>CM053769.1:295397983-295418487 GCA_028658325.1 Potorous gilbertii | reverse complement strand
ACCATTATGGAAGTCATTTGCAAAACTACACAGATATGGTCTATATTTAATTGCCTGCCTTCTCAAAGGGAATGGGTGGAGAGGGAGGGATGGGGAGAAGTTGGAACTCAAAGTTTTAGGAACAACTGTTGAATATTGGTCTTGCTACTAGGAAATAAGAAATACCGGTAATGGGGAATAGAAAGTTATCTGGCCCTACAGGACAAAAGAGAAGATGTGGTAAGGAAAGGGAGGGATGAAAGAAGAGTGGGCAGATTGATGATATGGATAGTTAGAAGGTTCAGTGTATTGGGGAGGCGGGAGGGGACAAATGGGGAGAAAATTTTGGAACCCAAAATCTTGTGAAAATGAATGTAAAAAGTTAAATAAATAAATTTATTAAAAAAAAATTTTGGATGAAGAAAAAGATGAAGTATGAGGACACATTTACATTTCTCCTAGTTTATTCAAAGAAGGTTTTGTCCCTTGCTGCCTTTCAAGGAAAAGCTGAGTCAGTACCTACAACTTTAGAAATACAATTGCTTAGCAAAATCTGCGTTACCACTAAACCTGTAGCCAACAAAATCTTGGAGGTACACTGTGGAGCCCAGTGATCATTCTGTGGGGTTTTGATTTGTAGCAAACATGAAATGTATGCCCTCCTCTCCCTTCTAGAGATGAAAATTGGGAATATCTGAAAGTCAAGGAGAATCTGAGTGGGTAAGCTCTAACAGCTGCTTGAGTCTTTGGCTCTTTTAGTGAGATTCACAGAATCACATACCTCTCACACAGAATCTTGATCAGTCTGGTTTTTTTGCCATCAAGCTCCCCTCTGCAGGATATAATCTAATGATTCATCACATATATATTTAATGGGACACTGATGAAGCTTTAGCTCCAGT
Source organism: Potorous gilbertii (assembly GCA_028658325.1). Taxonomy (NCBI): domain Eukaryota; kingdom Metazoa; phylum Chordata; class Mammalia; order Diprotodontia; family Potoroidae; genus Potorous; species Potorous gilbertii. Next base: position 295,417,606 of record CM053769.1, on the reverse strand, counting down.
CAGTAGAGGGATGATGAGGAGATGTGCCTTAAGTAATTTAAATCTTCTTATAAAGTATCTGTAGAAAAGAAATTGAGGCAATTTTGGGAACACAACTGTATAAAACTCCGTCTGAGCTAAGGAATCAAGACTACTCCAAGAATCACCAAGGAGAGTTGAACAAGCCCCAGAACATCATGACCTTCCATTTGGACTTCATTGAGCATTTTTGCATTTGTCCTAACTATTGTGTACTATCGTCAAAGGATTTGGAATCTGAAAGATACTTAAGAGCAGCACATCTACCATTCCCATTTTACAGATGAGAAAACTGAGTCTCAGAGAAATTATTTAATTTATCTCAGGTCAGAGATTAATTATAATATAACAGATACAGAGATAATCATGGAGTGAGGAGGAAAAGAATTCAAATCCCACCTCTAGCACATATTGGCTGTATGACCCTATTGTCTACCATATCACTTAACTAGTACATATGAATCCTCCATATAGTCTTTGAGAGACAATGCTTTTACTTAATTGGTGAGAATATCAATCTGCAACTTAACAGGGTAGAAAGATGAAGTCTTAAGATTTCTCAAAGAAAACCTTAGGAGCAGTGGCCTACCTTTGCCACCTCAGCCCCTCAAGACCATTGATTTAGTAAGTCATGTCTGGAGGAGAACAATCCCTCTGGCTGACTCCACATCATGGAAAAATACGTTGTCCTAAAAACCCAGTCTTTGGTCTCTAGAACCACAGAGTACTTTCAGATCCTACCCTTTACTTGAGCCTGACAGGTCACCTCTATGAAGTCCTTGCTTCAGGTTATATTTCTTATCCTTGGAGGTCTTTTTCATATGCCATGTAAGTGACTTATGTAGAATATTCTGAGATCATTTCTTTAGTCTATTACTGTTTTAATCTCTTCACACTTGACCTTCTTCCTAGACAATGCAGTACAAATAAATAGTTTTGTGAGGAGTTTTTTCTGGTTAGGACTCAGAAATCAATACATCATCAAAATCACAAAAGGTTATTGGATTGCCTCACTGGTGACTCATTCCCTTAGTTAGGCCAGGTGCAAGAGAATACTGGAAGGCAAAGCACTATTTTAGCCTCTTGTTAATCCTACTCACAGAAGAATTTTATGATTCCCAGACATCTTTTCAACATGAAATATTCTTTAGATCAGTCTTTAGAGCTGGGAATCACAAAATATCATGGTTTCTAAGGAATCAAAATCATAGCTGATATCAAAGGAAAATAGATAGAAATACATGCTATGAAAAGGCTGAAGTATATTACCTAGATTGACTTGTATAATGCATTATATGAGGCAGAGACATCCAAAGGAGAATGAAGGAAAAAGGGTCTCAAGCCCATGCATGGACTGTCAGTGACTCAGGAAGTTAATGGGAGAAAAATAACTGTAGAATTACATAGATATGATTAACCTGGGTTTCAGTAATACATCTGACCAAGTCTCTCATATAATCTTATGTTATATAATGGACTAAATGATAGTAGTTACTGTTGTTAGGTGGATTAAAAATCCATTAATTAACTAGAACCAAAATGTAGTCGTTAGTGTTAGAGAGGAAAGTCTCTCATTAAGTGGCAAAGGGACCTTAGCCCTGTGCTTTTTTGATATTTTCCATGGATTAAGGTATAAATGACATTCTTATCACTTTTGCAGATGGCATGAAACTTGAGGGAATAACTGAATAGTTAAAATCCAAGATCATCCTAACAGACTATTATTATGGCCCAAATAAAGATAAAACAAGGAAGTATGGCTATGCAATAGTCAATAGGAAAAAGTTTAGAAACCTGTTAATCACCTTCAAGCTCAACAGGGCTCAAAATTGTGATGTTGCCAAAAAAAAAAAAGCTAACACAATCTTAGGACCTGTCAGTGAGTCACAATTTCCAGAAAAAGGTAGGTGATATTCATATTTTATCATGAGCATTCCAAATCTCATCTAGAGCACAGTGTTCAGTTCTAGGTGCTACTATAAATGCCAGGCTAGAGTATATTCAGAGGAAAGCTGCCAGACTTCAGCGTATGCCAGTGAACAATCAGTTAAAAGAATTATCATATTTAGCCTAGAGACAAGAAGATTCATGAGGACATGTTATCTGTCATCAAGTATTTGAAGTGATTTCAAGTGGAAAAAGAATTAGACAAGTTGTGCTTGGCACCAGAGGGCAGTACCAGGGAACTCCCCCAGGCAAGCCAAAAAGTGCAATGTGCTGCCTTGGAAAAGAGTGAACAACCTTCACTAAGGGTCCACATGTAAAGGCTGGATGAGCACTTGTGGAGGATTGGGCACAAAGAATTTCTATTCAGACTTAAGTTGGATTAGAAGCTCTATGAACTACCTACCAACTCCGAGATTTTTCATTTATTTTAATGGATTTTGTTAATAACTTTTTAGTTTTTTCACAATGCCTGAATTTCTCCCTCCTCCATTCTCCACTAAGAAACCTATTCCTTATAACAAGGAATCTTTTTTTAAAAGGAATAGAAAAAACAAAGGAAAATTAAAAAGATTCAGCAAAATCAATCAATATACTAAAAAATTGGCTACTATATGCAGTGCTCCACAACCATGAATCCCTCACCTTTGCAAAGGAGTGAGAGGAGGGGGAAAAATTAGTAAACCCAAGGAAAACATCGAAAAAGTAAATAAATAAATAGATAGATAAATCAGTGAATGAATTAATGAATGAGTGAATAGATGAACAAATAAATAGATAAATGAATAAATAAATAAGTAAATAAATAAATGGACAAATAATGTGGATTTGTGCCCTGTGAACCTCCTACCTCTGTAACAGTCACAAAATAATAGAAAGTGAATGTTGCAAAATTATGAAGAACAAATACAGCTCCAAAGAAGAAATATGAGAAGTACTTTGTCATATTTTACAGAGGTGGAAAGTTCAGAGGAGTGAAAAATTGTATTTATTTTCAGTTTTTTCTCCAAATTTTTCCTTAATGATTTTATTGGTTTTGCTAATTTTTTTCCTCTTCTTCTTCTATCTTTTCTTCTTTCTTCTTTTTTTTGGTACTTCTTGTTCTTTCCATACACATTGTTACAGTTATAGTGCATATTATTTTTCTGGTTCAGTTTACTTCACTTTGCATCAGTTCATGTAAGTTTCTACATATTCCTCTGTATTTATTATATCCTATGCTCTTCTCAACCTTCTGGTTTCCTCCTCTTAACACAGTAATATTCTACTACATTCATATACCAAAATTTGGTTGACCATTCCCCAATCAGTGAACGTATACTTAGTTTCCAGTTCTTCATCGCCACAAAAAAAAGCTCTTTTATAAATACTTGAGTATATATGACTCTTTCTTTTTTGTCAATAACTTTCTCAAGGTATAGGTCTAACCACAGAATCTCTGTGTCAAAGGAAATGGATATTTTAGATATCTTGTCTGCATAATTCCAAACTGCTTTTGAGAATGGTTAAACTAATCCAAAACCAAGCCAAAAATGCATTAGTGTTTCTAACTTTTTACAAGCTCTCCTGTTTACATCTTTTGCCATCTTTGCCAATTTTCAAAACGTGAGATCAAAGCTCAGGGTTGTTTTGATATGCATTTCACTTAAATTAATGATTTGGAACATTCTGTCATATTATTGTTAATTGTTTTTGCTCAGTCATTCAGTCACATCTGACTCTTCTTGACCTAGTGGAATGGTCTTTGGCATTTTCTCATCAAGGATGCTGGAGTATTTTGCCACTTCCTTCTCTAGTGGATTAGCATAAACAGAAGTTAAGTGATTTGCCAATGGTAACACAGCTAATAAGTATCTGAAGCCTTATTTGAACTCAGGTTTTCCTGACTTCAAGTCCAGCATTCTAATTACTGAGCCACTTGACTGCCTCCACTATTGTTAGTAGTTTACAGTTATTTGTGAAACTGTTTATTCATATCTTGTTAACACTTCTCTATTTTGATATGGCCTTTGGTCCTATATATTTCTCATAGTAGTTCATACGTATATACATACATATATATATACATATATACATGTAATGGATATATGATATATATTCAATATACATATTGAATATCTATTCTGAAATATCTATTTAGAATATTTTCTGAAATTTCTAGTTAGAATATTTTTCCCAGTCATTTGCTTCCTTCTTTTCCTAGGTGCATTAAAGAACAAAACCTTTTCAATTTCATGCAATCGAAACTATCTATTTTAACTTTTGTTTGTGTCTCCATCCCTTGTTTGGTTAGGAATTCACCTCCTAAGCAAAGCTATAAAAGGTATGATCTGCTCTCCCCTAATTATTTTTGGTATGATCTTTATGTAAGATATGTGTGTACTCATGTAAAATATATATGCCCTTATGGATTATCTAAATTCATCTTGCAAACAGCACAAAAAAGATTTCTCTGGAATTTGGCCCACCTGTCTGCAAGGAAGATTATTATTTCCGCTCTGATGAGACTAGGACTTTGGCTAAGTGTTTTCTCCTCTCACCAATCTCTAAGAGGAGTATTAAATGATCGTTATATCTATTTTCCACCTACCCATCCCCCCTCCAAATATATACATAAACATACCTATAAATAATATGGATGTATATATTGTTGGTCTAAGAGTATAATTTTCATGGATTCAAAACAAAAACTGCTCTCCTGATTACTAGTTTTTAGCTCATACTTGCTAGCTTAACTCTTTCCCACCAAATATTGATTATTCAAAAGATCATAAAATACGGTAGGGAGTAAGCAAACCCATTTGTCCAAGGAAATAGAAATCAGAGAAGTTATGCAGATTAGAATATACTAGAAAATATACAGTAGGAAATTATTTCTTTGTTAGACATAAGATGAAATCTCATCTCAAACCAAGAGAAAGGCTCTGATCTCACCCAAAAGGAGAGTTTGAATTCACTAGGGAGACAAGTTAGAATTTAGGGACATGCTGAGAAGTTGATTTGCCCTATATGCCTAGAGCTTTCAAAGTCTTTGAACATATCTTCCTCCTGAAACTATCTAGAGCAATGCATGTATCTTCCAAGGAAACTCTGGCACTAACACTACTTCTTATTAAAATATTTAATTAGTATCAAGTCACATTCAACTTTCTCTCCCCTAATCTGTAGCCACATCTCCTTCTGCACATGAAGCAGAGCACAAAACAGCCCAGGCTTAAATAAAAACCTGGTTATGTTCCTCCTTTGGACCAAAGCCTTTTTAGTCCCTTGTAAAAATCGCCTATGACAAATTAAAAACATGTAACCATACAGTATAAACACAAACATCAACACCTTGAAACAATGATTTTCCTATCCCAAATAACCAAGCTACTGCTCCATTAAAAATAAATGGCATTATTTTGGGGAGACCATCAGGATGGAAGATTAGACAGTTTATCTAATTCTTGTGACCTCTCAAATGTCTCCAAAATAAAAGTTATATTCAAGAAATAAAAGTAAATCCAGCTATCTCCGTAATCTAACACACAAATAACTCTAACAAAGCAAGGACCCAATGAACTAACAGCAGAGAAGGTGAATTCTTAATCCCTAGTATACTTACTCAATATTTCCTCCCTAATCAGCCACCACACTCTAGCAGTGCTACACAGGCTGATCCACCCAGATTTGTAAAAAGATTCAATTCTGCTTTCACACACATTTCCCTGCAGCTTCAGAAAAACAAAATTCAAAACCTTGTCCTGGATAGGACTTACTGTTCAGTCACTTCAGTTATCTGACTCTTCATAACCTCATTTAGTGTTTTCTTGGGGAAAATATGAAGTGGCTTGCCATTTCCTTCTCCAGATCATTTTACAGATGAAGAAACTGAGTAAACAAGGTCATATTTGAACTCATGAAGAGTTCTTCCTGACTCCAGGCCCAGGTCCACCACTCTATGCATTGAGTCACATAGCTACCCTATCTAGTTAGGAATACAGTATATTAGCATTCTGTGTTGTAACAGTATTCAGCTTAGAGAACTGAGAAACAGAGAGAAGTGGAGAATGGTTTATCCTACATGAGGCAAAAAGGACTAGTTTCCAACTGGATTCAGTTCTGTTTCCTTTCATAGCCCACACCTCCAAACCATGCAGAAATCTTGGGTATGGCTTGGTAGATATATATATTCCAAAATATTTTATATTTGATAGTCTTTTTAAGTTGAATTTCTCTTCTTAGCTCTCCCTTCTTGTGTTTTAGAAGAATGTTGATGATTTCTATGGATTTGCTTTATATTTTAAAATTTTGCTGATTTCATTTATTGTTTTGATTAATTTTTTGGTTGACTCCAAGATTTTCTAAATGTATCATCATATTATTGAAATCAGGGGTTTGTTAAGGAGCTGGCTTCCTTTATATATCCATAGCTTCCAAAGTATTTTTACCTGTGTCTCTCCTGAAGAATAACTGGAAATATTTGTATGTGTGTGTGTATACACATATAATCTATGTACATACTTTTAGATGTATATGTGTGTGTCTTCCTAAGAAACCGTGATATTAACCCTGCCCCATATGCAGACATTCAATGTCATATATTGCTCAGCATTCTTTCTCCTAATTCAAAATCATGCCTTCTATATGCATAGCATTACACAAAATAATCTGAGTTTGGATGAAAGGTAGTTACATTCCATATTTAAGTTGCATAGCCATTTTAATTTTTTGTGGAATATAGCATAACTTCTTGGTCTAAGTCTAGTTTTTGTCATATTGATTTCTAGCTTTCCCAGTAGTTCTTATCAAATAGGTAGCTTGTTCCTAAGTAATTAATGTTTTTCAGGTTTTTCTAACAATGGATTATCCAATTCCATTATTTCTGATTCTCTTTTTAAAGTCTTTTCTATAGATCTATTTTTCTTCAAAAACCAAGTATTAAATATAACCTTTATTGAATTGTATTCAGTAAGTGATATGGTTAGTATTTCTGATTTTTGAATTTTTGCTCAGATATATGTCCCAAAATATGATTAATTTTTGTAAATTTGTTATGTATGACTGAGAAATATGTAAACTCTTTCCTGTTCTCATCTAGTGAAAACTAGAGCCATCATTCTAATTTTTAAAGAGTTCTATCTTGGTTTTTATGTTCTTCATTGTTGATATTTTGATTAGATTTGTCAAGATCTGAAAGGGGGTACATTGACGTCTCCCACTATTACAATTTTACTGTCTATTTTTCCAGACAATTCTATTTTTTTTCCTTTAAGTATTCAGGTGCTATGCTATTGAATACATATATAGATACATACATACATATATACATATATTGATTCATTATCTATGGTGTATTCGAGCATCATATAGTTTCCCTTCTATCCTCTCCAATGTAGGCATAGCTGAAATCACGACTGCTGTCCCAACTTGAGTTCAACTGGAGCATAATAGAATTTTCTCTAATTCTTCATTTTTTACTACGTGATTCTCTGTGTTTCAAGTGTGTTTCTTACAAATAACATATTTTTGGATTAATTTTTCTAATCAATTTTTCTGATGGGTGAATTCATAATATTCACACATGATTATGATCATGAATTGTGTATTTCTCTCAATCCTGTCCTCTTGCACCTTTTCTCTCTTTGCTCTCATCCTCATCTATGTGAATAAAAAGGTTGTAAAAGAGAGGGAGTTTTCCTAATACTTTGCTCTATAAATGAAAATGGCCTTTTTCCTCTATTGCCATTCTTTTCTTTACCTTATTCTTCCCTTAGTTCCAAGTAATATTCTTTCTTCCTTTCTTTCTAATCTCTCCTTCCTGATCTCCTTTTCAAGGGAATTTATTTTGTTAATAACTATTACCTCACTTATTTTGCTCTCCCTAGTCAATCTAGGCTCCATTGTGTTTGAACTTTTTCTTTTTTATTGTTTTAGTACATTTTTTTAACTTTTCTTTCTGGTACTGAGATCTGAACAATTTCATTTTTGATATCTTGATACATATCATTCAAGGTATATTATAGGTCAAGATTTTCATATAGGCTGGTAATTCTTATATGACTTTTATTTAACCTATTTTGCATATTTTTATATTATGTTTCTTATATTTGGTGTGTTTTTTCAATCTTTTAATTTTGTTTAAATATTTCTTGTCTTAGTTGTTTTCTGTTTGACTTGTTCTAATATTTGGGCATTCCTTTCTTGGGTAAGGTTCTCTACCATCTTTTTTTAAAGTCTCAATTCTCCTTGTCATTCTTTTCTTCCTAGCTGTTCCATTTCATATCTCTTGTTTCATTTTCCCCAGATATTCTTATGATCCTCTTATATTTTTTGTGTATATATCCCAGCATATTTTTTTTCCTGAAGTTCTTCTTGGACTTGTGGGATTAGTCTCTTCTTCAGGGTTTGCTCATAGGGTCTCTCTCAATCTAAAATATTTCTTCATAAAATTTGTTGTTCCATTTGCTTATATCACCTGTCTGGGTCCAAGATTTGTTCTTGGTCAAACTCTACTTCTATGCTACTTGATTTGTATGGTTAGACTTTATTTCATCCTATATGCTCTGGTTAAAGACTCAGCCCAACCTTCTTCAGGAATTATTTGAGTTTTTCACCTGAACCATAGCCCAGGTCCAACATAGATGGATGCTAGGTTAGGAGAAATTGCCTGGATGATGTTCAGGACCTTTTCTTCTTCTGTGGCCAAATCTCTGGGGCTGCCTTGCTGCTGAAATTACTATTATCCCCAGTTACCATAGACCTTAAAAACTATGCCAACACCAGAGTCTTCCTAAGGTCCTTCTTTTCTTTTTTCTTCTGCCTAAGGTATTTCTCTGACCCCTCCCCTGGGCTCAGCCTAGAGCCTTTTTAACACTTTTTCTTACTGTAGGGCTCTGAGACAGTCTCTTTGCTGAGTTTACTTGCTTCCTTCTGCTCAGGGTCTTTCCTCCTACTGCCTTAGGGATCCAAGGATACACTCTAAATGGACCCTGCTAACAGCCCCTTCTCTTATTGCCATGGAATTTCTTTGTACTGTTCTTTCTACCTGCCCTAGACTACATACATTCCAGATTTCCACATCCTTTTGTATGCAGCTCTGGGCAGGATAGAAGATTTTCTATAGGACTATATGACTATGGGTGCATTGTTACTGAAGCATTTGTGAAAGATCCAGGCTCCTAGCATGCTGCCATGATAATCTTTTTTCATCATTGATTTATCTCTCCAGATTTGGATCTTATTTTGTGAACTAGCATGAAACTTACCTAAGACAGCTTTTTGAATATCTTATATATACAATCTTTGACCACACCCTATAGAAGTCCTAAGTTCCCTTTGAATCTTTGGAAGTCCAAGGTCCTAGCATTCCCAGGGATATGTACCTGATCTACTTATAACCTACTTCTTGTTCTCTACCTCAAGAAAACCTAAAAAAGAGACTGAGCCAAGATGATTGCTTCATACATTTATGTAGCATGTTAGAAATTAGAGAATGGTATTGGGGTAATGAGGAAGGAGGTTATGCTGGACCCAGGAACAAGGAATGCTTGTCATCTGAAGAGATGGCTCAGATTTCCTAGACTGTATTGTCTGATTTTGAAAGGAATCATATTCTCCTAGAAAACATCAAAGGAAAATTCAGTAATGAATTCTTGGAATTACAGGAGGGAGCAGAAGCTTCACATGAGTTAGTAAGGCCTAGCCCCAGAGTACCAAAATTTAGAAATTTCATCATTGCCTTCAAATACAATAGTATATAATCAGGTTTGTAACACTCTAGACTTGGATGTAGAAGAGACCTTGGGATCATCTAGACCCTCAGTACTCATGCTATATAATAGAAAAACAAGACCCAGAAAGTTGAAATAGCTTTTCCAAGGCCACACTGGTATTTGAAGGCAAAACTTGAAAGTAGGACCTCTAGCTCCCAGTTTAGTACTCTCTCCACAACATCACACTTACTCTCCTAAGGGGTTGGAGTCTAGTCAGTTGTTCTCTGCTTCCACAAAGAACTCCACAAGGGGCAATGATGTTCAAAAGTATTTATTAAGCTATTGGGATAGTAAAGATTAGGACATAAATTCCAAGGAGTTTATGACTTATTCAAGATACTGCAAGTAAGATCAGAACTCTGGAAAGGCTTAGTTCATCTTCCTATAGTTGAGCTGAACTAAGTGGCATTTTAAGTCCCAGATGAACTGAATGTTTCTAGATTTTTCTGGAAGATGCTATAGAAGTCTTTTTTTATATATAGAAGTCTTTAAAGGACACTTACCTTAAGCATGTTCTGGGGTGCAGGCCTCTGCAAAAATAAAGACACATGAATATATTTGTCAAATGCATTTGGTATCACAGAACTCACCAACTGAACAAATAGTTCATGTGGTTGGATATGATCTACAAATTAGTATAAAACAGCTTCTAAAAAATTAATAGAGAACAGAAGAAAAGATATTGGAACACAGGGAGTAGATAGACAGGGAAGGGAAGAGCTAAAGCTCCATTCTTATTACCAGTTTGTCTGGGAGTGATGATTCTTCTCTCCCCAAATCTTTCTCTGTTGATAAAACTGTAAAAATCCTCCAGGGCTTTGGGGCTCTCATCTGTATTAGGACCTGCAGAGAGAATCAAGATGAATAATTATGAGATTTGATACAATAGCTCTCTAATCCTTACCTCCATAATGGATACTTCCTACAGTAAGAGTCTCTCATTTTTTTCTCCTTAGTAAATTTGTTAGCACAAAACGTGATCAGAGGAGAACTCAGTAGTGGTTGAGTAGATCAGCACTTGTCCCCTACCAACAAGTCCCCTTATCCCCCATCTCAAATGCATCCCAAACCTTCATCTGTATAGGAAAAAAACATCTAAATCTACCAAACACAGACTCAAACAATGCTCTCAAATCTCCAGAAGTACAGGGGAAGACACATGTGTATGTGGACCTCCTCCTTCCATCTCTTGCCTTGTTCAAATCAGGCTCTGACATGTGTATGTGTGTGTGTGTGTTTTCAGTCATTTCAGTTAGCTGCGTCCTCCTCTTTGTGGCCTCTTTTGGGGGTTTTCCTTATCAAAGATACTGGAGTGCTTTCTCATTTTCTTCTCCAGTTCATTTTACAGATGAGAAATCCAGGCAAACAGGGTTGAATGATTTGCCTAAGGTCATAAAGATAGTCTGTGATTGGATTTACACTCAGGATGATGAGTCTCTGATTCTAAGCCCAGGGCTCTATCCACTGCACCACTTAGTTGTCCTTGGCCCTTGATGACTCACTAAGGAAAAGCTACATCAGTGCCTTCAGCCTGAGAATGCAATAGCTAAGGGAATCTGAGGTGACTTGTAGAATGCTGTCCACTTTCCTGGGCTTTGATGAGTATCAAATGCAAAATCAATCTGTTCCTGCTCCTTTTAGTGATTTCATATTTGAGAATGTAAAGGATAATCTGAGTAGATAGATTGTAGCAAATGTCTCCCATATTGAAGTTGTTCTTTTGATTCACAGTATCACATGTCACTTACCCACAAGTTCAGCTATTCTGATTTGCTTGCCTTGAAACTCTCTTAGACATAAGAGAATCCAATATTTCTCCTCAGATGTTCTTACTATGTCACAGGTGTGGTGTTGGTGCCTGTCTACACAGGAAGAGTGAGAAGATACCCGTTTAGCATCCTAAACCCTTTTAGGAAATATGTCTATAGAATAGGCTGAGGCATACTTGAGAATGCCATTTCTGGTTAGAAATACACTGTGGCCAAAAAGCCACAGAATAATCCAAGATGACTCCAAAGCAAAATTATTTTCCCTTTGGACCTCATGGAGTACATCATCTTGTACTTCTCTTGTGGAATTATCATGAACAATTGTATATTCTAAGAACTCAGAAACCACTGATTTGGATTGAGAGGGACCTTAAGAAAATCTAGTCTAATCTCTGATTTTACAGATAAGAAAACTGAGGTTCAAAGAATTTAACTAATTTTACCAAAGTCAAAAAGAAACCTCATCTTGAGTCAGTGAAATAATCAAGTCGATTCTTTATCACTGTTAATTGATCCTACTTACAATTAATTGATTTTGCTCAGTTACTTGTCTCAGTCATGGTTCTTTGCCTCTAAGCTTAGTTAAGAAATTCAACTGGCATATGATGAGTTAAGTTTAGAAATCCAGTTCTCTTTCTAACTACTGTTCTATTCTTGCCTCTTGGAAATTTTTTAGCTTTGAGAGATGCAGGTGGACACCGGGAAATGTGATTTCGTATCTATATACCACCAAACTCTCTTTCAAGGATGTCTGGTTTGTTATCCAAAGAAGTCTGATCCACTCTCTCTGACCTTGCAGGTAGACACAAACAATGTTGCTAGCTCCTCATTCCCAACTTCCAACCCATAATATTGTCTCCCATGCCTCATCTCTGTAACCAATCATATTTATTTTGCCATTCATGATGTTAAGCATTTCTGTTGCAGGTTTGTTTATAATTTTTCAATTGGGGTTCAATTTTCATTTGGGGTTTTCTTGGAAAAGATGCTGGAGTGGTTTACCATTTCCTTCTCCAACTCCTTTTATAGATGAGGAAACTGAAGCAAACAGGGTTAAGTGATTTGCCTAGGGTCACACAGTTAGTGTCTGAGGTCAAATTATTCTATCCCCTTGTTCTCTGCCTATGAAGTCCTGTTATTTATTCTGAATTCCCCAAAACTGTAAAAGAGAGCTATCCCCCTCATTTGGGGTATTAGCTTTGCTGAGGAAACTGAGATCATATTTATTGGACAATTCATGCCTTACTAATAAATTAATTGCGCTCAGAACTTTGTGCCTCAGTTTATCTTATTTTGACCATACCAAAAGGAAATCTTGATTTGAGTCCCACTCTGACAAACCACTTAACTTCTCAAAGTCCTCTTGCAAGCTGATACTTATCTACTCTGGTAGGAATATATTAACTGAAAGTTCCTGATACCAATAAAATCACAAGTCCTGCCCAAAGTCACACAATTAATAAGAACCAATAAGTATCTGGACATTTGTGCCATAAGAGGGGTCATGTCTATCAATATGTGTTGAGAGAAGGTTGTGAGCTCTTTGACAGCAGAGACTGTCTTATTTTCTTAGTTGTCTGCCCAGAGTTTAACACAGTGCTTTACACAAAATGAGAACTTAACAAAAACTTTTTTCATTCATTCATTCATTTGAAATTTGTCCCTACTTCAATTTGAAATCCACTCTCAACAAAATTGTGAGACAATTTAAATTTCTTTTGAGAATCTCTCCCACCTCCATGTGCCTCCAGTTCCAAGGTCCCAGGTACACATCTGTACTGTGGTACCTTACATTTACACATCACCCTGACTAACACTCCCCTCCTTTTTTGGTATCAATGTATTAATGCACCCTTTTGTCTTCCTTATTTCAAAAATTACATATGCGACTCCTTAAAATAGCTTTCATGAGACAGTACATTTACCCAAGGAAATATGTAAAGGCAAGAGTTTCAAATCCTGGGACTGAACAGGAATAGAGAGGTTACAAAACTGTTCTTGTGTTTTCCCAAAGTATATCATAGGAGCAGCTTTCTACTCCACTTTTGGCATTCCCATCCCCTTTATCTCAGTGATTTGGTGAACTAAGTCTGCAGAAGGGCAAATTTCCTGTCAGTTCAGTCTATATTATAGAAAAACCTGCTAAACTCTCTGTAAATTCTCAAGAAAACCCAGTCTTTGAACTCTAGAACTCCAGAGAATTCCCAGATTCCAGCCTTTCCTTGAACTTGACAAGTTATTTCACTAAACCTCAGACTGGGATTCTTTGGCCTTGGGGGTCCTTTTAATGTGATATGTTAGAGTGACTTACTTGTGGTAATTTTCCTGGGTTCATCTATTTTTTCCAACATCAAATTAATTTCTTCACAATCATTGTCCTTCCTAGAAAGCAAAATGCACATAAATAGTTTCCCAAAGGCAACAAGACTATTAGAAATGTATATGTCATTAAAATCACAAAAGGTCATTTGATTTCTAGATTCCCATGTCAGATCTCAAATTGGCCAACCACAAAAGAATACCTGAGAGCAGGCCAATATCAGTTTGTGCCTTTAGTAGTCCTGCTCATTAAAAAAGTTTCTGTGGGTTCCTATACACTTTTGAATGTCAAAGATTGTCTGGGCAAATCTATAGAACTGGGAATCATAGAACACTATGTTATCTAAGGAATCAATGGTAAGTAGAGAAAGGTATTTTGTATCAATTGACTGAGATGCATAACCCATGATAACTTGTGTTGTGAACTATATATGACAGAGACACTGACAGGGGAATTGGGAAAGTTAAATGAGTTTTGATCCCATATGGGGACTCAGAATTGGATAGTAATTCAAGAAGTCAGTCAATAGATGAGAAGGAAGCATTTCATCCATTGATGCTAAAATAGAAGCTTCTTATTCATATATGAAAACTTCCAGAAACTGCATGTGCTTAGATTCAAAGAGCACAGGTTATAAAGCAATATTCAAAGTCTAGAGAGGGATAAATTCTAGTTATGGTCCTAGAAAAGGAGAGAGAAAAGATGAAGCAGGCAAAGAAGACAAGATAATTCTGGGCAGTCTACTTACTTCACGGTAAATCTGGCCTCCATTTTGCCATTGTTAAGGTAGGTAATGGTCAAAGGTGAAACGTCCTTAGGTATCTCCTCCTCAGGAAATTCCTTGTCTACTGCGATAACCTGTACATAGTATGTACCCTAGAGAGAATTGTGATATGTAACCAGATGTTGAGGAAGGACAAATGAGGGAGTAATAGATCTCTCTGCTCCACAAATATCTCCTCCTAATCCCCTGGATCTTCTCTGACCTAACCCCAGTTTTAATGCAAAGTTCATTGATGAGTTAGTTATCTGACTGTCATGGACCTGGTGGCAGCACACTCAGACTGAAAAAAAATTGGAAGAAACTAGCAGATTCAAATAAACTAACCTTAAGAACCCAAACCTATAAAGTGGCAGCAAATATCCCATGGTTCACAAGAGAGCGGGGATTTGGCACTGATCCTACAAATTAATCCTCACAAACAATAGCCCTGAATTGTTAGGGGATCAGTTCCACTTGGGAGTATAACTTCTTTGAAATGGCCATTGGCAGGGATGAAATTAGCTGGATAATAGCCCCTATGTCTAGCTTACTCTGGACAAAGTAAATAAAAGTAAAGGCAAGAGAAGAGTGAAAACCTTGATGTGGCTTCTACTTTTTGAACTACCATCCTTATCACCACCACTCATTAAACCCAATATTTTCTGATTGAGTCTATTGCCCTGAAACTACTGTCCCTTATAGAATGAAAAAGTTGCAGATTCCAGACATGGCTAAAAAGCTCCCAGGAAAATCTGGATTTTCAATAACATCCTTTTGCTAGCACATATCTCCTCCCCATGCCCTCCCCAATTTTACAGCATTTCTCAAAGCACCTTACCTCTGATGGTGTAAATTCAGAAAATGCAAAGTCATCAGCATGGATAATGGAGAACAGGCATAGTGAAATGGTGAGGAACAGGACCCTCATCTTGACAAAGGTTTATAGGAGCTTCTCCTCCTTAGTCAGTCACCCAATGAAGCTGGTTAGAATGTCTGGGCCCCTCTCCTACCAACTGTCTCTTTATATTTCCTGGGCTTATTGTGACACTGAAGACTGACGAGCCTTAAGCGTAATGATGAGGCTGTCACATGATGATAGGGCATTGGGAGGAAAGAGAAGGGGGAAATAATGTATTATTATTTTTGGAAGCACTGCATCTTTCTAAATTTTGAATGACAATACAGAAAAAAATCATCTAGGAATAAAAACTATTTTTAGTGTCTAGATCCTCCATGGATTCTAATAATTGATATGTTTACTTCTGGCAAGAAGATTATACTCAGAATAGGAAGTTTTCAAAACTTCTCTATTTTGAGTAATATGGAAAAATCAATGGCTTCAATTCAAATCCTACAGCCTCCCCAGCTCCATCTACTCACACTTTCTGGCACATTTTGCAAGGTTTTTCAGGTGCCTTTGGAGACCTCCCTGTAGTCTTATACGCATGTAATAGCAAGAACCCTGGAAAGGAAGAATTCAAAGAATCTGAATTTATATCCCATTTCCATTAGTCACTCAAAGTTGGAAAAGGCCTTTCATCATTCATTTGCATAAGAGTTTTAACTTTTCCATTCATTGTCCTACATACTCTCTAATAATTGCCTTGTGATGCCAACAAGTCTTATAAAATTATTTCCATTTGCCAGACAAGAAATGGAGGTACACAGTCGCCAAATAACTTGCTTAGTTTCTTTCAAAATGTCTCCTGACTTTTGGCATCACCATTAATTGAAGTTATCTCTTTCTTGGAATCCTTGTAATTGTTCAAGTTGTGTATGTCCTTCTACCTGAGACCCTAGGTGAACTAAGCTTGTTTGGATTGATATTGTTGATCATAACAATTGCATCTTTGTGAGGGGAGACTGACCTCTGTTTGACATGTCCACAAGGCTTTTCAGATAAACTCAAGGAAGCACAGATTATGACACTGAAATCAGGTGATAGCATACTCATCAAAAAGATGGCAGGAAATGATAAGCCCTGCCCAGTCCAGGAAGGGGAAGATGGGGCAGTTAGGCAGCAAGGCAGGGCCTGAGTAACCTCTGGATATGTGTATTCTTCTGGTTCTGGATGTCAAAAATAGAAAATGTCAAAATTACCTCATTGAATTATAAGTTTATTAATACCTTACAGACCCCCAGTAGAAAACACTTGTAAAAAGGATACAAAAAGTCATGTATTTCTGCCTCACTACAACTCTTGAGTCACAGTCTTGGTCTAATTTTAAGAAATAAACCTACATACCTAATCATGACCCAGGCAGTCAACTCTATTTAGACTATGTGACCCTGAGTAATCTATGGGGTTTTATAAGGAGGTAAGTAAAAAGAGAGCCTTTTACAGATACACCATTCCAGGCTCTGCAGGCCAGGGTACCTTTGAATTCATCAATCAAGGCTAGGCTATATGAGGAGTAATTGGTAGAGACTGGTGGAATTCATTTCATATCAGAAATGGATTCATGAATTAATCAGCCATTCTAACTATCTCTATTATTCTATGCCCTTTATTCCTCTAGGAAATGGATCAGATCTAACCATTCTGAGTCAGTAGTATAGGCGAATGTCCAAACACTTGGAGCCTTTTCTGATTTAACACACTTCTTTTCAGACACATCTTCCAGTAAGAGAGAAGTAGCATTTGCTTCTTGCTTATGTTGAGTTTTATTCGAAGACCTCTCCTAACCCAACATCCAGAAAAATATGTTATTTGCTGATTTACCAAGAAGATGACACTCCTGGACATACCCAAGGGATTTGGACTCATTTTTAGTTGACTTCTAGTGTGTGAGCACTAACAGGAGAAAGAACAATTTAGTATTTGGGCTGAATTTGCTGCTGAGCATGAGGTTCAATGGAACCTCCAAAGATACTTGATTGATTACCTTCTTTGAAGCTAAAAAGTCAAATGTTTATTTGAGGATCATGATCAGTTGCAACCTTGACCAACTTCTGCCGATGTAAATAGTTTATTGGCAGCAAGGAGCAGAGAAGAAACATTTTGGAAAGAAAGTTGGTGAAATCTGCTGTTATGAGACTGTCACTCAGATAAAATGTTAAGGAAAGACACCTACTGCTCTGAAGAACAGTCATAGAACTGTCTTTCAGATGAATGCAGTAAGAAGTCAGGTTTGCAAGCTGACCAATGACTGAAATAACCATGGCTACGCCATACTGTGGTACATCAGTTTATGGGGATGTTATGGTTCATAAAGGTTTGAAGATTAGAGGCTGTTAGATAGAGTTCTACATCTGGAGTCAGGAAAATCTAAGTTCAAATCCAGTCTCAAGCATTTATTAGTTATGTGATCCTGAGCAATTCACATCCTCTGTCTACTTCAGTTTCCTCATTTATAAAGTGGGGATAATATTAGAATTTACCTCCCAGGGTTGTTTTAAGTATAAAAATGAGATAATGTTGTAAAACTTTGCTAATTTTATGGCGTTCTATAAATACTAGCTATTATTATAACTTCCAAAATCATAAATCAAATAACAAGAAGCTCTAGGAAGATAACATGTGATTTTTTAATTTTACTTGATAAAATAAAGGTGAGCTGATACCACCAGGAGGTTCAAATTTGTTGAATTAAAGATTGTTGAGAAAACAGAGAAAAAACTTTAAGAAAAAGAAGGCAAAGAAACTGTACTAGGAAAGATGGGGACAGAAAACATGAGACTTCCAGCTCAGATCATTAACTCTTCAGCTGTTTTGCTGATGGGTAGAATAATGAGGAGAAACTGCTAGAAGTTCCCTTGTACTGAGGTCTCCATGAAGAAATCCTACTGCTTATTTCTCTCTCATGTCACTGCAAGGGAAACTAGGTAGTGCAATGAGTAGAGTACTAGATCTGGAGGATCTGAGTTAAATCCAGCCTCAGATATTTATTAGCTGTGTGACCGTGGGCAAGTCACTTATACCTGTTTGTCTGAGTTTATTGTAAAATGAACCCTAGAGAAGGAAATGGCAAGTCACTCCATTATCTTTGCCAAGAAAACCCCATGAACTTTATCCATGGGGTCAGGTAGAGTCAGACATGCTTTAATGACAACAATAAGTGTCACTGCAGTCTGAGAAAGGAAGAATCTCGAGGAGTCAAGATGGCAGAGTAGAAAGATTCACATATGCTAGCTCTGAACCCACAGCCTATAAGTTTCCTGTAAAAAGAACTCCCAACAAATTCTGGAGCAGGAACAGAGTGGAGGAGATTTCCATTCCAGAGAGCCCTGAAAAACTGGCACCAAAGGTCCCTCGGGCACCAGACCCGGAACAGAGCCCTGGCCACACGACCCCGAGAGGAGCAAATCCGAGCAGACTTCAGGGACGGAATCTCAAGCGGCCACGAAGGTCCCTCCACCCACAGGTGCACAGGTCAGTGAGAGAGACTTCTGGGCTGGCCGAGAAGGGAGTGAGGTGTCTCCATAACTCAGGCCCCCTCGGGAGGCAGCAGCAGCAGCAGAGGCAACGGCAGCCATGGGCTCCCAGAGCAGGCCTCTCAGGTCCATTACTGAAGGCCTCCACATAAACCCCATGAGGGAACTGAGCCTGGGAGGTGGCCCTGCCCCCACCTGAGCACCAGAACTTAAGCTCACACTGAATAGCAGCCAGGCCCACCACTGAAAGCCCTGAGGCTGGGGAGCAGCATTTGAATCTCAGACCCTAAGCACTAGCTGGGCAGATCTGGGCTGGGGTGGAGAGGAATCTCACAAGTCAAGTAGCTGGCTGGGAAAATGCCCAGAAAAGGGGAAAAAAAATAAGACCATAGAAGGTTACTTTCTTGGGGATCAGATGATTGTACCATTCCTCTCTGATGAAGAAGACCAATGCTTACTATCAGGTAAAGACATAGGAGTCAAGGCCTCTGTATCCCAAACATCTGAAATAGATATCCCATGGGCTCAGGCCATGGAAGAGCTCAAAAAGGATTTTGAAAATCAAGTTACACAGGTGGAGGAAAAACTGGGAAGAGAAATGAGAGAGATGCAAGAAAAGCATGAAAAACTGGTCAATACCTTGCTAAAGGAGACCCAAAAAATGCAGAAGAAAATAACACC
>CM053769.1:295367313-295397483 GCA_028658325.1 Potorous gilbertii | reverse complement strand
TCATTTGCAAAACTACACAGATATGGCCTATATTGAATTGCCTGCCTTCCCAAAGGGAATGGTGGAGAGGGAGGGATGGGGAGAAGTTGGAACTCAAAGTTTTAGGAACAACTGTCAAGTATTGTTCTTGCTACTAGGAAATAAGAAATACAGATAATGGGGAATAGAAAATTATCTGGTCCTATAGGACAAAAGAGAAGATGGGGACAAGAAAAGGGAGGGAATGATAGAAGAGAGGGCAGATTGGTGACAGGGGAAATTAGAATGCTCAGTGTATTGGGATGGGGGGAGGGGACAAATGGGGAGAAAATTTGGAACCCAAAATTTTGTGAAAATGAATGTAAAAAGTTAAATAAATAAATTTATATTAAAAAAAAAAGAAAGGAATAATCCCTCAGGGATCCTTTTGTTGCCATCTACTGTCTTCTTTGATGTGGGGAAGAGAAATAGAGTCAAAGATAAATTTTTATACCTTTTTCTTTGAGCTGTGCTTTACTGTAAGAAGAATCTTGTAACTATCCACACAAAGCAGAATCCTCTGCTGTTGACATATCTAAGGAACTTGAATACTCTCTGGATTAAGGGAGTAGACTCAGTAAAAAGCAGTAACACATTCACTCAGTTCTCTATTAAGGGCTCTATAATAAACAGTGTTTTTCATTGATTCATATAGAGAACAGAAGAGGAATGGTTTTGGGGACCAGTCAAGATGACAGAATCCTACTAAACACACCACAAAGATTTAGAAAATGCCTCTAACTACACCACAAATATTGCACCATACTGATTTCTGATGTGGAAATCTAAGAGGGGGAAAAAGTGAATTGTTTTTCCAGGCCAGTTCAACATAGGGAGATAGAGAAGACTACAAATTTCAAGGGATAGAGACTTATCAAGAGTGTACCAAGTGGACTCTTCCTGCCCAGATACTAAATGAGGACTTGTGGCTGTGTACTGAGGAAAGAAGTCCTAGATCCAGCACCATATTGTTCAGAAAACAATAGCAGGTGCCACCTTTGTCATTCTTATAGCTCCAGTGCAGACTGAGAAAAAAACCTGTCCTTAGGGGTGGGAGACCAGGAAAAGGAGTAGTTTCAACCCAAAACCATATAACTAGCCAAAGATAAGGAACAATAAAGGGGTAGTTGTATGTTCCTGACACTTAACCCAGTAAAGGAGCTCAGATCAAAGAGGAGCCTATAGTTCTATCACTGAACCAGCAGAGCTTGACAGCTGTCTGATGGTGGCAGATTCCAGCAATGGTCTCCTGGAGTGCCATCCAGGTGGAAGCTCAAGACTGTATTGCTCAGGTCCAAAACCAGGCCAGGAGTTTGAAGAACTCAGACCAGGAGGGCACATTCACACCTTGCCCTGAGTTACAAAATTGTTGGTACACTGAAAGTATATAGGTCCCCAGCCTGAAACCCTTCTATAACACAATACTCAATACCAGAAAAATTCAGTCCTGGATAAATACACTTGAAATATAAAGAAACCAGAGTAAAATCAGTAAAATCTACTGTGTTGCATCTGAAGTCAAAAGGAGATGAATATCAATCATGATCTCAGGCAAGGTAACAGCAAAAATTGACTTGATTAAGAGACAAATAAAACTACATTTTGATGAATAGCAAAGATAAATTACAACTTATCCTTCTCAGATCTCGCTAACATTAACTAAAAAGAAGCAAAAAGTTAAGAATCTGAATAAAATTTAGGAAAGTTATGAAAAATTTGAGTGATTAATGAGAATAGGAGTATACCTATTTCATAACTGTGCCTAATACTTTTATATAATTGATCACATATTATGACTTAAAAACCCTACGAGCAAATGCAGAAAAATTAGCTATTTTAAACATGGTATTTTGCATTTTTCTGTATTATATATTCACATATGCATAAAATCACATTTTTACAATTGTAATTAGCAAGACAATAAAAATTGTACTCAGTAAAGAACTGTGGAAAAAAAGAAACAAAAATCAATTGGAGACTACATAATTTTACCTTAAAGAAAAGGTAGATCAAAGAACAAAATATAAATACAATAGATAACATAGTTAAGGTTAATCATGAAAAAGAGACAACATACTAAACTTTTGAGGATGTAATCAAAGCAGTCTTTAGGGGAAATTGTATATCTCTTAACAATTTCATCAAGAAAGAGAGAAGAAACAGATCAATGAATTGGTTGTGAAGCTAAAAGAACTAGAAAGCCAACAATTTTTTAAAACACTAGAATAAAAAACTTGAAAGAAGAAATTAACAAAAAAAAAAGGAAAAAATAATAAATAAAAATGAAGCTGTTTTGAGAAAATAAAATAAAATTTACAGTCATTAAATAATTTTACTTAAAATAAAGATGAAAACCTAATTGTCAGCATAAATAATTTTAAAGGTGAATTCACACAAAAAAATGAAGAAATAAAAGAAATAATTAGAAACTGTTTTGCCAAGTCATATGTTACTAAAAATGTCCATCTAAATAAAATGAATGAATACTTATAAAAATCTAAGAGGGCCTAGATAAATAGAATAAGAAATAGAGGACTTAAGCAATTGAATCTCAGAAAAAGATGTTTTAAAATCCATAAATTGGCTCCAAAATCCAGCAGGAAAGAAAGAAAAACAGTCTTTTAAAATAACTAGAATGTATGAAATGCATGAGACTAACCATCAAGATATACACAAGAATTATATTGATTCATCTACATACCATTCCTTATATAAACATAAATGGCACAAAACAATTGGAGAAATATTAATTACTTTATGTAACTCAAGCCAGTGTAATAAAAGTAACAACATTACATGAATTTACTGATTCATTGGCATACCAGTAAAACAATCAAAGAATACTTTGTGGATCTGGGAGAAATGATAAAATTAATCTAAAAGAACATAAGGTCAAGAATCTTAAGGAAATTGAAAAAGAAAGAAGAGACCTCAGCACACCAGATTTCAAATTGTACTACAATGTAATAATCATTAAAAAAAAACAATTTGGTATTGGTTAAGAAATAAAGAGGTGAATAGATGCAACTGATTTGATAAATAATATGCAGAAAAATGAACACAATAATCTAATGTCTTATAAACTTAAAATCCCAGCTATTGTAACAAAAACTCGCTATTCAACAAAAACTGCTGGTGATACTGGAAACCAATTTGACAGAAAGAAGATACATACCAAAATACCATATAGCAATATAAGCTCTAAATGTGTGTTCATCCTTCATTGCTGAAGAAGAACATGCCATCAGAGAAATAATGACATGACTTGCACCTGACTTTGTTTTTGAGTGAGGGAGGGCTATGCAGGTCACCAGTCTTACTTCTCCTCCAGAGCCATCTGAATCCAGTGACCAGAAATTCATGAGGATGACTGGAGATGACCCAGGATGAGGCAGTTGGTGTTAAGTGACTTGCCTAAGGTCACACAGTTAGTGAGTGTCAAGTGTCTAAAGTGAGATTTGAACTCAGGTCCTCCTGACTCCTGCACAGGTGCTCTATCCAAAATACGAGCATGACTTAAATATAAAGTGTGACATCACAACACATCGAAGGAGCAAGAGGAAAAAATACCTTCCCAATCTATGGTTTAGATGCTATGTTTAGTTCATAATAAAATAAAGCACAAAGATGAGCTCAGAAAATAAAATTAGTGATAAATTTTATATAAAATTGCAAGTTTTGTTTCAAGAACAAATCCAATACAGCTAAAATTTAAAGAGATACAGGTAGCTGAAGGGTGAGGAGGACAGAACCTTGGTAGCAAAATTCTCTAATAAAGGCCTCGTTTCCAAGATTAATAGGAATACATGCCATTCTGCAGTTGGATATGCAACAATTTTCAGAGGAAAATCTCCAAGTTATCAAATTAAAGTACCTTTGAGGTTCTGCTCCACTCTCATCAGATTGGCAAAGCTACCAACAAAAAAGAAAATAAATAACAAACATGGAAGGGGCTATGGCAAAATCAGATATATTAGTGGACTGTAGATGAAATTGTCAATGACTCCAGACATTATGGAAAAAATTATGGAATTATGCCCAAAAAATATACTAAACTGAGCACCAGTGATATCATTACTAGATCTATATTCTAAGAGATCAAATAAAGAGGAAAGTATTTGAAAATAATAGTTCTTTTGTGACATCAAAGAACTAGAAACTGAGTGGAGGTGCCCATCAGTTAGGGGCAATGGTGGAGAACCTGTGACCTCAAGGCTATATGTGACCCTCTTGGTCCTCAAGTGTGGTCCTTTCCCTGAATCCAAACTTCACAGAACAAATCCCTTTGATGGAAGGACTCGTTGTAAAAATTGGACTGGCTGCACCCAAGGACCTAGAAGGCCACATGTGGCCTTGAAGCTGCAGATTCTCCACCCCTGAGGGAATGGCTGAAAAGAATTATGCTATAAACATATAATGGAATACTATAGAACTGTGAGAAATGGTGATGATAGTGGTTTTAGAGAAACCTAGGAAGACTTGTATGAACTGGTGCAGGCAAAATTAAGAGAAAATTTTGTATAGTAACAACATCATGAAGACAATGTTGCAATGTCAGCATTGGTTTCACTTTCACACACCCTTCCGACTCACTGATTCAGGTTGGGCAGTTGGAGTACTCCTTGCCCCCATTGCTACTTCAAGCCTCTCCCTTTACCTTGGTTATTCAGCAAACTCTTCTTTGAGGTCTGCACAATTTAGATTTACCATGGAATCAATATTATCTCCCAACCTCCAATGTACTCTTCTTCCCTCAGGACATTCTCTAATGTGTTCAGTGCCTAACTCAGCTTCTTTCTTCCTTCCCAAATATCTGTCCTAATGGACTTCAAAATATAAATTTCCTAAAACATCCTAAACTCATAGTTCTTAAACTTGCTCATTTCACATGATCTACTCCTTCATCTCACCACAACTACAGAAAGAGATAGTTATAACCTTGAGTTTCCCATTGCCCACAGGTGTTTATAAACTTTGAAATTCTCTTGTCACAATTTGATGATATCCTTTATCCTCACCAAGAACTCTAAATATTTCACTCCTCAGTTTTCTTAGATCATCACACCTGCATTGACTATACTCTCCTCCCTTCCCCATTCTGACTTGTTAAACCAGTTTAACTCTACACTGTCTTCTTCCCTTGAGTTTTTTTATCCCCTTGTCAACCTTCTTGACCTGCCAAGTTTCAGCTTTGGATTACCAATACTATCTGATGTCTTCACAGAAACTCATACGGCTGAATAAAGCAGAGAAAATCATGAAACTACATTGACCAGTGTCCACTACAAATTTATATTACATAATCTCAACCTTAACCTGCAGTAAAGTAATCCTTTCACATCTTCCTGATTGATTCATCGTGGCACTCTAAATACCTTTCTAGATACTTTCTTTCCTCTTCAAACATTACATAATTATCCCTTGCCTTCATGCTCTCAGCTGAGAACTTTGCCCCATATTTCACTGAAAAAAACTAGGCCAAGAGATCTCTCTTATCCCCCAACTTTATCATCTCCCATAACCGACATGGCTTCTGCCACCATCTCCTCCTTGAGATCTCTATCTCACATGAATAGGTGACCCCTTTCCTTGCCCAGGTAAATTTTTCTCTATGAACAAGTGATATTCCATCCTTTCTTTTCCCATTCCATCTTTTCCAGCACATTTCTCCTTATAACATTCCTATTCCCTCACTAATCTTCAGTCTTTCCTTATTTACTAGCTGCCTCCCTACAGTCTATAAACACAATCAAATCTTCACTACACTCACTTGATCCATGAATCTCTTCTCATTATGTTCCTGTATCTTTCCTCCCTTTTGTGGCTAAAATCCTTAAGAAGGTCATTTGCAATTAATGCCTCAATTACCTTTTCCTCTCACCCATTTTTTTTAACTCTCTACAGCCTGATTTGCTTCTAACCTAATAGTCAACTAAAACTGCTCTTTCTAAAGTTGGGTTGTTGTATTCATCCTTCATTGTTGAAGAAGACCATAGCATCAGAGAAATGATGACATGACTTTCATGTGACTTTGTTTTGAGTAAAGGAGGGCTGTGCAAGGTCACCAGACTCACTTCTCCTCCAGAGTCATCTTAAACTAATCATGGGAGAGAAGGGATGGAGTCAAAATAGTAAAGTAGAAACAGGGACCTGTCTGAGCTCTCCCCAAACTCTTCAAAATACCTGTAAAAAATGACTCTAAACAAATTCTAGAGCACATAAACCACAAAATGACAGGGTAAAAAAGATTTCCAGACCAAGAAAATCTGGAAGACTAACAGGAAGGGTCTATTGCACCAGGCTTAGAGTGCAGCACAGCCCAGAGTGGGCCATACAGGACTGGAACCAGCCTCAGGTCACTGAATCACTGGCAGCTGTAGGGGTTTCCAAACTTCTCAACCCACAAACACCAAAGACAGCTTTAATGGTCAGTGGGAAATCTCTCTCACCTGGCGGAGACAGCAACATGCTTTGACCTCAACTTCAGTCCCAGCCCTAGGGCAGCAACAGTCACTGCAGCAGTGGCAGCTGTTTCCAGAGTTCTCAGCCTATAGATGGTGGGGCAATCCACTGATCTGGGTAGCAGTCCTGAGTAGTGGCCCTGGGGTTAGGAGGAGCACTGGCATGGCAAAGTTGATGGTGGCAGTGGAGAGGGAATCCTACTCACAGTTTCAGGGCAGAAAAGAGTGATTTTGGCTGCCCACAGAACAGAGTGCAAGCTAGGAAAGGAAGAAGCACCTCTCCTTTGATCATGGAGGAACTGAGAATTCACAGATCCCTAGAGATACCTCTAAAAATAGCTGCACAAAATCCCTGAAATTTGGAGCAGTACTCCCTCCACTTAAAGAGCTCTAAAGTCAAGTAATTGACTGGGGAAATGAGCAAAAAGAGAGAAAAATAAGATTATAAAAGGTTACTTTCTTGGTGAAAAGGTACAAACAATGAGGAAGATCAAAGCATACAGCTGAAGGAAGGAAGATGGCAAGGTCAAGGCTCCTACATCCAAAGCTTCCAAGAAAAAATATGAAATGATCTTCAGGCTATGGAAGAGCTCAAAAAGGATTTTGAAAAGCAAGTAAGAGAAATAGAGGAATAATTGGGAAGAGAAATGAGAGTGATGCAAGAAAATCATGAAAAATGAGCCAACTGCTTGCTAAAGGATACCCAAAAATACTGAAGAAAATAATACCTTTAAAAATAAACTAATCCAAATGGCAAAAGAGATCCAAAAAGCCAATGAGAAAAAGAATGCTTTAAAAAGCAGAATTGGCCAAGTGGAAAAGGAAGTTCAAAAGCTCACTGAAAAAAATAATTCCTTCAAAATTAGAATGGAACAATTGGAAGTTAATGACTTTATGAGAAATCAAGAAATTAAAAAACAAAACCAAAAGAAGGAAAAAATAGAAGACAATGTGAAATATCTCATAGGAAAAGCAATTGATCTATAAAATAGTTCCAGGAGAGATAATTTTAAAATATTGGTCTAACTGAAAACTACGATCAAGAAAAGAGCCTAGACATCATCTTTCAAGAAATTATCAAGGAAAATTGCCCTGATATTCTAGAACCAGAGGGTAAAATAGATATTAAAAAGAATCCACCTATTACTTCCTAAAAGAGATGCCCAAAAGAAAACTCCTAGGAAAATTGTAGACAAAATCCAGAGCTCCCGGGTCAAGGAGAAAATGTTACAAGCAGCCAGAATGAAACAACTCAAGTACTGTGGAAACACAATCAGGATAACACACGGTTTAACAGTTTCTAAACTAAGGAATCAGAAAGCTTGTTATGTGATATTCCAGAGGTTAAAGGGTTTAGGAGAAAAACCAAGAATCACCTACCCAGCAAAATTGAGTATAATATTTCAGGGGGAAAAAGTGGAATTTCAATGAAATAGGGGACTTCCAAGCATTCTTGTTGAAAAGACCAGAGATGAATAGAAAATTTGATTTTCAAATACAAAAATCAAAAGAAATATGTAAAGATAAACAGGAAAAAGAAGCCATAAGAAACTCATTAAAGCTGAACTGTTTTCATTCCAACAGAGAAAGATATTTATAAATCAGGGGACCTTTCTTAGTATTAGGGTAGTTAGAGGGAACATATACATATATAGTCAAAATATATATGTGTGTGTATGTGCCTATATATGTCTATATGTATGTATGTACATATGTATTTATGTCTATGTGTATATATATGTATTTGTGTGTATATTATGTATGTGTACGTATATGTATAAGTATATATAGAGAGATATATAGATACACATGTGTATATGTTTGTGTATGTGTAGATGGATAGATATAGATATACAGACAGAGGGCACAGGTGAGCTGAATATGAAGGGAGGATATCTAAGAAATATAATTATTTGTAGAAAGAAAGTACCAGGAGAAAGAGAAAATGAGAGTTACAACACAGTAAATCATCTCACATAAAAGAGGAAAGAAAGAGCTCTTACAATGGAGGGGAAAAGGAGGGAGGTAAGAGGAAATAAGTGAGCCTTACTGTCATCGGATTTGGTTTAAGGAGGGAATAATACACATTCAACTGGATATGGAAATCTATCTTGCCTTGCAGAAAGGCAGGAGAAAAGGGGATAGAAGAGGGGGAGTAATGAAGGGGTGGCAGATTAGGGGAAGGGGTAATCAGAAGCAAACACTATTGTGGGGGAACAGGTCAAGGGACACAACAAAATAAATGGAAGGCAAGACAGGATAGAGGGAAATGTGGTCAGTCTTTTGTAACATGACTATTATGAAAGTGTTTTCCATAGTTGTACATGTATGACCAATATCAAATTGCTTGCTTTCTAAGAGAGGGTGGATGGGGCAGGAGAAAGGGAGAGAATGTGGAACTTAAAGCTTTAGAAATGAACGTTAAAAATTGTTTTTGTATGCAACTGAGAAATAAGTTGTACAGGCAATGGGGTATAGAAATCTATGTTGCCCTACAGGAAAATAGAGAAAAGGAATGAGAGAAGGGGGTGGTGATAGAAGGGAGGGAAGATTGGGGCAAGTGGTGTTTGGGTGCAGGCTTCCCTTTATTGGGGAAGGGAGAAATGGGAAGAAAATCTGGAATTCAAAATCTTGTGGAAGTGAATGTTGAAAACTGAAAATAAATTATATTATATTAAAAAATTCATCATGTCCAAAATTAAGCTGATTCTATCTCCAAAAAAAAGCACCTCTCCTCTTCTTAACACTTTGCTATCACTGTCAGGGTTACATCTTTCAAGTCATCAAGGATTAAACCTAGCTAGGAGTCATCCTTCTCACTCTCACCACCTTCATATTTAATATTTTGCTGAGTCTTATCAATTCTCACTTTATAACATCTCTCATATATGTCCCCTTCTCTTCTCTGACACTCTGACCTTGGTGCTGGTCTTCTTCACCTCATGCCTACACTACCACAATAGCCTTCTCATTGGTTTCCCTGACTCACATCTTTCCACTTTTTTCCAAAAAAATCCATTTTTCACTCAGTTGTCAAGCTATTATTCCTAAATAAGACATCTGATAATGTCACTTCCCTATTCAATAAGTTCCAATGGATCCTTATTCTTTCAGGATCAAATATAAAATCCTCCGCTTAGCGTTCAAAGACTTCATGACCTTTCCACCTTCTATCCTTTTCCAGTCTTACACTTTACTGTCCTTCATCAATCCCTGCATATACTTGACAATCCAATGATACTGGCTTTCTTGCTGTTCTTTCCACACGATACTCCATGCATTTGCTTCATCTGTCCCCCATACCTAGAATGTTTTCCCTCTTCATTTCTATCTCTTGGCCTCTTTAGCTTCCTTCAAGTGCTAAATAAAATTTAATCTTCTACAAGAAGCCTTTCCCTGAGTTTGACCTCTCTGCTCTGGAAATCTCTATACAGTAGCTGCCTTAAGCATGTTCTAGGATACGGTTCACTGCAAAGCAAAGACACAGGTGAATGCATTTGCCAAAAGCATTTCCTGCAATGGAGCTCATTAGTTGGACAATAGTTTAAGTAATTAGGTATAGTCTGCTTAGAAGTTAATAAAAAACTGCTTCAAATGAAAAGAAACAACTAGAAAAGAGAGGGAAGAAAAGATTTTGAAATGTAAGGGATGGAAGGACAGGGTAGTGTAGAATCAAACCCCATTCTTTCTACCTGTTTTGTGGGAATGATAACTCTAATTTTATCAAGTCCTATGTCCTGGACAAAGTCCTTACAATCCTGCATAATTCTGGGTTCTCATCTGTATTTGGACCCACAGAAAAGGTTAGCATTAATTATTGTTAGGTTGGACACAATACTTCTCTGTCACTGTCATCTCCTACTCCAAGCTCCCTGGGTTTTGCTCCTTGGTAAGTTAAATTAGGACCTTAAAGGGATCCCAGAAGAGAGCTTAGTTCAACCACCTTGTCTTCTATCAACCAATGCTCTCCTTCCTCCTCTCACTGCAAACACTCCTCAAACTCTCATATCTACAGAAACAACAAAAAACTGTCTACATAAATTACCCAACTAAGTACTAAAATAAAAAGCCCCAAAGCCCCCAAATCTCCAAACCTGTGATGGAGGAAAGGGGTAGATTATGCATCAAGTCTTCTTCCTATTTCTCCTGTTTTGTTCATAGCAGGTTCTGTCCCTTGCTGCTGATTCACTAAGAACCTAAGTCAGTGTCTGCAACTTAGGAATGTGATTGCTTGGCAATATCTATGTTACCACTTCTAACCTAAACACAAAAATAAATCTCTAAGTTTTCTCATCCATCTATGAAACCTTAACATTATCTGGATTAATCTATAGAATTGGGAATCATAGAAGACCATGATCTTTAAGGAATCAAAATCATAAGTGACCCCAAAGAAAATGGAAAGAGAAGTATGGGAAGTATGAAGTATTATAGATAATACATATAAGAATAGGCTATATAACCTAGGACAACTTGTACAGCAGAGACATCTACAGAGGAACTGAGAAATTTAAAAAGTGTTCTGACACTGTGGGGAGACTAGTAGCTAGCAACTAAGAAAGTCATCCATTGGGTTGGTGAGTGAGAACAAAGCATTTCATCCTTTGGTTCTAAATGTGCATTAACTCCATAACTAAAACTTTTAAAAAATTGTAGCCAAATGTGTGATCAGATAGGGTGAGCAAAGAATGCAGAGTTATGTTGTCAGGACAGGAGGAGCAAAGAAAAAGTAGGGCAATTCTAAGTAGGCTATTTACTCAATGGTAAATTTGACATCTACATCACCACCATGAAGGTAGGTAAAGGTCAAAGTTGGCATGGGTGTAGGCATCTCTTCCTCAGGAAATTCTTTTCTCCCATAACAGGATTTACATATGTGCCCTAGAGAAAACTGTGATTTCTAACTAGGGCTTCAGGATTAAAAATGAGGGATTAGCTTGTTTCTTGCCTCCACAAATTTCTTTCATTAAAACCTCCTGCTTTTGTCCCCTATCTCTGAACATAATCCCAGCCCTAAGGAAAAAATGAAATTATCCATGAGCCAGTACCTCAGGCATCACCATTGACCTGGTAGCAGAACCTCAGACTGAAATATTGCAATCTCATAGAAAGGTGAAGTGGCCCTGAGAACCCAAACCTATAAAGTTGCAGCCAATATTTCATGTCCAAAAAAAGAAAAGCAGACATTTCCCACTAATTCCCCAAATTGAATGTCTGCAGACAGTGGTTCTGAATCATTTGAGACCCAGTTCTAATCAAGAGTATGACTTGTTCTGAATGACCTTTGGTAGGAATAAAATTAGCAGGGTCATAGACCTAATCTCCAATTCATTCTAGACAAATTAAACAGAAGCAAAGGTGAGAGAACAGTCAAATTTTTGATGTGGTATTTTCCTCCTGCACTGGGCATGCTGCAGCTTCTTGGAGCCACAGGTAAGAGAGTCGATATGGTGTTTGCTGCCCAACAACTAACTCCAGGAGAAATGCCAGGAGCAGAACAGAGAACTGTATACAATGTTTGTAGATCTGACCAAGGCCTTTGATGCTGTTAGTCATGAGGGCTTATGGAAAATTATGTCAAAATTTGGTTGCCCAGAAAAGTCCATCAGCCTTATATGTCGATTTCATGATGGCATGTTTGCCCAGATTCTGAATAATGGACAATGTTCTCATGCCTTCCCAGTCACCAGTGGAGTGAAACAGGGCTGTGTGCTTGCTCCCATGCTTTTTAGCATGATGTTTTCAGCCATGTTGTCAAATGCTGTCAGTGAGAATAAACACGGCATCAAGGCCAACTACCATACTGAAGGTATGAAGTTCTTCAATGTGAAAAGGCTACAAACCAAGACTGAAGTGGAGGGAGTGTTGGTGCATGATTTTCTGTTTGCAGATGATTATGCACAATGCAATCTCTAAAGCTGAGATGCAACAAAGTATGGATCAATTCTCTGCTGTCTTACTAATTTTGGCCTAATAATTAACACCCAAAAACACAGGTGCTCCATCAGTCACTACCACACCATCCATACATGGAACCATAGGTTACAACAAATGGAGAAGTTCTGAATGCTATGGATAAGTTCACTTACCTTGGTAGTGTACTTTCCAGGGATGTTTACATTGACAATGGGGTTGACACATGCATTGCCAGAGGTAGCTCACTGTTCAGGAGGCTCCGAAGAAAAGTTTGGGAGAGAAGAGATATTAGACTGATAATCAGACTGAAAGTCTACAGAACCATTGTGCTGATCTCATTGTTGTATGCCTGCAAAACATGGACAGTCTACCAGCACCATGCCAGGAAACTGAATTGCTTCCGTTTGAAATGTCATAGGAAGATTCTAAAGATCACCCTAGAGGATAAGGTACCAGACAGTGAGCTCACAATATACTGCCAACCATTCCAACTATGCTTCAGAGAGTACAACTCCAATGGGCTGGCCATGCTGTTCAAATCCAAAATATATGCTTGCCAAAAAGACTATTTTATGGAGAACTTGCATGGGGAAGATGATCACATGGTGGTCAGAAGAAGCAATACAAGGACAATCTCAAGGTCTCTCTCAAAAACCTTGGATTTGATTGTGTGACATGGGAGACACTGGTACAGTACTGCTCAGCATGGTGTGCCCACATCAGAAAGAGTGCTGTGCTCTATGAGCAAAGCAGAATTGAAACAGCACAAAGGAAACACAGGATGTGCAAATTTGGAGTAACCACCCCAAATATGCTCACTGACTATCTGTGCCCAACCTGTGGTAGAGCATTCCAAGCTCATATTAGTCTGATCGGCCACAGTTGTACACATTGAAACTTCACTTTATCATGGTGATGTCATTTTGGTCCTCTTTGAGAATGAAGGACAACTACCACCACCTCCTGCATTGGTATCCCCTTATAGACTCAAAGCAAGATTTTTCTAGTTGATTCTATAGACCTAATATTTGTCATTTGTAGGCCAAATATAGTATAGGTTTCCAGGCCAGGCTGAAAAGGCCTCAGAGGAGCAGTATTTATGCCTTCAATCTATAGCAACCTCCTGACGTAGCCTAATATCCAATGATTCAGATTCAAGAAATGGAGCATGATTGAAAGATGGACAATAAGTTTATCCCACTGGTTAGAAATAGGGTTTTTCATCTCCATAGACACTTGCAAGATATTCTTCTCAATCGCTTGCTTAAGGAAGTTGGCTAGAATGTATGTTTCCCTCTCCTAACATCTGATCCTTTATATCTCCTGACAGCAGTGACAGCAGCAACAAGGACAGAGAGCGACTGTTTCTGGAGCTCTAGACCCACCAGTTGTAGGGAAATTGAGCACCCTTCACCCCCACAGGAAGCAGAAATCTACCTTGACAAAGAGCTCAAAAGTCAAGTATTTACTTGGCTAGGGAAATGAGCAAAATCCAAAAGAAAGAATAAGACTGTAGAATCTTACTTTGGTGACAAGGAACACCAAAAGATGCAACAGAAGACAACCAAGTAAAAGTTCTTCCATCCAAAGCCTCCAAGAAAAATATTAATTGTTCTCATGCCATAGAAGAGCTTTAAAAGAATTTTGAAAATCAAGTAAGAGAAGTAGAGCAAAAATTGGGAAGAGAAATGAGAGTGGTGCAAGAAAATTATGAAAAACTAATCAACTGCTTCCTAAAGGGGATCCAAAAAATGCTGAAGAAATAACATTGTAAAAAGAAGAAATGGCCTAAAAAGCAGAATTGGTCAGATGGAAAGGAGGTCCAAAAGCTCACTGAAGAAAATAATTCCTTGAAGATTAGAATGAAGCAAATGGTAGCTAATGACTTTATGAAAAATCAAGAAATTATAAAACCAAACCAAAGGAATGAAAAAATAGCAGAAAATGCTAAATATCTCATTGGAAAAACAATTGACCTAGAAAATAGATCCAGGAGAGACAATTTAAAAATTATGTGACTACCTGAAAGCCATGATCAAAAAAAGAGCCTAGACATCATCTTTTAAGAAATTATCCAGGAAAACTACCCTGATGTTCTATAAACAGGAGGTAAAATACATATTGAAAGACTTCACTGATCACCTCCTGAAAGAGATCCCAAAATAAAAACTCCTAAGAATATTGTAGCCAAAATTTCAGAGCTCCCAGGAAAGAAATAATCAAGTACTGTGGAAACATAATCAGGATGACACAAGATCTATCAGCTTCTATATTAAGGGATCAAAGGGCTTGGAATATGATATTCCAAAAGTCAAAGGAACTAGGATTAAAACCAAGAATCACCTACCCAGTAAAACAGAATATAATGCTTCATGGAAAAAATGGTCATTCAGTGAAATAGAGGACTTTCAAGCAATTTTGATGAAAAGACCAGAGCAGAATAGAAAATCTGATTTTCAAACACAAGAATCAAGAGAAGCATGAAAAGATAGACAGGAAAGAGAAATCATAAAGGACTTACTACTTTTCTACTTAGAAAGATAATATTTATAACTCTTGAGACTTTTCTCAATACTAGGGTAGCTGGAGGGATTATATACATATAGACAGAGAGTACAGTGTAAGTTGAATAGGAAAGGATGACATCTAAAAAATAAAATTAAGGGGTGAGAGAGATATATTGGTAGGAGAAAGGGAAAAATAGAATGGCACAAACTTTGTCTCACACTATAGGAAAGTAGGGGAGAAGAGCAGAAGTGGGGGGGTGGGATGATAAAAGGGAGGGCAAATGAGAGGAAGGCATAATTAAAAGTAAATACTTTTGAGGAGAATAGGATCAAAAGAGAAAATAGAATAAAGAGACAGCAGGATAGAATGGAGGGAAATAGAGTTAGTCTTCCACAGCATGATTTTATGCAAGTTTTTTGAGTAACTGTATATGTATAACATTTCAAATTGTGTGCCTTCTCAGTGGGGATAGGTGGGGAAGGTGGAAGGGAGAGAAGTTGGAATTCAAAGTTTTAAAAATGAATGCTAAAAATTATTTTACATGCAACCGGGAAATAAGATATACAGGAAATGGGATATAGAAATCTATCTTATCTTCCAAGAAAACAGAGGGGATGGGGATAAGAGAAGGGAAGGGTCTGATAGAAGGGAGGGCAGATTGGGGGAAGGGGTAATCAGAATGCATGCTGTCTCGGGGTGGGTGGAGGGCAGAGATGGAGAGAAAATTTAAAACTCAAAATCTCGTGGAAATGAATGTTGAAAACTAAAAATAAATAAATAAGTTAAAATTATTTTAAAAGAGTAATTGCAGGAACTGGGAGAATTATTTTAGTTTTAGGAACTGCATTCATTAATCAGCCACTTTAGCTGTTCCTAATAACCAGCATCCCCTTTTCCTCCAGGGGAAATTACCTTCATCTAACTACCCTGACTCAGTAATGTAAACAAACTTCCAATCACCTAAAGCAGTTTTTGACTTGAGAAAAGGGTATTGACCAGACTACCTTCCAAATGAACAGAAGTTGTATATGTATAATTAGGCCAAGTTAAAAGAACTTGCCATTTCTAGCCTAGAGAAGAGACCAGCAGAGTTGCCATGTAGCTTGACTGCCTTTATTGAATGTTCACATATGTTTCTTTAATTAATGTTTCTTGATATTTAGTAAAAGGGTTATTTCGTTTTAAATATTTTTACATTGATGCATTCTCTCCACATCCAGATTGTGCCTGACTTGATATAGAGATTATGGTTAAGACACACAAAATTGGACATGGAAGTGAACTGCAAACGTAGTAAAAAAAAAAAAAAGAGAGAGATAAGAGATGAATAGCCTGACTGCTGCACTGATACCCAAGAAATATGAGGTGATCATGAGGAAGGCCTCCAATACCATCGATAGATTTTATATTTGGATATCAGAGAAGAGAGAGAAGAAGCAGGCAGGTGAGAGGGCATCAGTGGTTTATTGTTATAGTTATTCAGTTATTTCAGTCACATCCAACTTGTCTTGACCAAATTTGGAGTTTTCTTGGCAAAGATACTTGTTTCCAGCTCTACTCATGAAGAACCTGAGACAAACAGGGTTAAGTGACTTGTCTAGGGTCACACAGATAGTGTCTGAGGCTGCATTTGAACTCAGAAAGATGAGTCTTTCTGACTCTAGACCTGGTACACTATCCCCTGAGTTACCTAGCTACCCCTGATGGTTCGTAATAGACAAAAAAATGAATAGGAAACCCAAATCAAAGAGATTACAAACCACCTGAAGTGACAAAGATTACTCAATGCTTTTTAGAAGCTATATTTCATTGATAATTCATTTTGAATTTGTAGTCAGATAAGAATCCCAAGTCTTTTCTATGAATTTAATTTATTTGCTCTACTTGAACCTCCACTGCTTCCAATATGATCTGTCTCATGCATTCAGAATGATCACAGAAATGTTCCTCAAATATACCACTTCAAATTAAATCTTTACTTTTGTTGATCTACCTTCTGAAAATGTCATCTCCCATCTCCCCTATAACACTAAAACTAAGTACCAATAAAAGAAGGCAATCCGAAAGGTCTCTATGTGAAGATTTCAAGGGACAGAAAGAATATAGGCAGATACATTTGTTAGTAGAGCCAATGACTAGAAACAGAGAAGTCAAGAAAAAAGAAGAGTCTTAATATAGGTGGTAAGATGATTTTGGTATATTGAAGGGAAGCAATCAAATTAGAAAATGAGAGAATTAAGAATTAGGAGCATAGTCAAAGTATCTGTTCAACAAGGGGTAAGGAACCCATGAGATCCAGACATGCTGGGACCAATAGTTATATGAAAAGAATTGTAAGATTTTTTTAAAAAGAAACAATTCCATTAAATTGGTCTCTTTCTAATGAAGGGAGAAGGTGCTATTGCATCATTTTATGTGTTGTGACTGGTCTTCAGTATCCTACAAGAGGAGGAGGAAAGCTATTCTATCATAAACAAGTCTCCTTCCTTGGCTGTGAGAAAAGAAAGGGGAGAAGATATCATTCCATCACACTACTTTCTTTAGTTTTTGGTGAGGGAAAATGGTACCAATCTATACCCCTGGTCCTCAGCTTCCATGGAGAAGAAAAGAAATGACATTTCATCATACTAGATTTCTTGTCTTGTCAACAGCCTTTTGTAAAAGAAAAAGAAGAAAGAAAGAAAAAGGGTGGAGGAATGCCATTCTATAGTCCTATTTTGCTGACTTTTTGGTGAGGAGATAGGGATTCATTCTATCACACCAAATCTCTTTCCTCATTTCCAGCCTAGAGAGAGAATAGGAGAAATATCATCCTATTACTCACCAGTTCCCCACCTTTGGGGTAAGGAGAGAGGACATCATTTCATCAAGAGATCTCCTGCCTCCTGCTAGAAGAGAAAAGACACCATTCCACTGAGCACCAGAAGAAGGTAAAGGTTTTAGGGAACCTAAGAAGACATATGACATGATGCGAGGATATGGGCAGATTCAGGAAAACAATTTATACAATAAGACAACATGGTGAAGACAATGTGACAATGGAAACACCATTTGAACTTTTGCTCATACCCCTTGATTCACTGATTCAGGCTGGGGAATTGAAATATTCCTTGCTCTTCAAAGTTTAAGCCTCTCTTCCTTTGAGTTTACTCAATTCATATTTCCCACTCAATCACTGTTTTGTAAGTTCTTCTCTACTAATATCCAACATACTGTCTTCAGTAAGTTCAATTTGGGCCCCCAATTTTTCCTCCTCAACCCTACTTTTGCCCTATGGGATTTCAAGATACATATTCATATTGCCTGAAACAACCTAATCTCACAGTTCCTCAATTTTATTCATTTCACATAATCTACTTCTCCATCCCATCCAAGCCATACACAAATTGTGTCATCACATCCAAATGCACCACTTCCACATTCATAAATTCTTAAATCTCCCATCTGAGCATAATCTGTTGTTATTCCATCTCTACCTTAAAAACCTAACACTGTTCTTCATCTTCATCAAAACCTTGAATCCCTCTACCCTTTGCTTCTTTCCTAGGCTATCATCTTTGCCCCACCAATATTCTGCCCCCTTCCTCATTTCCATTCCTTAGTGAACCTTTCCAGTTCTACATGGTCTTCATCTCTTCAGTCTCTTGCCACTTTAGGATGTTGCCTATCTTGTCCTGACAAGACTCAGTTTATAATAACTCCAACCATCTATTGTAGTAATTCCTATATGTGTGTTATTGAAAAAAACTGGAGAAAAGCATGAAACTGTGCTGCCTAGGTCCATTACAAATATATATTACATATCCTCATTTGGGCCCTTGCTACAGAAAGCAATCCTTTTTAATTAACTCACTAATCTACTCCTCCCAACAATTCTTACTTCTTTCAAAACTTTCAATCTCTCTTCAGACATTTCTTGGTCCCACCTTACCCCCAAATTCTCAGCTGAAAACCTTACCTTATATTTTACTGAAAAACTTTAGACAGTTCACCAAGCACTTCTCTTCTCCCCTCTCATCATACATATGTCTTCTGTCATGATTTCCTCCTTCACTCCTGTTTTACATGATAAGATGACCTTTCCTCTTACCAAGGAAAATCTCTCTACATGCATGAAGGATCCCATTACATCCCATCTTCTTCAGCAGATTGCCTCTCTCTATCATCCACAATCACATCATTCTGTCTACTACTGCCTACTCCCCTGCTACTTGAAAATATGTCTGTTTCCTTTATCCATAAAAAAGTTACTTAACCATGCATCCCCATAACTATTATCATATATCTTTCCTTCCTTTTCTGACTCAAAACTTTGAAAAAATATATCTACAATAAGGGCCTCCACTTACTTTCCTCTTCATCTCCTTTTACTTCTCTAAAGTCTGGCTTCCAAACTCGTTATTCAATTAAAATTTCTCTGTCTGAAGATATTTATTTTCTTCTAGATTTTTGTGATACAGCTCTCTCTCTCTCTCCACCTTCAAAAGTTCCCATTCTTTGTCAAGGGCACTACAATTATCCTAGTCCTTGAGGCTCATGACCCTGGATAGAGATTATCCAACACATGGGAGCTAATGATATCACCAAAAGAATTATGTAGAGGTAAAAGAGAAGGTAGACTAGGACAGAGCCTTTAGGGAAACTTAAATTAAGTGGTGTGACATGGTTAAAGATCCAGCAAAGAACAATGAAAAGGAATAGTAGAACAATGAAAATGAATAGGTAGTAACCAACAGTGTCAGAGGCTATAGAGAGTTCAAGAAGAATGAGAATTGAAAAAAGATCATAAGAAAGTGAATTATTACAAAATTGAGCTGCCTCAAAGAAAAGCAAGACAATTTTTTGATAGGAAGAGAGGAGGAAGAGTTGCTAGTGAAAAGAAAACTAACCATTTTTGCACTCACAATGAGCAATACAACAAATTCCCAGAAGAAAACAATATGAAAAGTAAAGTAAGACTCAGTTGAGAATGAGAAGATGAACCAAGGAGAGCTATTCAGAGCTTGCCTAAAAAGAGATTGAAGGAGACAAAGAAGCAAAGAAGGTAAGGAGGAAATACATCCTCCTCATTTATTATTTGGTTAGCTTTCTAGTTGGAAAAATTATACTTACCAAATTACAGTAACACTCAACTGATCTTTCATTGCAAGGGTTTTAAGTGCTCATCTTTGGAGTCATGAAACATTAAATTTGTTACTATAATTACTGCTTTGCTTAACATTATTAAGAAAAAATGGATTACCCTGTCAATGTTTAGTCACCTTTGAGTGTTGTACATATGGAAAGTTTGACGACACAATATAGAAGACATGAGTTTTTCTCCATCTTTGGAAATCTAAGGCCCATAGACTTCCAGTCAAGCGTACCTGATCAAGTTGTCACCCACTTCTTATTCATTACCCCCAAGGAAATTTCAAACACAGAAGGAGACTGAGACAAGAATGATTGCTTTTCACATTTATTTTGCTTTGAAGAAAATACTAAAAGTTGAGAGAAGAGGTTAAGTAGTAAAGGGAGAAGTATATGCAGCAGCCAGGCACTAGGAATAGCTGATCATTTAAAGATATGACTGAGATTTCCTGGACAGCATTGATTCGCAGGTTGAAGACAATCCTCTTCTCCTAGAAAACATCAAAGAGAAAGTCAATTATGAGTCCCTTGAATTTCACAAAGGAGCATAAGTGAGTTTCCCATAAACTAGCATAACTTTGCCCAAGGAACCAGAGGTTCAAAAAAAGGCACTATTAAAAGTGAGATGTAGCAGAGAATTTGGAGTCTGAGGGAATGGTTTCCCATTTGTGCTTCACTACTTCTAAAGAGGTCATTTGTGTGATCTCTCTAGGCTTCATCTGCAACAATGAAAAATGAGCAGATTAAACTAGACAAAAAGTCTAGAACCCTCCATAGATCTCTACGACCACAAAGAGGCCACTGCTAAGTAAGAACCTACCATGTGCAAAGCCATGAACAGAGTGATTTCAATGGTTCCGAAACCCTGTGTGCAAATAAACTTTTTGTCCAAATGAATCATGAATTTGAGAGATCATAAGAGATCTCTTGGAGAAACTTGGACGGGAAAAATAAAGGAAAATTTCATCACCACCTTCAATTACATTAAATCCTTATCGTTATTATAAGATCCTAGATTTAAAGCCTGAAGAGATAATAGGAGTGATCTAACCCAATCTCACTCATTTTACATAAGAGGAATCTGAGGTCAGAGAGGTAAATGGACCTTCTCAAGGTCACACAAATAGTTGAAACTACTGATGCCTCAATTATCATTCTTCACACTGCTCCTTCTAAGGGAATACATTTGAGTCAGTTGTTTTCTCCTTCCACTAAGAGTCAAACAAGAGGTAGTAGTCTGAAAATGAAATGCCTAGCAATAGATGGAGATGTACCAAAATATTTCTAATATGTACAAAGACAAAAGACTAAGACAGAAATCCAAAAGAGCCTGAAACCTATATGAGATAGTTAAAAGAAGGTGAACCCTCTGACACGATTTGGGAGTTCACCCTCCTGTAGTTGAACTGGGCCAGTAGATGCTTAAATCCCAGGTGAATTGTAGGAGTTTAGATTATTCTGGAAGATTCTCTAGAAGTCTTGAAAGAGTACATACCTTAAGCATGATCTGGGGTGCAAGACTCTGCAGAAACAAAGACATGTGTGAATGGATTGACAAAAGTCAATTCCTACCATACAGTTCAAACAATTATATAAGGTCTCCTAAGAAATTAGTACATGACAACTTCTAAGGGAAGGAAAGAACAAGAAAAGAGGAGAAAGAAAGAGTTTAGGGTCTAGGGGATAGATGGACAGGGCACAGCAAAGTGGAGTCAATTCCATTCTAATTACCAACTTGTCTGGGGATGATGATTTTTTCTTCATTAAATCCTTTAAGGTTAACAAACTTCTTATAGTCTTCAAAGGCTTGTGGGTTCTCTTCTGCATCTGGACCTGAAGAGAGAGGGCAGAACCAATAACTATTCATTCTGATTCTCTGGTCCTGCTTGCTATAATAGTCACCTCCTATAGTGGAAGTCCTTGGGTTTTGCCTCATGGCCAGTTAAATTACAAGCGCAAAGGGAGATGAGAGAACTAAGTGTGGGTGAGTACTTCACCACTCTTACCTTCTGCAACAAGTGCCCTTCTTCCCCATATTACCTACTTCTCTACAGAAAAACTCATCTACATCTCCCAACCAGGCACTAAAACACAATATCCCTAATGCTCCCAAATCTCCAGAAGTGGGGTGGAAGAAAGAGGGAAAGTAAAAAGGCAAACTTCTTCCTCCCACTGCTTTGTTCAGAGCACCATTTTACCTTTTACAAACTCCTTAAAGAGTAGTTCAGTCAGCACTGGTTGCCTGGGAATGTGATTGGCAAGCAATGCCCGTGTTGCCATCAAACCTCCAGATAGCAAAAATTTTGAGGGAATTCAGAAAATCCACCAGCCATGTTATTGGGCTTTAGTTTGCATCAAAATGGGTCCCTCCCACTACTCCTAGAGACGCCAAATCTGGGAATGCCTGAAGAGCAGGAGGAATCCAGGTGAGCAATTTCTAACACCTGCAACATGTTAACACTCTTCTCTTGGAGGAATTCACAGAGCCCCATGTTACTTACCCACAAGTTTGGCTGTTCTTATTTGCCTGCCATGTAACTCGCCTTCACAGAGGAGAATCCAATGATCCCTCACAGATGTCTTTTCTATGAGTACCTGGCGTTTGCCCTGATCTGTGGAGATGTTGAAGAGGTATACCTTCAGCATCCCTAATCCTCTTGAAAAATCTGTTGTGAGGAGACTACAGTAGGCTTTAGAATCTTATTCTGTTTGGAAGGTCCCCAGCCCTGGTGGACAGCAGCATCCAAGAATCAAGAAAAAGAGTTGGGTGGACCCATGACCAGGACAACATCCCCATGCGTCTGATATGGCACCTTTCTAATGCACTTATGTAATATTGTATATTAAACTAGACCAGGACTGAATATTTAAGCATTTCAAGGTACCAAAAAAAAACAGTTCATTCCCTAATTTTACAGATAAGAAAACTGAAGCCAAGAAAGCAATTAGTTGCTCCTACTTTACAGGAATAGTGTGCTATAGTAAACAGAGAAACAAGCTTGGAATTTCTTAGTCCTAGTTCGAGTTTCATCTCTGACATATATTGGCAAGTTTACCATGAACAAATCACTTAAATTTTCAATACCCTCAAGCAATTTGCACAACAGGTACAGATCTGTCTTGATAGAAGGAGTTTCCTTACTGGAAGTTCCTGATGCTAATGAAATCATAAGTCAGGTCTATCCAAAGTGAACAAAAAAGCAAGCATAAAAGGGTATATGTGTTTGTGTCTTTGGCAAGAATCACATTGAATTTGACTTTTGTCCCTCCATCAATGACTAGCACAATGCTCTAAACATTGGAGTTGGTTAATAAATGTTCATTGAACAAGGACAGTACCAGCATGATGTCAGTGTCCTTGGCTCTGGGAAATGATTCAAGTTCAATCTTCCTTAATATATAAATGGAAAAATCCATTTTAGAAATGATGCAGATGGCTTATTTTTTTAATATGTCCCTTCTCTACAGAAACTAATCCCAAGAACCCAAGCAAATCATGCTGTAGTTCTTCTTCTTGGAATGTCTTCCCTTTCTCTCCAAGAAACATTCTGGAGAGTCATCATTTTAATTTGTTAATGAACCCAATTTTGTCACCTGCTTTTCTAAATGACTTATGAATCCCAAGAATAGGATTCATAACAATATTTTTTCCAAGTGAAGTATCTAATGTAGGAGAGAAGTTAAAGGAATGTTCTTGCGATTTCCCAAAGTAAATCATAAGAATAGCTACCTAATCTGACTTTGCTACCTCAGCCCATCACACCCAGGGATTGAGTCAGTCACATCTGCAGATAGACAGTGCTATTCATCAACTCAATTCATGTCATAGAAAATGCATGCAAATTCACTAGATATTGTCAAGAAAACTCAGCCTTTGGACTCCAAGAGTAAAGGAAAGTCTCATGTCACAAACTTTGTTTGAGCCTCATAGACCACTTCTAAAAAGGCCATATATTGGGTCGAAATTTCTTTAGTATAGAGTGTTTGATTCACTTACCCACAGAAAATTGTCCAGTCTGGTTTGTTTTTTCTAATTTGAATTTAATCTCTTTACACTTGCCATGTTTCCTGGAAAGCAGAACACATGTGAATTGTTTTGCTGGAGACAACAAGAGGAAGAGAAGTTTATATGTCATTAAATTCAGGAAAGGTGATTTGATTCCTTCACTCCTGATCCAGTTCTCAATGTGGCAAGCAAAGGAGAATGTCCAGAAGCCCATTAGCATTACACCTGTGATATGAGTTTTTTCACTCATAGAAAAGAACCATATGACTGACATCTTTTGAATATTTAACATTCTCTGGTTCAATCTATAGAGCTGGAGATCAAGGAACACCATGATCTCTAAGAAATCAAAACCTAAGTGACCCCAAAGGAAATGAAGAGAGAGGCACAGTGTGCATAGGCTGCAACATATAACCTAGGGTAACATGTCGTGAACTATATGGGACAAAGGCATCCAAAGAGGAATAAGGAAAGTTTAGAGGAGGCCTGAGGCCACATGGGAATTTCAGTTAAACAGCGAATCCGAAAAAAATTTGTCATTGAGTGCACCTTGAGTATTCCACCCTCTGCTGTGAAAGTAAGCCTAAGCTTTACATACATATATGCTTGTACATGTGTTTATGTACATTTGTACAGGTCTGTATGTGTATGTATGTACTCTAACCATATCTGCTGAGCCTTTTACTCTAAAACAGTATATATAAATATATAAATGCATACATACACACACATATAAATACACACACATATATATTATATATATACATATATATAATATATATATATGTGTGTGTGTATACCATGTGTGGTCAGAATGGATATGCAGAGGATATGAAGTGACCCTCTCTAGTTGTCTTCCTAGAAGAGGAGAGGCAGAGATGAAGCAGAGTGATAGAACAACTCTGAGCAGTGTACTTACTTGATGGTATATTTGGCCGCCAGATCACCATCACTAAGATAGGTGAATGTCATGGGTGACATGTCCTTATGCTTCTTCCCATGAAATTCATCATCTGTCACAATGGCCTTTGCAAAGTATGTGCCCTAGAGGGAATTTTTAAATATAGCTAGAAATTGAAGGAGCAAAA
Source organism: Potorous gilbertii (assembly GCA_028658325.1). Classification (NCBI taxonomy): domain Eukaryota; kingdom Metazoa; phylum Chordata; class Mammalia; order Diprotodontia; family Potoroidae; genus Potorous; species Potorous gilbertii. The sequence goes on along the minus strand of CM053769.1, from coordinate 295,372,356 downwards.
ATGAAAGAGTAATGGGACCAAGCCTTCACAAACATCTGCTAATCATCTGAATCTTCATCCCACTCTTAGAACAGAATTGTAGCTCTGAGGCAAAAGTATTGCATAAGTCAGTTTCCCTGGGACTACCATTGACCTTGAGGCAACAAACACAATGTTCAGTTTTGTAGAAAAAAGTCATTAGGTTGAAGTGAACTAGCCTTGAGAACCCAAACTTATCAAGCTGGACCAATTTTGACATGGCCCAAATGGAAACAGACATTCTGTATTGAACCCCCAAACTCTATCCCTAAAGAAAGTGACTGAATCGTTGGAGACTCAGCTACACTCATGACCATTTCTTGCCATGAATGATCATTAGCAAAGATAAAATAAACTGAATCATATCACCCATTTCCAGTACACTCTAGACAGAGTAAACTAAAGCAAGAGAATAGTGAAATGCTTGACTTGGAATCCACTTCCTGCATTGACTTTCCTCCTGCAGACTCACTCCAAGATTTTCTAACAGAATCTATAGCATTAAAATTGCAGTTTATTGCAGGATGAGGAGGTTACAGAGCTACAGACCCAGGTTTAAAAGAACCCAATGAGGCCCTAATTTTGAAATAACATCTTGTTACTAGCATACATCCCTCCTTCTAATCTAAAAGATCTTCCAGTGAAGTCTCACCTCAAATTGTTCTTCAGAAGGGATTGATGGCTCCTGAGCTTGGAGGAGAGAGAACAAGCTTAGTGCTATAGTGAGGAAAAGGACCTTCATCTTCACAGACTTTCACAGATCTTTACCTTCAGTCATTTATTCAATGAAGCAGATTAGAGTGAATGTAATCCTCTCCTAACATCTCTCTCTATAAATAAATCCTGAGGTCAATGTGGCATTGAAAACTATTATCTTTTTGCACAATGTTCCAGTAAGCTTTACAATAGAACTACTGGGGTAGGGAGGAGGAGGGGGTGGAGAGAGAGAGGCTGAGTATAATAGAAAGGTGAAATAACATTATTTTTGGAAGCCCTATGCCTTTCTTCATTTTAAATGACTGATTACACATTAAAATCCATCCAAAGAGTCAATTAGACTTAATTTTTAAGTTTCTGCATCCTCCATGATTTCTAATAATCGACACACTTACTGTTGGGAAGGAGATGGTTATCAGAGTAGGAAGTAGTTCAAAGATTCTTTGAGCAACAAAGAAAAAATCAGTGGCTTTAATCCAGTCCCATCCCCTCATTTTTGCTGGCCCATTTTATAGAGGTTTCCATGTGTATTGAAGACCTTCCTCTAGTTCTATTTCCATGATGTAGTAAAAACACACACACACAAACACATGCACACACTAGACAAAGCAACAGTCAGAAAATCTGGGTTTCAATATCAGTTCTCTTACTCATTCCATGTTAAACAAAGTTCTCCTTATCTCAGTTATAAAGGGTTCTTAACTTCTAACACTTTCACAACAGTCCTGTCAAGTCAACAAATTAGATTTCATGATCCCCATTGTGGAGGCACAGAAGACTCAAATGACTGCCCTGGCATCACAGACAGTGAAAGAACTAGAGCCAAAGGCCAGATCTCCTGGGTTTGGATGCACCACCCTGATAAATACATCACCTAAAAATAAAATTACCTTCTTTCTCAGAACCTTATATTTATCTGAGTTGGGGAGATTCACCTGAGAACTTGGGTTAACCCAGGTTGTTTAGATGTATGACACTGATGACACAAAATCTGGCGGTCTAGCATTTGGGCTGAGTTTTGCTTGTCAAAGTGAAGTTCTCCAGGACATTGAATCATGTACGCTTAACTTCTTCAAAAGTAATACATAATTTATTTGCAGGTTAGTCAATAGCAACTTCATTTATATTTCCCTAAGAAGCCTTCTTTGTTATTGCAAACATAACTCTGACTACTAATCAGTTACCTTATCTATTGATAATGTCACTGTGATGTTCCAATCAATAAACATTAATTAAGTGCCAGCTATGTGCTAGACATTATGTTAGACGTTAGACAAAACCAGTATAGTCCCTGTCCTCAAAGTGTTTCCATGCCATTAAGGAAACAACATATATGGGTATATAAATATGTATGAAATAACTACAAGGTAAATTTGAGAGGCAGGGGAAATATGAACTACTAGTAAGATAAAGAAATGTCCCATGTTTGAAGTGGCTATTGAATGTGAAATACCTGAAGATTTCAGGAAGTGACCCTAACTAGCTGCTCCCTTTCTCTCTATGTCATAAATACTGCCCTAGTATGTATTTTCCTGGGTTTTTGTCAGTGTTTCAGGAATGGGATGTAAATCAGTCAAATGGTGTAAACAAAAGGAATATATTTCAATTCCATGTGTGTCAAAGTCTCATAGGTTCTCCTTCCGGTCAAAATGGGCTCCACGATAATTTTCAATCTTCAGAGAATAACTGTACCTCAAGAGTAGCTTATCACATTTCTGAATAACTTGACGCTTGGGAAGTTAGCCAACATGCAGAATGGATTAAGATGCTAAATGATTCTAACTGCTTGGAATGGTGCACTATACTAAGGGAATGTACTTGGATATAATTGGATAAAGTCAGCTTCACAAGGCAAGATGAGAAGTTTTGTACAATAGCTCAGTGAAAAAGAAGCAGGGATTCCAGGGGCTTTTGAGTTCCATATGAGGCAACATTGTGACCTACCCTAACAAAGTGACACAATTCTAGGCTCTTTTCAATAAGTCATAATTTCAAGAATAAGAGAAACAATATTCATGTTCTGCTATGACTCAGTCAAATGTCATCTGGATTAGAGTATTTACTTCTGAGTACAACCTAACAGTGACAGGCTAAAACATATCCATAAGAAGGCTACCAAGATGGCGAAGAGACACAAAACCCTGTTATAAAAGAATTTATTAAAAGAACTCTTATGTTTACCTGAAGAAGAGACTTATGAGAATGTAAGGAGAGTCTTCATGTACTTGAAGGAATCTGGCATGGGAGAGGATTGAATGTGGAACAATGGGTGTTCCAAGGAAGTAGATTTTGACTGGATTTGAGGAAAAACTTTCTAACAATGCTAACTATTCAAAATGAATGAGATATCTGGGGAGACAATGGATACCTCAAGTATATGTATCTGTTATTTGTCTATGTGTCTTAGATACAGAACATTATGAGAGAAATTCAATGAAAAGATTTATCCCATTCAATCACTTCTCATCTTAACTTAAATTCATTCATTTTATTAGTGTAGAAACTTTTCAATTTCATGGAATAAATTAGATATACTATATACCAGAGCAAATGAGCACAACAACCTAGTGTTTGGAAAACCCAAAGATCTCACCTATTGAGAGAAGAGCTCACTATTTGACAAAAACTTCAGGAAGAACTGGAAAATATCTGGCAGAAACTAGGCATAGATCAATATCTCACACTATTTACCAAGACAAACTCAAAATGAGTATATGATTTAGACTTAAAGAATTATAGCGTAAGCAAATTAGTGGAGCAAGGAAAAATTATCTTTCAGATCTCTCTGGATAGGGGAAGAATTCATGACCAAACAAAAGATAAAGAGGATCACAGATGGTATCATGGATAATTTTGAACACATGCAACTAAAAAGCATTTGCACAAACAAAACCAATGAAGTCAAAATTAGAAAGAAAGAGATTATTGGGAAAATTTACAAAAATATTCTCTGATAAAAGTCTCGTTTCTCAATTTTGTGGAGAACTGAGTCAAACTTACAAAAATAATTCATTTCCCAGTTGATGAATGGTCAAAAGATATGAACAGTTTTCAGAATAAAAATCATATCTCTCAACAGTCATTTAAAATGCTCTAAAAATTAGTGAAATACAAATTAAAACAGCTTTTAGGTACAAATACATGTCCATCAAATTGGTTAAGATAACACAAAGGAAAAATGATAAATGCCATAGAAGTTGTGGGAAAATAGGTATACTAATGCCCTATTGGTGGAGCTGGAAATTAGTCTAACCATTCTGGGGAACAATTTGGACCTGTGCCTAAAGAACTATAAAACCATAAATACCTGTTTACCTCACAATACTGCTACAGCACTAGATCTCTACCCCAAAGAGATCAAAAGAAAAAGGACTCATATGTACAAAAATATTCATAGCAGCTCTTTTTCTGAAGGCAAAGAATTGGAAGTGAGTGGATACTTATCAATTGAAAAATGACTGAACCATTTGTGGCATATGATTGTGATAGAACACTATTGTACTGAAAGAAAGTAATTACTATGGTTTCAGAAAAAGCCTAAGAAGTCTTATATGCAAAGTGAAGTGAGCACAACAAGGAGAACCATATACAGGGTGATGACAATCAGTTAGGATGGACTTATCTTTTCTAATCAATATAATGGTCCATAACAATCCCAGAATGATGGAAAATGCTAGCCACTTCCTGATAGAGAAGTGATGGACTTCTGCATACAGTATAATAGAACATTGCATATCGAAGAATATTTTTCCTCTTCATTTTTCTGGATTCTTCTTTAATTGATATATGGTAAATGTAAACATTTGTTTTCCATAACTTTATATAGATAGATAGATAGATGTGTGTACATATGTATATATATATGTATATATATATACATATATATATATATATACACATATATATATATATATATAAAGGGATTCATATTGCTTTAAATCTCAATGCGGTTGGGAGGGAGAGAATTTGGAACTGAAAATAAAAATTTTAAATTAAAAAAATTCTCATTCACAAATCAAAAGTGTTATTAGGTTTCCATCCTTCTTTCAGAATTAAAATTATGAATTTTCTTCCCCCTTTTGTTATCATTGTTGCTTTTACAACACAAGAACTTACTGAAAAAAAAAATCCCAATGTCAATTTTCTAAGGCAAAATACCTTCCACACTCAGGGAAAGAAATATGGAAGTCATTCGCAGAATGTAGCAGATCATGTTTGTGTGTCTGTGGGTTTTAGTGTATTATGTTTTGATTTGTTATATGATTTCTTCCACTTATCTCAGTGTGACTACATAACATCACTATAGTG
>CM053769.1:295349215-295366813 GCA_028658325.1 Potorous gilbertii | reverse complement strand
GGGCAGATTGGTGATATGGGTAATTAGAATGTCCAGTGAATCGGGGAGGGGGGAGGGACAAAGGGGGAGAAAATTTTGGAACCCAAAATCTTGTGAAAATGAATGTAAAAAGTTAAATAAATTTATTTAAAAAAAAATAAACAGAAAAAAAAATGAGCAACTGAACTGGATGAAAAATTCTAAATCTAAAATCCTATGACCTCAAAAGGGAGAGGCCATTACTAAAACCCTATCATATGCAAGTCATGGACACAGTTATTTCAGTGTTCAGTGTTCCTGAAACACTGTGTGCAAATAAATTTTTGTACAATAGAATCATATATTTGACAGCGCATGAAATCCTTGGAGAAACTTGGTGGGGAAGAATAAAGGCCAATTTCATCACAACTTTCAAATACATTAAATCATGATCAATATTATGACTGTAAGATTCTATATTTAAAGCTTGAAGAGATGATAAGAGTGATCTAACCCAACCTCACTCATTTTACATAAGAGGAACCTGTGACCAGAGAGGTAAAGGGATTTTTCTCAAGGTCATACATGTACTTGAAACTACTAGCTCGACAATTATCATTCTTCACGCTGCTTCTCCTAAAAGAATGCATTCAAGCCAGTTGTTCTCTCCTTCCACTAAGAACCAAACAAGAAGCAGTAGAATCAAAATGAAATGCCTGGCAATAGATAGAGATGTACCAAAACATTTCAAATACTCAGAAAGACAAAAGACTGAGACAGAAATCCAAAAGAGCCTGAAATCTGTTTGAGATAGGTAAAATCAGGTGATCCCTCTGAAATTATTTGAGAGTTGACCTTCTTGCAGTTGAACTGGACCAAATAGATGCTTAAATCCCAGGAGTGTAGGAGATTAGATTATTCTGGAGGATACTGTAGAAGTCTTGAAAGTGTGCATACCTTAAGCATCTTCTGGGGTGCAAGCTTCTGCAGAAACAAAGACATGTTAGTGAGTTTACCAAAATCAATTCCTCCAATACAGTTCAAATAATTATACAATATCTCCTAAGAAATTAGTATAAAACACCTTCTAACAGAAGAGAGCAACAAGAAAAGAGAGGGAAAAAGTTGGGGTTCAGTGGTAGAAGAACAGGGAACAATAAAGTGAAGGCAATTCCATTCTTATTACCAGTTTGGCTGGGGATGCTGACTTTTTCTTCATTGAATCCTTTAAGACTGACAAACTTCTTATAGTCTTCGAAGGCTTGTGGATTCTCTTCTACGTATGGTCCTGAAGAGAGAGGGCAGAATGAGAAACCATTCTGATTCAATCCTTCCATGACTCCTGTTTCTATACTAGTTACCACAAATAGTGGAAATCCTTGGGTTTTGCCCCTTGGTCAGTTAAATTACCAGCAAAAGGTAAAATGAGAGATTTAAGTGTGGTGGGCAGTTCAGCATTCTAATTTTCTGCCAACAAGTGGCCTTCTTCCCTACATTAAGCACTTCCCAAACCTACCTCTCAACAAAAAAAAAGAAAAAATGTACATCTCCCAACCACACACTAAAACAAAATAGCCCTAATACCCCAAATCTCCAGAAGAAGGATGAAAGAAAGAGGGAAAATCACACTGTCTTCTTCCTCCTGCCACTTCGTTCAAAATAGCATTTTGCCTTTTACAGACTCATTAAAAAGTAGTTCAGTCAGCACTGGCTGCCTGGGAATGTGATTGGCAAGCAATGCCTGTGTTGCCATCAAATTTCCAGATAGTAAAAATTTTGAAGGAATTCAGAAAATCCACCAGCCATGTTATTGGGCCTGGGTTTGTATCAAAATGAATGCTACTTCTATAGCTGCCAAATCTAGGAATGCCTGAAGAGCGAGAGAAATCCAGATGAGAAATTTCTAACAACTGCAACAGGTTAACATTCTTCTCTTAGAGGAATTCACAGAACCCCATGCTACTTACCCACAAGTTTGGCTGTTCTTATTTGCCTGCCATGTAACTCGCCTTCACAGAGGAGAATCCAATGATCCCTCACAGATGTCTTTTCTATGAGTACCTGGCGTTTGATCTCATCTGTGGAGATGGTGAAGAGATATACCTTTAGCTTCCCTGATCCTCTTGGAAAATGTGTTGGGAGGAGACTAGAGCAGATTTTAGGATCTCTGTGGGGAAGGACCCCAGCCCTGGTGGGTAGCAGCATCCAAGAATCAAGAAAAAGGGTTGGGTGACCCCATGACCAGGACAACATCCCCATGCATCTGATATGGCATCTTTCTAATGCATTTATCATGTAATTTTGTATATTAAAGAAGCCTAGGACAAAAGGTTTAAAAGTTTCAAGGCACCTAAAAGAACAATTTAACCCCTAATTTTACAGATAAGGAAACCGAGGTCAAGAAAGTAAATAATCTGATCTACTTTGTAGGGATAATATGCTACAGTGAACACAGAAACAAGCTTGCAGTGCGTTGATCCTTTGTTCAGGTCTTACCTCTGACATATACTGGCAAGGTTACCATGAGCAAGTCACTTACATTCTCAATATCCTCAACCAACTCTCAAAGAATATAACTTGGAGAATAGGTACTGATCTGTCTTGATAGAAAGAGTTTCCTTACTGGAAGTTCCTGATACCAATGAAATCATAAGTAAGGCACAAAGTGACAAAGGAAGCAAGAATAAATTGGTGTCTGTGTTTGTGCCTTTGGCAAGAATCACATTGAACTTGAATTTTGTCCCTCCCTTCAGTGAAAAACACAATGTTCTAAATACTGGAGTTGGTTAATAAATGTTTGTTGAATGAGGACAGCAGCAGCGTGATGTCAGTGTCCTGAATCTGGGAAATTATTCAGGCTCAATTCTCCCCAATACATGGAAAAATGGAAAAATCCATTTTAAAAAATAATGCTGCAGATGGCTTAGTTTTGCATATGTCTCTTCTCAATAGAACCTAATCCCAAGAACCCAAGCAAGTAACTGCTACACTGCCCCATACTTGCATGTCTTCCCCTTCCCACCAAGCAACATTCTGGAGAGTCATCATATTAGTGTGTTAATGAACCCTATTTTGCCACACATTTTTCTAGATGACTTATGAATCATCCTGAGAATAGCATTTAAGAAAATACTTTTGCCCAGTATCTAATGGTGAGAAAAAAGTTAAGTGTTCTTGTGATCTCCAAAAGCAAATCATAAGAGCATCTAACTAACCTGCCTTTACTTCCCCAAACCTTCACATCCAGGGATTTAGTGAGTCACATCTGCAGACAGACAAAACCACTTACCAATTCAGTTCATGCCATAGAGAAAGCATCCATATTGACTAGGTATTGTCTTTGGACTCCAAGATTAAAGGAAAGTCTCAGTTCCCAATATTTGTTTGAGCCTTACAGACCACTTCTAAGGAGCCCAGGTCTCAGGCTGGGATTCTTTTAATATGACATGTTTGGTTCACTTACCCACAGAAAATAGCCCATGCTTGTTTGTTTTCTTTAATTTCATTTTAATCTCTTTGCACGTGCCATTAATGCTGGAAAACAGAATGCATATGAATGGATTTGCTGGAAATAAACAGATGAAAAGATCTTCATATGTCACTGAAATCAGGAAAAGTGATTTGGTTGCTTCACTCCTGATTCACTTCTTAATGTGACAAGCTGAGGAGAATGTCCAGGAGCAGATTAGCATTATACCTGTGATCTGATTATTTTCACTCACAGAAAAAAACTATGTGACTGAGAATCCATCTTCTAAATACTGAAAATTCTTTGAGCCAATATATAGATCTGGAGATCACAGAACACCATGATCTCTAAAAACTCCAAGCACAAGTAGCCCCAAAGGAAACAAAAGATAAATGTCTGGTATGAGTGGATTGTAGTTTATGACTTAGGATAACTTCTGTCATGAACTACATTGAACAAAAGGGAAAGTTTAGAGGAGGACTGAGGGAATGTGGAGACTAGCAGTTAGTGAATAAGAAAAATTTGTCAATGAGAGCACTATAAGCATTTCAACCATTTCAGGGAAATGCAACCTAAGCTTCATGTACATATATGTTTGTATATGTATATATGTACCTATATGGGCATGTATTGTGCAAGTACATACTCTAATTTTTACCTAAACCTCTTGAGACTCTAACCCTAACACAGAATATGTATATATATATATATATATATATATATATATATATATATATATATATGTGTGTCTGTGTGTATGTGTGTGTGTGTGTATACTCACATATACGTGTACATATATGAATATATATAAGTATATATGCATGAATATATGTGTGTATATCTACATATACATATATGTGTATACATACCCACACACATATATATTTATATATACCTACATACAGAGGATATCAAGTGATCAGCTCTAGTTGTCTTCCTAGAACAAGAGAGGCAAAGATAAATCAGGGTGATAGGGCAATTATGGGCAGTCTACTTACGTGGCAGTAAACTTTGTCTCCAAATCACCATTACTAAGATGGGTGACTGTCAGGGGTGACACTTCCTTAGGCTTCTTCTTCCCCTGAAATTCACTGTCTTTCACAATGGCCTTTACAAAGTATGTGCCCTGGAGGGAATTTTGATATGTTACTAAAACTTGAAGGAAGAAAATTAAGGGAGTAATGGGACCCAACCCTTTACAAACATCTCCTAATCATCTGGGTCTTTATCTCACTCTCAGAACAGAATCTCGGCTATGAGTCAGTCACACATAGACCACCATGGACCTGGCGGCCACATACACAATGTTCAATTTTGTAGGTAGAAGTTATTAGGGTGAAGTGAATTAACCATGAGAACCCAAGCCTGTCAAATAGCTGTCCCAATTTTGACATTGCCCAAATAGAAACAGACATTTGCTGTTGAACCCCCAAATTGAATCTGAAAAAGTTAGTGAATTTTTGGAGACCCATCTCCACTCAGGAACATTATTCACTCTGAATGGCCATTAGCAAGGATCAAATTAACTGGATCATATCCCCCATTTCCAGTTCATTCTGGACAGAATAAATTAAAACAAGAGAATAGTGAAATGCTTGACTTGGAATCTACTTTCTGAGTTGACTGTCCCCCATAGACTCAATCCAAGATTTCTAAAGGAGTCTATAGCACTAAAATTGCAGGACGTTATTACAGGGTGAAAAGGTTACAGGATTACACACTCAGGTTAAAAAGAACCGAGTGGGGCCCAAATTTTGAAATGATAGCCTTTTGGTAGCACACCTCCCTCCTTCCAAACTACAAGATTTCTCGATGAAGTCTCACCCTAAATTGTTGTTCAGAAGATGATGACTCCTGAGCTTGGAGGATAGAGAACAGGCTTAGTGCAATGGTGAGGAAAAGGACCTTCATCTTCTCAGACTTTCACAAGTCTTTGCCTTCAGTCACTCTCTCAATGATGTTAGTTAGAAGGTTTGTACTCCTCTCCAACATCTCACTCTCACTATCTCTCTCTCTCTCTCTCTCTCTCTCTCTCTCTCTCTATATATATATATATATATATATATATATATATATATATATATATATATATATATACATACATACATACATACATACATACATAGACATTCTGAGATCAATATAGCATTGAAAACTTATCTTTTGTGCAATGTTCCTGAAAGTCTTACAATAGGGCAATAGGGGACGTGGTAAGAGAAAGGTGAAATAACATATTACTATTTTTGGAAGCCCTATGCCTTTCTTCATTTTGAAAAACTACTCATTAAAATCCTTCCAGATAATCAATTGCACCTAATTTTTTCGATTTCTATATTCTCCATGAGTTTTAATAATTGATTCATTTACTTTTGGGAAGCAGATGGTTATCAGAATAGGAAGCAGTTAAAAGATTCTTTGAGCAACAAAGAGAAAATCAGTGGCTTCAATCCAACCCCACTTCCATCCCACCCCATCATTTTTGCTGGCACATTTTGTGAAGTTTTCATATGCATTTAAGACTTCCCTCTAGTTCTTGTGGTACAGTTAAAAACACACAAGCATACCAGACAAAGCCAGAGTCAGAATATTTGAATGTCAGTTCTCTTACTTGAATAAGGTTTTCTTATCTCTATTAGAAAGGACTCAACTTCTAATACTTTCACAACAGTCCTATTAGGTCAGCAAATTATATATCATTATCCCTATTATGTATGCAGAGAAACCATAAACAACTTCCCTGGCATCACAAAGAGTGAAAGAACTACAGCCAAAGTCCAGGTCTCCTAAACTTGGCCCCACCATCCTCACAAACGTGTCACCTAAACATAAAGCTGTCTGTCTTCTTTCTTGGAACTCTGATAATTATCTGAGTTGGGGAAACCTGACTGAGATCTTGAGTTAAACCAGGTTGTTTGGACTCATGTTGTTGGTCAAAGAAAAGCTGGCAGTCTAGTATTTGGATTGGGTTTTGCTGGTCAAAGTGAAGTTTTCTGAGACATTGCATTATGTAAGTTTAACTTCTTTAAAAGTAATATATCATTTATTTGCAGGTCACTCAGTAACAACTTCACTTACTTTTTCTTAACAAACCATATTTTTTTTTCTTGCAAACATAACTTTTTGACTACTGATTAGTTACCTTACCAATTGATAACTTTTCTGTGACATATCGATCAACAAATAGTAATTAAGTGCCTAGTATGTACCAACCACTGTGCTAGCCATTACCCTTCCCCTTTCCTTCTTTTCCCTTCCCTTCAGGCCTTTCCATCATTCCTCTTCCTCTGTCCTCATACCATTAACTGCAGGTACTCTGCCCTAAGGAATGTAAATTTTGATGGCTGAAACTTAGTAGGATATCATGGGGTTTACAAGCTAGATTTCTTTCTTTCTTAAAGACCAACACAAACCAAATTCACTCTGACTCTCATTGATTGGTCATTAGATCTCAGCCCAAGCCACACTTAATGGTCATTGTTTGGAGCCTAATGGCTCATTTCTGTTCAGGGCAGGAACTCTTAGGGTTTACCCCTCCAGGTTTGATCTTTGTTTTTATTAGGTCAAAGGGGCCATTCCTTGGCTCATTTCTTACCTAACCTTAATCACTGAATGGACTTTGCCTCAGTCAAAGTGACACCTGTTAAAGACCTTAGCTTAAAAAGGGCAAGGTCTCCCACTGCATTTGGGCCATTTCCAGTCTTCCCAATTTATATCTTGCCACTGGACCCAGATGGTATCCTCTCTCTTGAGGAGATATAGAGGCTGGTAACTTTGCACAGACCTCCCTCACTTAAATCCAATTCACTTGCAAGTCACAGCATCAACACCCTAATGTCATGGTTCTCTTCAATAATGAAAGACAAACAACAATATAGCTATTAAACAAAACCAATACAGTCCCTGTCCTCCAAGTACTTCCATTCAATTCAGGAAACAACCATATGGGTATATAAACATATATGAAATAACTACAATGTAATTTGAAAGAAAGGGGAAAAATTAACAGTAAAATAAAGAAAGGTCTCATGTTTGAAGTGGCTTTTGAAGTGTGAAATCCCTACAGATTTTAATCTCAAGAGATAATCCTTGCCACCTGCTCCCTTTCTCTCTATGGTCACAAAGACTGCTCCAGTACATATTTTACTGGGATTTTTTCAGAGCTACTTGAATGGTAAGTAAATCAACCAAAGGGGTAAACATGGGGAACTTAGATTTTAGCTATAAAGTCTTGTAAAATATCATTTTGCTCAAAATGGGCTCCAAGATAATTTTCAATATTCACATAATAACTGAATCTCAAAAATAGCTTATCACACTTATAAATGCCACAAATCTTCAGGGATTAGCTAAGATGAAGAAAAGTTTAGTATCCCATAGGATCTGAACAGCTTACAATGATGGGCTATACTAAGGGAATATACTTTGATTGAAAAAGATGACAAATTTTGGACAACAGATCATGCAAAAGAGATTCAGTGATTCTAGGGACTTTCCAGTTCAACATGAGGCAGCATTATGACCTATCTTAACAAAATGACACAATTTTAGGCTCATTTTTATAAGTAACAATTTCAAGAATACGAGAAATGATATTTGTGTTCTGCCATGCCTGGCCAAATGTCATCTGGGTTAAAGCATTCAGTTCTGAATGCTACCTAACTGTGACAGGCTGGAACATTTCATGAAGAAGGCTATCAGGAAGGTGAAGAGACATAAAATCATGACAAACAAAGATCATGTTAAAAGTTAAAAGAACTACCATGTTTAGCCTGAAGAAAAGATTTAGGAGAACATGAGAGTGCTTAAAGGGATGTGACACGTGAGAAGAATTCAACAAGTTTACTTATTTGTCCACAGAAGATTGAATTTGGAATAATGTGTGTTTCAAGGAAGCAGATTTTGACTAGATTTGAAGAAAAACTTTCTAACAACACTAACCATCCAAAAGTGGAATGAGCTACAATGGATACCCCACATGAATATATCTGTTATTTGGTTATGTGTCTTAGGTACAAAACACTTATCAGAGAAATTCAATGTAAAGATTTATCTCATTTACCCACCTCTCATCTTAACCTAAATTCATTCATTTCATTGGTATAGAAGCTTTTCAACTTCATGGAAACAAACAAGATAGATTAGGTACACTACATACAGAAGCAAATGGCACAGTAACCTAATCTAAAATAAACTCAAAGATCTCAGCTGTTGAAGCAAAAATTCACAATTTGACAACAACCGCAGGAAGAACTGGAAAGTTCAGTTGAAATTAGGCATAGATCAACATATCATCCTACATATGAAGACAAACTTAAAAGGGGAATATGATTTAGGCTTAAAGGGTTATATTATAAGGAAATTCATGGAGAAGGAGAAAAATATATTTCAGATCTATGAATAGGGGTAGAGAGCATGACCAAATAAAATATTGAGAGGATCATAGAAGGTAACATGAATAATTTTGATTACATGAAATTTAAAAGTATTTGTGGAGGGGTGGAGCCAAGATAGTAGAGTGAAAGCAGTGACTCATGTGCTTATCTACAAATCCCTTCAGATAACTCTAAGAAGTGAACCTAAAGGAATTCTAGAGTGGCAAAATCCACTGGGAGACAAACTGTGGCAGATATCCAACCCAGGAAGCCCAAAATATCATCAGGAGGTATCTGTTACATCAGACTGGGGGAGCACAGAGCCTGTGGGATGCACCAGAACAGACATGGCCATAGTGGAGGGAGAACAGCCCCAGGCAACCTGAATCACCAGCCACAGTTCAGATTCTCAAACTCCAGTATGCAGGGTGGGAGTCCAAGGGAACTGGGTGACAGAGAATCAAAGGGCCCTTGACAGCTGCAGCAACCTCTCCTGGGTCTGACAGCTCATAGACTAAATGTTTGAAAATCACCTACTTGAACTTCTGGGAGCCAAGATGGTGGAGTAAATTGTAAGTGTTCTCACCCTCCCTTGTTGATCTTCAAAAACCCAGAGAATATTGCTCCAGAAAAAATCCTGGAATATTGGAGCCAGCAAAAGGCATAAACAGTCTTTAAGCTCAGGAAGCTAGGGAGTCCACCAGGAAGGGTCCTTCCTGCTGTGGCTGATAAGGATTACTTCAGGACCAGAAGTATCCCAGCAAGCCCCACCTAAGTGGACCAGAAGGAGATCCTGAACCCAAGGGTGGTAGAGCCAGTAAGAGCCAACACCAGGACCCCAGCCATGCCTCAGCACAGTCAGGGGAATTAGGCAGACATAAGTGCAGATGCAGAAGGAGGAGACCTCCAGTGACCAGATCACCCCTCCTCCATACCTCATGCCATGGGCTTAAATGTAACTCTGGGAAAATTCAGACTTCATCTTGCCTCAGCCTTGGCACAAACCAGCCAGCTTACCACAAGATAAACTGCAGCATTATATAGCTTTCAGTTGAAAGAACCAGAGGTTACAGAACACAAAACTAGTAACCAGGACCCTACCTCCTGACACAAGAAACATGGGACAGAGACCCCTGTGCCCAGAAGTAGAGATCTACTTTAAAAGTCAGGAAAAAAGCAATCAACATGAATAAGAAGCAAATTAGAAAACCAAAGACCATAGAATCTTATCATGGGGACAGGGAAGGACAAAATACAAATTCAGAAGAGGACAATATCGACATTGTACCCGCACCTGAAACCTCGAAAGAGAATATTAACTGATCTCAAGCCCATAGAGCATTTCTGGAAGAGCTCAAGAAGGATTTTAAAAACCAAATTAAAGAGGTAGAAGAAAAATTGACTTATGATTTTAAAAATACCCTCAGCTCCTTCAAAAGTAAAATTGGCCAAATGGATTAGGAGATACAACTCCTCACTGGAGAAAATAACTCTTTGAAAAAGAAGGTACAAAAGCTAACTTAAGAAAACAATTCATTAAAAATTAGAATTGGGCAAGTAGAAACTAATGACTCTATAAGGCATCAAGAATCAGCCAAAGAAAATTGAAAAAATGAAAAATAGAAGAAAATGTAAAATATCTCATTGGAAAAACAACTGACCTAGAAAATAGATCCAGGAGAGAAAAATATAAAAATTATTGGTCTACCAGAAAGTCATGATAAAATAAATAGCCTAGACACTATCTTCCAAGAAATCATCCAGGAAAACTGCCCTTAGGTCCCAGATCCAGGGGGCAAAATAGTCATCAAAAGAATCCACCAGGGGGGTGGAGCCAAGATGGAAGAGTAGAAAGATGCATCTATTCTAGCTCTTCCCCCACAGCTCATAAAATACCTGTAAAAAACAACTGCAAGCAAATTCAAGAACAGCAGAAGTCACAAAAATGACAGAGTGAAAGAAATTGCAAGACCAAGGCACCCGGAAAAGCCAACAGAAAAGGTCTATTGCACAGTGCATAGAGTGGAGCACAGCCCACAGAACCCAGCACAATCTTGGCCACACAGCACGTACAGGAACAGGATGAGAGCAGGCCTCAGGAGCTGAATCTCCAACAGCAGCTGCAGTTATCAGATCTCTCAACCCAAAAACATCAAAGACAGCTTCAAAATTCAGTGAGAAAGCTTTTTCACCTGGGTGAGAAGGGAGTAGAGGCCTCCCATAGCCCCAGTCCCACAGAGTAGCAGTAGCACCAGCAGCAGCATCCACTTTTTGGAGCTCTCAGCCTAAAGACCCTGGAGGAACTGAACTGCTGATCTGGGTCTCAGCCCAGAGTGGCAGTCCTGAGATGAGGAAGACAGCTGGCATGGTGGAGTTGGTGGATTCTCTGGAAAGGGAATTCTACTAGCTGATCCTGGGCAGAAAAGCTTTGGTAACTCCCAGATCAGAGCACAGGTCAGGAGAGGAATAAACTACTCTTCCTTGATTGTGCCACCTTGGAGGAACTGAAAATTACAGGTCCCTAGAGTATACCATCCTCTTGATAAAGGACTCAAAAGTTACTTAACTGGTTGAGAAAATGCCCAAAAAGGGAGAAAAAAATACTATAGAAAGTTACTTTCATGGTGAACAGGTATTTTCTTCCCTCCTTTCAGACGAGGAAGAATAATGCACACCATCAGAGGAAGAAATAAAAGTCAAGGCTTGTGTATCCAAAACCTCCAAAATAAATATTTAATGGTCTCAGGCCATAGAAGATCTTAAAAAAGATTTTGAAAATCGAGTAAGAGAGGTCAAGGAAAAATTGGGAAGAGAAACGATAGCAATGTAAGAAAATCACAAAAAGTGAGTCAACAGCTTGCTAAAGGAGATCCAAACAATACTGAAGAAAATAATGCCTATAAAAATAGACTAACTCAAATGGCAAAAAAAGGTTCAAAAATCCAAAGAGGAGAAGAATGCTTTAAAAAGCAGAAATAGCCAAATTAAAAAGGAAGTTCAAAAGCTCACTGAAGAAAGTAGTTCTTTAAAAATTGTAATGGAGCAAATGGAAGCTAATGACTTTATGAGAAAACAAGAAATTACAAAATAAAAACCAAAAGAATGAAAAAAATAGAAGATAGTGTGAAATATATCATTGGAAAAACAACTGACCTGGAAACTAGACCTAGGAGAGACAGTTTAAAAATTGTGGGACTACCTGAAAACTATGACTAAAAAAAAGAGCCTAGATATCATCTTTCATGAAATTATCAAGGAAAACTGCCCTGACATTCTAGAACCAGAGGGCAAAATAAATATTGAAAGAATCCATTGATCACCTCCTGAAAAAGATCTGAAAAGAAAAACTCCTAGGAATATTGTAACCAAATTCCAGAGTTCCCAGGTCAAGGAGAAAATATTGCAAGCAGCCAGAAACAATTTTAGTATTGTGGAAATACAATCAGGATAACACAAGATCTAGCAGCTTCTACATTACAGGATCAAAGGATTTGGAATATGATATTCCAGAAGCAAAGGAATTAGGATTAAAACCAAAAATCACCCACTCAGCAAAACTGAGTATAATACTTCAGGGGAAAAAATTATCATTCAATGAAATAGAGGACATTCAAGCATTCTTGATGAAAAGACCAGAGCTGAATAGAAAATTTGACTTCCAAACACAAGAATCAGAGTAAGGATGAAAAGGTAGAGAGGAATAAAAATCATAAGGGACTTACTAAAGTTGAACTGTTTACATTCCTACATGGAAAAATAGTGTCTGTAACTCTTGAAATTTTTCTGAGTATTTGGGTAGTTGGAGGGATGATAGATAGAGAGAGAGAGAGACAGAGACAGAGACAAAGGGCACAGGGTGAGTTGAATAGAAAGGGATGACATCTAAAAAATTAAAATTAAGGGGTGAAAGAGAAATATATTTGGAGGAGAAGGGGAAAAATAGAATGGGGCAAATTATCTCTCATAAAAGAGGCAAGAAAGTAGAGGGGGAAAGGAGGGAGGTGAGAGGGAAAAAGTAAATCTTATTCTTATCACATTTGACTTAAGAAGGGAATAACATGCACACTCAATTTAGTATGAAAATCTATCTTATACTATAGGAAATTAGGGGAGAAGGGGATAAGAGGGGTGGGGTGGATATTAGAAGGGAAGAGAGGAGAAAGTAATAAGAAGTAATCACTTTAGGGGAGTGACAAGGTCCAAAGAGAGAATAGAATAAATAGGGAGTAGGACAGGATGGAGGGAAATAGAGTTAGTCTTTCACAACATGACTATTATGGAAGTCTTTAGCAAAACTACACATATATAGCCTATATTGAATCGCTTGCCTTCTCATTGAGGATGTGTGGGGAGGGAGGAAGGGAGAGAAGTTGGAACTCAAAGTTTAAGGAACTAATATTGAGAATTGTTTTTGCATGCAACTGGGAAATAAGAAATACAGGTAACGGGATATAGAAATCTATCTTGCCCTCCAATAAAAGAAAGAAGATGGAGGAGGGGAGAAATGGGAAGAAAATTTGGTCCTCAAAATCCAGTGGAAATGAATGTTGAAAATTAAAAATAAATAAATAATTTATTTTTTAAAAAATCCACCAATCAACTCCTGAAAGAGATCCCAAATGGAAAATGCCAAGGTACATTGCTTCCAAATTCCAGAATTATCAGGAGAAAATACTGCAAGCAGCTAGAAAGAAACAATTCAATTATCAAGTAACTACAGTCAGGATTGCACAGTACCTTGAAACTTCTGCATTAAATGATCAGAGGGATTGGAATATGTTATTCCATAAAGCAAAGGAGCTTGGACTACAAACAAGGATCAACTAAACCAGCAAAATTGAGCATAATCTTTCAGGCAAGGAAATGGATATTCAATGAAATAAGGGATTTCTAGACCTTTCTGATGAAAAGGCCAGAAATAATGGAAAATTTGATCTTCAAATACCAGACTCAAGAAAGGCATAAAAAAGATAAAAAGAGGGAAAAAAGAAAAAAAAACCTTGTTATTCAATATGGACAAACTGTTTACATTCCTATATGGGAGGATAATACTTGTTAATCTTGAAAAATGTATATTTATGATGACACTTAAAAGAGATATACATAGATAGAAGGTGTGGGTATAAATTAACTACTATGATGATAAAAAAAAAACTTGATTAAGAGGTAGGAATGGAGAAGAGGAAGGGAGGAGGCAGAAAGGGGTATATAAAATCACATGAAGAGGCACAAAAGTATATTATAATAGAGGGAAAGAAGGGAAGGAGGTGAACATTGAGCTTTACACTCATATGTTTCAAGGAAGAGATAACATTCTCAATTAAGTATAGAAATCCAACTTGCACTGAAGGCAGCAGGAAAGGAAAGGGGAAAGAAATGGGAGGGGTAATTAGAAGGGAGGGAAGAAATGGTAAGGGAAAAGGGAAAAAAGGGAGGGGCTAATAAAAGGGAGGGAAGACTGAGGGAGACAGTGGTCAAAAATAAAACTCTTTTGTTGAGGGGAAGGGAGAAGGGAGAAATAAAAGCATAAAATGGGGGGAAATATGATGGAGAGAAACACATACATAGTAATCATAACTGTGAATGTGAATGGGGTGAACTCTCTCATAAAATTGAGGTGGATAGCAGAATGGATTAAAAACCATAATCCTACAGTATGCTGCTTACAAGAAACACATTTGAAACAGGGGGATACACACAGAGCAAAGGTAAAAAGCTTAAGCAGAATATATTATGCTTCATCTGAAGTTAAAAAAGAAAAGTAGAGTTGCCAAACCTAATCTCAGACAAAACAAAAGCAAAAATAGATCTAACTGAAAGACATAAGGAAAAAAACTATACCTGCTAAAAGGAACCATAGATAATGAAGCAATATCATTACTAAACATGTATGCACCAACTGGTATAACATACAAATTCTTAGAGGAGAAGTTAAGAGAATTACAGGAAGAAATAGACATCAAAAGTATACTACTGGGGGACCTGAACCTCCCTTCTCCAAAACTGATCAATCTAACCACAAATAAATAAGAAAGAAGTTAGGGAGGTGAACAGACTTCTGGGAAAAGTAGATATGACAGACCTTTGAATATAACTAAATAAGGATAGAAAGGAATATAAAGTTTTCTCAGAGGCACATGTCACATACACAAAAACTGACCATGGACTAGGTCATCAAAACCTACCGGCATAAAAATAATCTAGTGCAGAAAGGTAGAAATGGTCAATGCATGCTTCTCAGTTCATGATGCAAGAAAAGTTACATGTAATAAATGACCATGGAAAGACGGACCAAAAATTAATGAGAAATTAAATAATCTAATTCTAAAAATGAGTGGGGCAAACACCAAATCATAGGAACAATTAATAACTTCATTCATTCTCTTGAATGAATGTCATTCAAGAGAATAACAATAATGGGACAACCCACCAAAACTTATGGGATGCAGCAAAGGCAGTTCTTAGGGGAAGTTTTATATCCCCAAATGCCTACATGAATAAAATAGAGAAAGAAGAGATCAATAAATTGAGCATACCACTGAAAAAGGTAGAGAAAGAACAAATTGAAAACTCCCAATTAAATACCAAATTAGAAATTCTGAAAACCAAAGGATGGATTAATAAAATTTAAATTAAGAAAACTGTTGAACTAATAAATAAACCTAAGAGTTGGTTTTATGAAAAACCAATACAATTGATAAACCTTTGGTCAATCTAATTTTAAAAAAGAAAGAAAAAAACCAAATTACCAGTATCAAAAATGAAAAAGGTGAATTCACCTCTAATGAAGCAGAAATTAATACAATAATTAGAAATTATTTTGCCCAACTGTATTCCCATGAATTTAACAAACTTAGTGAAATGGTTAAATATTAACAAAAATATAAATTTCCTACATCAACAGAAGATAACCCCATCTTAGAAAAAGAAATTGAACAAGCCATCAGGGAACTCACTAGAAAAAAATCTCCAGTGCCAAATGGATTTAGAAGTGAATTTCATCAAATCTTCAAAGAATAGTTAATTCCAATACTATATAAATTATCTGGGAAAATTGGCAAAGAAGGCGTCCTACCAAATAATTATGGACCAATTGCCTTAATGAACACAGATGAAAAATTTTTAATTAGTTATTAGCATAAAGATTACAGCAACTTATGACAATAATACACTGTAGGATATATATCAGGAATTCAGGGCTGGTTCAATATTTGAAAAACAAGCAGTATAATTGATCATATCAACAACAAAGCTCACAGAAGTCATATGATTATCTCAATAGATGCAGAAAAAACTTTTGACAAAACACAACACCCATTCCTACTGAATACACTGGAAAACATATGTATACATGGAGTCTTTCTTAAAGAAATAAGTAGCATCTACCTAAAACCATCAGCAAGCATTACATGTAATATGGAAAAGCTAGATGCATTTCCAATAAGATTGGGGATGAAACAAGGAGGTCCAATATCACCACTGTTATTGAATATGGTATTAGAGGGCGGAGCCAAGATGGCAGAGTAGAAAGACTCACCTATGCTAGGTCCGAACCCACAGCCTATGAATTTCCTCTAAAAAGAACTCCCAACAAATTCTGGAATAGTGGAAGCCTTGCAGCAACACAGAGAAGGATCTCTGTTCCAGAGAGCCCTGAAAAACTGACCCTAAAGGTCCATCATGCCCCGGACGGGAGCAGAGCCCTCCCCCAGACCCGGCCGCGTGGCACTGAGAGGAGAGAGCAGATCCAAGCAGGCATCAGGGACAGAATCTCCAGAGGCCACGAAGGTCCCTCCACCCACAGACTCACAGGTCAGTGAGAGAGACAGGCTGAGAGGGCAGCGGGGTGTCTCCGGGACTCAGGCCCTCTCAGGAGGTGGTGGCAGCAGGAGCGGCAGTGGCAGCGGGAGGTCAGAGGCTCCCAGAGCAGGCAGGAGCTCAGCAGCAGCTCCATTACAAAAGGTCTCTGCATAAACCACCTGAGGGAACAGAACCTGGGAGGTGGCCCTGACCCCACCTGAGCACCAGCAGATAAGCTCCCATTGAATAGCATCCAGGCCTGCCACCAAAGCCCTGAGGTTGGGGAGCAGCATTTGAATCTCAGACCCCAAGCACTAGCTGGGCAGACTTAGACCAGGAGTAGAGAGGACTCTCAGAAGTCAAGTAACTGGCTGGGAAAATGACCAGAGAAGGGAAAAAAAATTAGACCATAGAAGGTTATTTACTTGGTGAAAAAATGATTCCAAGCTTCCTCTCTGAGGAGGAAAAAGAAAACTGCTTACCATCAGGTAAAGACATAGCAGTCAAGGCCTCTATATTCCAAAAATCTGAAATAGGTATACAATGGGCTCAGACCATGGAAGAGCTCCAAAAGGATTTTGAAAATCAAGTTAGACAGGTGGAGGAAAAACTGGGAAAGAAATGAGAGATACAAGAAAAGCATGAAAAACAGGTAAATACCTTAATAAAGGAGACCCAAAAAAATGCTGAAGAAAATAACACCTTGAAAAATAAGCTAACTCAGTTGGGAAAAGAGGTTCAAAAAGCCAATGAGGAGAAGAATGCTTTCAAAAGCAGAATTAGCCAAGTGGAAAAAGAGGTGCAAAAGCTCACTGAAGAAAATAGTTCTCTCAAAATTAGAATAGAACAGATGGAGGCTAATGACTTTCTGAGAAATAAAGAAATTACAAAACAAAACCAAAAGAATGAAAAAATGGAAGAGAATGTGAAATATCTCATTGGAAAAACAACTGACCTGGAAAATAAATCCAGGACAGACAATTTAAAAATTATGGGACT
>CM053769.1:295231755-295348715 GCA_028658325.1 Potorous gilbertii | reverse complement strand
ATGGGAGGAGGGAGCAATTTGAAGTCAACACTCTTGGGGAGGGACAGGATCAAAAGAGAGAATAGTAACAATGGGGGGGCAGGATAGGATGGAGGGAAATATAGTTAGTCTCACACAACACAACTATTATGGAAGTCATTTGCAAAACTACACAGATATGACCTGTATTGAATTGTCTACCTTCCCAAAGGGAATGAATGGGGAAGGAGTGATGGGGAGAAGTTGGAACTCAAAGTTTTAGGAACAACTGTAGAGTATTGTTCTTGCTTCTAGGAAACAAGAAATACAGGTAATGGGGAATAGAAAGTTATCTGGCCCTATAGGACAAAAGAGAAGATGGGGACAAGAGAAGGGAGGGATGATAGAAGAAAGGGCAGATTGGTGATAGGGGAAATTAGAATGCTTGGTGTATTGGGGTGGGGGAGGGGACAAATTGGGAGAAAATTTGGAACCCAAAATTTTGTGAAAATGAATGTAAAAAGTTAAATAAATAAATTTATATTTTTTTAAAAATTATGTTATTGATATGGTCAATTATGCTGATAGTTTTCCTAATATTGAACCAGCCCTGCTTTCTATTATCTTCATAATAAGTTGCTGTAATCTCTTGGCTAACATTTTATTTAAAATGTTTGCATCAATATTAATTAGGGAAATTGGTCTATAATTTTCTTTCTCTGTTTTGGTTCTTCACAATTTACGTACCATACCATATATGTATCATAAAAAGAATTTGGTAGGACTCCTTCTTTACCTATTTTCCCTAATAGTTTATATAATATTGGAATTAACCGTTCTCTAAATGTTTGATAGAATTAATTTGTAAATCCATCTGGCCCTGGAGATTTTTTTCTTGGAAAGTTCATTGATGGTTTATTCAATTTTTTTATCTGAAATGGGGTTAAGTATTTTATTTCCTTTTCTGTTTATCTGGCCAATTTATATTTTTGTAAACATTCATCCATTTCACTTAGATTGTGATATGTATTGGAATATAATTGGGCAAAATAGTTCCTAATTATTGTTTTAATTTCCTCTTCATTGGAGGTGAATTCACCCTTTACATTTTTGATACTAATAATTTGGTTTCATTTTATTTAAGCAAATTAACCAAAAGTTTATCCATTTTATTGTTTTTTAATAAAATCAACTCTTTATTTTATTTATTAGTTCAATAATTTTCTAAATTTTAGTTTTATTAATCTGTCCTTTGATTTTCAGGATTTCTAGTTTGATATTTAATTGGGAATTTTTAATTTGTTCTTTTTCTGGCTTTTTTAATTGCATGTCCAATCTTTCTCTATTTTATTGATGTAAGCATTAAGAGATATAAAATTTCATCTAAAAATTGCTTTGATAGCATCCTGTAAGTTTTGGTATGTTGTCTCATTACTGTGATTCTTTTGGATGAAATTACTAATTGTTTCTATGATTTGTTGTTTGACCTACTCATTCTTTAGGATTAGATTATTTGGTTTCCAGTTAATTTTTAGCCTATCTTTCCATAGTCCTTTATTACATTTAATTTTGTTGCATCATGATATGACAAGGATACATTTAATATTTCTGCCTTTCTGCACTGGATTGTGAGATTTTTATACCATAGGACCTGGTTAATTTTTGTGTAGGTGCCATGTACCACTGGAAAAAAAGACATATTCCTTTCTATCCCCATTTACTTTTCTCCAGAGGTCAATCATATCTAGCTTTTCTAAAATTCTATTCACCTGCTTAACTTCTTTCTTATTTATTCTGTGATTACATTTATCTAATTCTGAGAGAGGGAATTTAAGGTCTGCCACTAAGTATAGTTTTGCTCTCTATTTCTTCCTGTAACTCCCTTAACTTCTCCTCTAAGAATCTGAGTGCTATACCAGTTGGTGCATATATGCTTAGTACTGATATTACTTCATTGTCTTACATCCTTTTAGCAGGTTGTGGTTTCCTTCCTTATCTCTTTTAATTAGATCTATTTTTGCTTTTGCTTTGCCTGAGATTAGAATTGTTACCCCTGCTCTTTTTACTTTAGCTGAAGCATAATATATTCTGCTCCAGCCTTTTACTTTTACACTGTGTATGTCTCTCTGCTTCAAATGTGTTTCTTGTAGACATCACACTATAGAATTATGGTTTTTAATCTACTCTGCTATCTGCTTCCATTTTATGAGAGAGAGCATCCAATTTATACTCAAAGTTGTGATTACTAACTGTGTCTTTCTCCCCATCCTAATTTCCTCATTTATGCTTTTTTCTCTCCCTTCTCCCTTTCCCTTCTCATCAGCTGTTTTCTTCTGAACACCACCTCCCTCAATTTGCCCTCCCTTCTATCAGCCACCCTCCATTTTCTTTCCCCTTTCCTCTCCTACTTACTATAAGGTAAGATAGATTTCTACACCCAAATGAGTGTGTATGTTATTCCCTCCTTGAGCCAAATATGATGAGAATAAGATTCAAACAATGCTCAACTCTCTCTGTCTTCCTTACATCACCTCATGTGATTTCTCCCACTAGTTTGATGGCATGTGGCTTGCCATCAGCCTTTTGGGATGCTTCCTATCCTGGAATGCACTCCTCTTTTACTTAAGAGTCTCCAAGTTTCCTGGGATAAAATATAGCTCTATACTGTCTCTCTGCAGGCTCTATCATTCCTGGATTTTTCATAGGACACTATTTTTTAGTTTTTTAGAGGTCAGTATGGGAGAGTGACAACAATTCACTGCTTACTCCACCATCATGGCTTCTGGAGCTAACTGTAGTTTCTAGAGGATGATTTTTCTTTTTGTCAAAATGCTTCAAATGTTTCTCTGTCATTAAATATTCATCTTTTTTCATTAATGATTTTGACTGGGTTTGTAGAGTGTGTCACTTTCGGTAGCATCTCCAGTTTCTTGGCTCTTACAATACATTATTCCATTTCCTTATGTGATTTCCATTTGGGTACAGAATCATTTGTTTTTATTCCAACCGAGTACAGGCTGGCAAAATAGGTTCCTTGTTACGAGAGGCTGGCTTCTGTGCACTGAGCTCTAGGTCCAGGGTCCTATGGTGGAAGAAAGAGGACAAGGGAAGGCGTTATAAGATTGGGCCTGACGGTCTTGAGACCACCACAAGAGTTTCCCCTTGAGGGAGGCCATAGCTTATAAATATCTGTGCATGGAAGTCATTATCATGAGATCAGGCCTAATGGTCTTGATACTCACTTCTACAAACTAATTTCAAGTCTTTTTCAAGGGGCCATACATATTGTATATGTTCTAGTAGAGTAGGACCCAGGGGTTAAAGAGGATCAGTTTATCTCTCTGTTTTGAGATACTCTTCTGGCATAAGGAATTCCCTTCTGGGAAGACATAACGTTCCCCTATTGGGCTTTGCCCTCTATAACTGGGCATATTACCCCTCTGTAGATGAAACTGTCAATAGGTTAAGTCCTTGTCCAAGTACCAGTTTTATAGATAAGAAAAGGCCCATGGGACAGCCATATATTTGGGGAAAATAATGTCTTAATTTGTTCAAGTGCTGAATAGCAATGGAAGTCAGTTCAATGCCAAACTTTACTGCTAGCAATGAGGAAAGGGGGGTAGAGAAGTGAGAAAAAGGGACCCAAAATACAAGTCAGACATGCACACCATCATAGAGTATAATTCACATAAGAGCAATGCAGAGTTGGGAGCACAAAGACATTCATCCATGCAGAAAGAAGGGGGTGCTTCAGGGAAAAGGGGTATCCCTGAGGGAGGGGTGAGTATGCCCAAAGCGTTCTCATGGGGAGGTTTTTATGCCATCATTTTGGATGATCTCTCCGGATCTGAAAGAATTGGGTATCAGAAGTCAGAGCGAAACATTTGAGGAGAGTGGTTGTTATCAGGAAGAAAACAATCTGGCAGTAGATAATATTATTTGGGGGACACATTTGTATCAACCTTCCAAACATGCCATTATCAGTATCATTCCATGTGTGTTCTACAAACTACAGACCCCTTAAGGAAGACTGTTTGACTATTATATTGTCTTGGGGTTTTTAGTTTGAGATTTTTTTCTCCTGGAGGTAGATGATGGATTCTTTTGATTAGCACTTTGTTTTCTGTGTTTAGCACTTCTGAACAGATTTCTTGTGTTATTTCCAGCATCGTAGTGTTCAAGATTTTTCCTTGTCTTCTAAACAGTCTATGACTTCTAGATTGCCTCTACACAATATGTCTTTGACACCAATAAGATTTGCGTGTACAGTGATCATGTGCTCTTTTAATATTATTGTCTTTTTGCTTTTCTTCTTCTACATTGTCCTTTATTTTCATATATTCCCAATCTGTTGTTCTCACTTTTATTTTTTAGAAGAAAAATATCACTGTGCATTTTTCTACCCTGCCAATTATTTCTGCTCTTCAAGTCATCGATTCTACTCTTGCTCTTATTTCTCTTTTAAACTAGATAGGACCATTTTGCTTTGCCTCCAAGTTTTCTTGGGAATCCACAGGGCCTTCTACTTCACAGAATATTAATTCATTTTCTGTTGTTTTGGAATACTTATCCTTTGCTGTCCAGATTTATTTTGCTCATCCAAAGACCTTATTTCCTTCTGTTATTAACTTCTACCCTATTAGTATAGTTGCTTGTGTTCGGTGTCTTTTTATTTTTATTTTAGACTCAAACACCAAAACACAAATACAGAATAGGAAAAAATAACAAAACCATTTCATAAACTTAAATATTGGAACTTAAATACAAAGTAAGAAAGAAAAAAATCATGTCATGGGCATGGCAGAACATCAGAGAGGATTTAAAATATGGAACAATAAATTTTCATTTTAAGGAAACCTGTATGATAAATAATATATATTGTGTTGAGAACTGCCCATCTTTGCTTTCTTGTGAGATTTCCTTTGCTCTTTGCTGTGCAATTTTTTACTTTATTTTTTTGTTTCACCCCTTGTTTTCTCTTCCAATTTATCCTCTTTTATTTCCTCCAAGTTCTCCAGCACTATCATACTAGAGATCATTCTTTGGAAGTCCCTCAATTTGTAAAAGCTCTTTGGTTGTGGTGGTGGTGATGGTGGTAGTAGTGGTGGTGGTGGTGGTAGTGGTGGTGATGATGATGGTAGTGGTGGTGGAAGTTGTGGCTGTTGACTGCTGTGGTGGTGGTTGCCATTGTTGTTGTTGTATTTTTGCTCTTTTTCTTGTCCTGGTCTTTCAGCTATTTCAATTATATATGACTCTTATGATCCAGTTTGTCGTATTTTTGGCAAAAAATACTTGAGTGCTTTGCCATTGCTTTATCCACCTCATTTCATAGAGGAGGAAACTAAGTCAAACAGAGTTAAGTGACTTGCTTAGGGTCACACACCTAATAAGTGTCTGAGGATGGATTTGAACCAAGGAAGATGAGTCTTTCTGACTCTAGGCCTGGCACTCTATCTACTGCACTACTTAGCTACCCACACTGGTGTGTAATAGGCACCAAATGCAAGGAAAACTCAAATCTAAGAGATCACACATAGATCATCTGAAGTGTTAAAGGTGACTCAATGCTGTTTAGAAGCTATCTTGCACTGATAATTCATTTTAAATTTATACTCAACTTAGAATTCAAAATCTATTCTAAGAAATTAATTTATTTGTTTGACTCAGACCTCCACTGCCTCCTATATAATCTGAACAAACACTTTGACTAACCTCCTAATTCCTAATTCTCCCATTTTCCAGCTTAACTTATTTCACTTTAAATTACCAAACTCTGAATCTGCTCTTCCCACCTCTATCAATAGCTCCCAACCCCTTTTCTTCCCTGACTTCTCTGTGTCTTGTCATTGGCTCATCTAACAATAGTATCTGCCGATTTTCTTCACGTCTCATTGAATCTTGGCATGAGTACCTCTTCTGCTTCCTTATCCTAGTGGTGCCTTAATCTTGATGTGATAGAGGAGATGAGTGATGCTATGTCAAGAAGTAGATCAGTGAAAGAAAAAGTCAAAACACAGGTGGTATATTTGAGGAACATTCATTCCTATGATCATTCTTGATAGATGAAGCAGATCATACAGGAGGCACTGGAGGTCTGAATCAAATTTCAAAAACAGAGGGAGAATGACCCAAGAACAAATGCTCGATCCATTTATTTTTGCATTGAAGGAAAATGATAAAAGTTGAAGAAAGAGGTTAAGGACTAAAGGGAAAAGTTTATACATGCACAGAAGCCAGGCACAAGGAATAGCTTGTCATTTAAGGATTTAATTAGGATTTTCTGGACAGAATTGATTCTGAAGGTTGAAAGGAATCATCTTCTATAAAACATTAAAGAGAAAATAAGCGATGAGTCCCTTGGATCCACAAAAGAGCAAAAGTGACAGTTTGCAACTAGAAGAACCAACCCCAAAATGTAAGAGGTTCAGAAAAAGGCATCATAATAGGTGAGAAAGATCAGAGAATTTGGAGTCAGAGGGAATGGTTTCCCATTTGGGCTTCATTGATTCTAAAGACATCATTTGTGTGATCTCTCTAAGCTTCATGTACAACAATTAAAAAATGAGCAGGTTGAATTAGATGAAAAGTTTTAAATCCAGAATCCTATATCCTCAGACAGGAAGAAGCCATTGCTAAGTAAGAACCTATCATGTGCAAAGCTATGAACAGGGTGATTTCAATAGTCCTGAAACCTAGGGTACAAATAAATATTTTGTCCAACTGAATCGTGTATTTGAGAGAGTAGAAGAGATCCCTTGGAGAAACTTGAAGGGGAAGAATACAGGACAATTTCACCACCACCTTCAAATACACGTAACTATAGTTATTATTATAAGATCCTAGATTTAAAGATTGAAAAGATAATAGAAGTGATCTAAACCAATCACTCATTTTAGTATTCAAACCATTATACAAGATCTCCTAAGAAATAAGTGTATAACAGCTTCCAAGTGAGGGGGATAATAAAAAAAAAAGAGAATTGAAGGGTGAGGATTCAGTAGGTAGAAGAACACAGCAAAGTAGAGAGAATTCCATGTTGATTTTTGCTTCATCAAACCCTTTAAGGATCACAAACTTCTTATAGTCCTCAAAGGTTTGTGGGTTCTTTTCTGCATTTTGGGCCTGCAGAGAGAGGGCAGAATGTATAAGTTACTTCCTATAAAGTCCTTGGATCTTGCCCATAGTTAGTTAAACTGCCAGCACAAAGGGAGATGAGAAAACTAAGTGTGGTTTGGCAATTCAGCACATTGTGTTATGTAGGCAGAATTTGAAGGAGGAAAATGAGTGAGTAATGAGACCTAACATCTCCTAATCATCTGAATCTTCATCCCCATCTCTGAACAGAATCCCAACTCTGTGACAAAATCAGTCACCCAGGGACCACCATGGACTTGGTGGCCACATACGCAGAGTACAGTGTTGTTGTAAGAACCCGTTAGGTTGAAGTGAATTAGCCCTGAGAATTCAAACCTATCAAGCTGGTCCAATTTTGACATGACCCAAAAGGAAGCAGACATTTGGTATGAAACCCCAAAACTGAATCCCTAAAGAAAGTGATTTTGAATACTTAAATACCCAACTTCACTTGGGAACATTACTTTCTCTGAATGACAATTAGCATAGATAAAATTAATTAAATCATATCCCCCCATTTCCTGTTCATTCTGTAAACAGTAAATTAAAGCAAGAAAATATTGAAATTCTGTACGTGGAATCTCATTTTCTGCTCTAACTTTCCCCCACAGATTTAATCTAAGATTTTCTAATGGAATCTTATAACTTCAAAATTATAGTACATTGCAGGATGAGAAGGCTACAGGGCTATAAATTCTGGTTAAAAAGAGCCCACTAGGGTTCTAATATTGAAATGACAGCCTTTTAGTAGCATACATCCCTACTTCTAATCTACAAGATCTCCCAAAGAAGTATCATCCTAAATTGTTCTTCGGAAGGGTTGACTGCTGAGCTTGGAGGATAAAGAACATGTTTAGCGCTATGATGAAGAAAAGGGCCATCATCTTCTCAGACTATCACAGATCTTTACCTTCAGTCACTCTCTCACTGAAGCTGGTTAGAATGTGTATTCCTTTCCTAACATCTATAGATAGATAGATAGATAGATAGATAGATAGATAGATAGACAGATAGACAGACATAGATAGATAGATAGATAGATAGATAGATAGATAGATAGATAGATAGATGTAGATATAGATGTATAGGCAGACATACTGAGATCAATGTAGCATTGAAAACTGTTATCTTTTTTGCACAGTGTTCCAGTAAGTCTTACATTAGGGCAATGGGCAATAAGAGAATGGTGAAATAGCATATTGTTATTTTTGGAAGCCCCATATCTTTCTTCATTTTGAATGACTACTCATTAAATCCTTCCAAATAATCAATTAGACCTATTTTTTTGTTTCTGCATCCTCCATGAGTTCTAATAATTGATGGATTTACTGTTGGGAAGGAGATGGTTATCAGAATAGGAAGCAGTACAAAGATTCTTTGAGCAGCAAAGAGAAAATCAGTGGCTTCAATCCAACCCCACCCCAAACCACCCCCTCATTTTTGCTGGCACATTTTGTAAAGGTTTTCATGTGTTTTGAAGACCTCCTTTTAATTCTGTCTCCTTGAAGTAGTTAAAACACATATACATACACACACACACACACACACACACACACATATACACGCACACTCACGCACGTATGCACACACGCAAGCACACAAGACAAAGCAAGTCAGACAATCTGAATTTGAATATCAGTTCTCTTACTCATTACACCTTGAACAAGGTTCTCCTTATCTCAATTAGAAAGGGCTATTGACTTCTAACATTTTCACAACAATCCTGTGATGTCAACAAATTAGATATCATGGTCTCCATTTGACAGATAAGGAAATGGAGGCTGCCCTAACATCACAAAGAGTAAAAGAATTAGAGCCAAAGTGCAAGTCACCTAGGATTGGCCCCATCACCCTCACATGTCTAAATAAGTCATCTTAAATATGCCATCTAAAAATAACAGTATCTTCTTTCTTCAAAACCTCATAGTTATTTAAGTTAGGGAGACCCAACTGAGACCTTCAGTTAACCCAGGTTGTGTAGACTGATGTTGTTGATCACATGAGAACTAGTAATATTGCATTTGGGCTGAGTTTTGCTTGTGAAAGGGGAAGTTCCCTAGAACATTGAATTATGTACGTTTAACTTCTTTAAAAGTAATACATCATTTATCTGCAGGTCACTCAATAACAACCTAAATTATGTTTTCCTAAGAAACTATATTTTTTCTTCAAATATAACACTTTGACTGCTGATCTACTTCCTCATCTATTGAAAATTTTTCTGTCACATTCCAACCAATGAACATTAATTAAATACATACTGTGTGCCAGCTACTGTAATAGCCATAAAACAAAATCAATGCATTCCTTTTCTCAAAGAACTCCCATCCAATTAAGGAAACAGCATGTGTGGGTATATAAATATATATGAAATAACTACGAGGCAACTTTAGAGACAGGGGAAGCATTAAGAGCTATTAAGATTAGGAAAGGCTTCATATTTGAAATGCTTTAAAAGTATAAAATTAAGATTTCAATACCAATAAATGACCCCTGCCAGTTACTGCCTTTCTCCCTATGGTCATAAATATTACTCCAGTCCACAATTTATTGGGGGTTTTTCAGGTTACTAGAATGGTAGATAAATCAGCCAAATGGTATAAACATAGGGAAATTAGATTTCGGAAACACATGTATCAAAGTCTCATAGGTTATCATTTTGCTCAAAATGAGTTTCAAATGATAAGTTTTAAAATTCACAAAAGTAGTTTATCCCATTTCTAAATGACTTGAAGTTTGGGAGGTTAACTACCATGAGGAAAAGATTAGGAACCTAAATGAACCAAACAGCTTAGAATGGTACTAAGGGAATACACTTGGATTGAAAAATTCGACTTCACAAACAAGATGAGAAATTTTGTACAACAAAGATTCAGTGACTCTAGGGGCTTTCCAATTCAACATGAGTCAACATAGTGACCTACCTTAAGAAAAAGTGACACGATTCTGGGCTATTTTCTATAAATCATAATTTCAAGAATAAGAGAGATGATATTCACGTTCTTCCATGCCCTGAACAAATGTCGTCTGGATTAGAGTATTCAGTTTTGAGTGTTACCTAACAGGCATGGAGCATTTCCAGAAGAAGGCTGCCAAGATGGCAAAGAGACACAAAACCAAGACATACAGCAATCACTTAGAAAAATTGTTGCATTTAGCTCAAAGAAGAAATTAAGGAGAAATTAGAAAAGTTGTACTTATTTGTCCACAGAAGATCGAATTTGGAACAATGGGTGTTGCTGGGAAGCAGATTTTTACTATATTTGAGAAAAACTTTCTAACAATGATAACCATCCAAAAGTGGAATGAAGACAATGGATAACCTAGATATGTATATCTGTTATTTGACTACATGACTTAGAAACAAAACACTTACCCAAGAAATTCAGTGAAAAGATTTATCCTATTTGACTTTTCTCATCTTAACCTAAATTCATTCATTTTGTTGGTGTAAAAGCTTTTCAATTTTATGTAGTCAAATGGATTAGATTAGATACACTATGTACAAAAGCAAATGAACACAGCTATTGAGACAAGAACTCTCACTATTTTGAAAAAAAACTGTAGGAAGAACTGGAAAATATCTGGCAGAAACTAGGCATAGATCAACATCTCACACTATATACCAAGACAAACTAAAAATGAATACATGATTTAGACTTAAAGGGTTATACCATAAGCAAATTAGTGGAACATAGAAAAAAAATGAATTTCAAATCTATGGATATGGGAAGAATTCATGACAAAATGAGATAGAGAAGATCATAGAAGGTAATATGGATAATTTTGATTGCATAAAATTAAAAAGTCTCTGCACAAACAAAAATAATGCCATCAAAAGTTTAAGAAACGGGTGGGACAAAATTCTCTAATAAAATTCTCATTTCTCATATTTTCCAAAAACAAAAGATATTTCCAAATTGATAAATGGTCAAAGGGTATGATCTAGTAGTTTTCAGAAGAAAAAAGTCATAACTATCAATGGTCATGCAAAAATTCTCTAGTAAGGGAAATCATAAAATTAATAATTAAATACAAATTAAAACAGCTCTTAGGTACCACCACATGCCCATCAAATTGATTAAGATGACAGAAAGGAAAAAAAAGATAAAAGTCATTAGAGAGGTGGGAAAACAGGTATACTAATGTCCTATTGGTAGAGTTGTGAATTAGTCCAGTTGTTCTGGAGAACAATTTGGAACTATGCCCAAAGAGCTAAAAAACCACACGTATCCTTTAACCCAACAATTCTACAAAAGTACAAGGCCTATATTACAAAAAGGTCAAAGGAAAAGGAAAAGGACCCATATGTACAAAATATATTTATAGCAACTCTTTTTCAGGAGGAAAGGAATTATATAGTGAGGGAACACCCATCAATTGGAAAATGGCTGAACAAGTTGTGATATATTATGGTGATGGAACTCTATTAGGCTATAAGAAATTACAAGTACTATAGTTTTAGGAGGCAAAAAAGATTTATATGAACTGATACAAAGAGAAGTGAGCAGAACCAGGAGAGCCATGTCTTTGGTGATGACAATATTGTAATGATAATCAATTGTGAAAAACTTAGCTACTCTCATCTATTCAATGATCCACAACAATTCCCAAATGGTGAAAAATGCTATCCACTTTCCAATACAGAAGTGATACGTAGTGCAATAGAATATAGTATATAGTGAATAGAATATAGTATATCAAAGAATTTTTTTCCTTTTCATTTTTCTTGCTCTTTTTTCTTTATTTGCAATATGGAGAATGTGAACATTCATTTTGCATGACTAGATTTCATATTTCTTGACATCTCAATAGGAAAGGGAGAGATAGAATTTGCAACTGAAAATAAAAAATAAAAATAAAAGAAAACAAAGACACTGGTTCACAAGTAGGAAGAATGTTTAATCCATGCATTTTCAGGCCTGTTTCTCTGCCATCCTGGTGCTCTATCCATTTCATCACCTAGCTGCCCCAACATATTTGTTTCTAAATATCACTTCAATATGCAAAACTGAGCAATTAAAAACCACAGCGTTGATGAGAAAATGGAGTTCAGGCCACAACACTCAAAAACTTCATCATTAACACAAAAAAGATGAGAACTTAGTAAAAATGGTAGCACATTTTTATACATGTTAAATTATTAAGAAAAGTGTAAACACCACATTAAGTAGTAACAGTATTCTGAGACTTAGGTTGCTGTTCACCTTGGGCCCCAGGTTTCTGCAGGGCCTAAGCTGGCAAAATAGTATGGTCAAAGGGTAAACTTTATGGGTTTTCAACTCCAGGGCCCAGGTTTCGGCCAATATGGAACATGGGTAAGAAAAAATGAGCAGATCAGTTCTCCTCTACCCACAATTCTTACTGCACCAGAAGATATACAATAAATATGGCACTTTACCTTGAAAAACAGCAAAGCTTTAGCTTGTAGATATGGGCATCAGAAGTGTTGCAGCTTGGTAGTTATTATGAAGTGGTAAAATTTCTCCATTGACTTTCTGTTTTTCCTCAGGAAAAAAATAGCATATATGCAAATGCAAAATTCAATTTATGATAAAATCATCCCCAAATCTCTCAGTCATATTGAATAAATCTACATTTTACAAACAAGCATTATATCAGACCTAACCATAAGTTTTTAAGGGTGATGTTTTTGTAGAAATGCTTCAAATGCTTCTCTTTTATTGAATGTTCATCATTTTGCATTGATGATGATAATCATTTAATATAAATTTTGGACTTTAATAAGGGCCCAAGCCTGAACTAAGCAATCAGACTGCTTTGCTTTGCTCTAAAAATATCCTTTCCTGTGCCAGCAGTTTTAAAGACCTGCTTATGACAGGATGCCTGCAACCAGAGTACTGGGATTTTTCCTTCTCTTTCTTGTATCACAGAGACACATGGAAAGTCAGATATCCTGGAATCATAAATTCCAACTGACACAACTTTGTAAATTGTCTTATCTCACTAAATTTACAACTTGTTCAACTAAGAAAGTTCCTTTCTCACAGTAAAGTGTATTTAAGCCTGGTCATTCTACCATCAGGCAGTCAGAAATTCTTCTGTCTCTATGATCATGTAATCACTACCTTAAAAGGAATAAACTGTACGCCTTTAACCTGTTTGCCTTTTTCTTAACCAAACTTTCATATCAACAATGATTATGACTGGGTTTGTAGAATATATCACTTTGGATTGCATCTTGGCTCCTTGCAATACATTATTCCATTCTGTTAGGTGGTTTCTTTTTGGATACAGAATTATTTTTTTTTCAATCACAACAGAGTCCTGACTGGTTTCCATTGAAAGGGTGACTTCTGTGTGTTGAACTCTTGGACAAAGGGCCTTGGTCATGGTGGAAGATGGAGGACAAGAGAACATGTTATATGATTGGGTCTGGTAGTTTTGAGACCACCATAAAAATTTACCCTTTAAGGGAGCCTATAGTTTATAAAATCTGCATATGGAAACAATTATTATAAGATTAGGCCTAATGTTCTTCATGCTCACATCTACAAACTAATTTCAAGTCTTTTCCAAGGTGCTATATTTATTGTATATACTCTGGTAGGACCCAAGAATTGAAGAAGGTTAGTTATTCCGTTGTTTTGAGATAGTCCTCTGGCATAAGGAAGTACCTCCTGGGAGGACATAGGGCTCCCCTATTGACCCTTGCTGTCTATAAAGGGGATCACAATGCCACACTACACCAGTGTAGGTGAAACTGTCTATAGATTAAGTCCTTGTCCAAGTTTTAATGTGTAAGCAAAGGCCCATGGGCCAGCCAGAGGAGTTGGGAAAATAATCTCTTAATGAGTTCAATTGCTGAATAGTAGTGGGAGCTAGTTTAATGCAAAATTTTATTGCAAGCAATGGGGAAAAGGAGGAAAGGGAGAGAATATGGGGAGCCAAAATATAACTCAAACATGCACACTAACAAAGGGTAGTACTCACATAAGGGTAGTGCAGAGTTGGGAGTACAAAAACAATGGTCAATTCAGTAAAAAGGGGGTATTGCAGAGAGAATAGGTGTCCCTGGTGGAGGGAGAGGATACCTTAAAGTGTTCTTCTGAGAGGGAAGTTCTTATACCATAATTTTGGATGGTCTCCTTGGATCTGGCAGAATTTGATATCAGAGATCAGGGTAAAATATTTGAAAGGAAGGACTGTTATCAGGAAAAAAAATCTGGTGGTAGATAAAATGTTGTTTCAGGGATGCATTTGTATTAACCTTCCAGACACATTATTGTCAGTATTATTCCATGAGTGTGTTCTGCAAACTACAAACAGACTGTTTGACTATTATGTGGTCTTGGAGTTTTTAGCTTAGGTTTTGTTTGGTTTTTGGTGGGGCAAACTGTAGATTCTTTTGGTTAGCACTTCATTTTCTGTGTTCAACACTTCTGAACAAATTTCTTGTATTATTTCCAGCATTTTGGTGTTCAAGTTTTTTCCTTGTCTTCTAAGCCATCTAAGACCTCTAAATTGCCTCTATACAATCTGTCTTTGAGATCAATAGTTTTGCTTGTATAGAGATCCTGTGCTCTTTTAATATTAATTGTGTACTTGATTCTCTTTTTCTACATTGCTATTTATTTTCATGTATTTGTATTTCAACCTTTTTTGGCTTTTATTTCTTAGAAGGAAGTCATCACTGTGGCTTTTTCTTCTCTGACAAGGATTTCTGCTCTGCAAGTTGTCCATTTTACTCTTATTTCTCTTTAAAACCACTTGGTTCCATGCTTTCTTGGGAATTCACAGGGCATCCTGACTCCTAGGATATTGATTCATTTCCCTTTGTTTTAGAATATTTATCCTTTGGTATCTAGATTTATTTTGATCACCTAGAGGCTATATTCCCTCCTGTTATTAATGTCTGGTCTGTTTTTGGTATTTTTAGCTGCTTATGTTCAGTGTCTTTAACTGGGTTTTACTCCACCTAAGATCTTTGGACATTTCAGTCCCTAAAAAAGTTCACTTTTTTCTGATGACAGATTCTCCTTCCCTTCCTCATTGGAGAATTTACTTTTTACCAGCCTCGCTCCTTTCCCCAAGTTGCTTCTGAGCATGGAACACTGAACCCAGTTTGATACCCAGATACTCTATGATTAAGGCCTAGCACAGTCGCATCCTCCCCATACACGCCCATACACACATATACACACTAGTGCCCTGTCCCAGCTACCTCTGATCCTTTGGTCTCTGGCTGAGAGCTGGTGCAAAAATGGTCCTGTTTTTCCTATACATCTCCTTGCTCCCAACCAAAAGTTTGGAGGCTAAAGTTGAGTTCTATTGTTTGTTCCTGGGAATGGTGGCAAAAGGCAGGTGCAGGATATAGTCCCAGAGACTTCAGCAAGAGCAAGAAAATTACTGAATGTATCCTAGAAGAAAAAGTCTGTGGATTCTGTTGTGTGGTCCAGTAGGGAAGGAAGTTCTGAGGAAGCCTGAGGAAGGGCTATTATAGATTAGTCCATTACTAAGACTACTTGGCACCTGCATTTACTTTACCTGGTATTCATAATTCTTATTTGGATTTTGAGAGTTCATGTGGATCAGAGAAAAGATACAATCTTCTATTTCTTGGTCATATAACCTTAAAATTCAAGGATTTTTTAAAGGATACTCCTATCCAAATGTGAGGTCTACCTGGCTTCTGAAGTTCCTTCCAATTCTAAGATTCTGCAATTCTGTGGTAATCTATTGTCCACAGAATAAGTTCCAAACCCTTTAGCCTGATAGCTATCTGGAACCAACAGGCATTTTCCACATTCTTTCTTGTTTTCCTTCTACATGTACCCTGTATATCACTCTATGTACCCTATTCTCTAGCAACTGAGACTCAAATGATTCCTGATTGCTCCCTGAATATATCTGGAATATTGCCACTTGGAAGCTTCTGCTGAATTTTTAATTCTTTTCTTTTCCTTTCTGCCCATCTAACATTTTCCCCTCACTTTAAGAACTATTTCTAGTCTCATACTAGCACAGATTTCCCTTGAGAGTAAACAACGTTTCTTTCTTTGTATTTGTGTCTCCAGCACCTGGCACAGTGCCAGACATATAAGAAGTGTTTAATAAGGGATTGTGTATTGTTTGATTGATGCCTATACCAAATCACAATGAACACTTCTTCACAGCTTTCCAGTGACTGCTTGCTGGATACACTGCTCATTTGACATTTGGCTTTTGCTTTAGTCTCCTTGCCTGTAAGGCTGTAATCCTCTAGAGAGGGACCAGGTCTTCTACCTTAGTGTTATGTCCCAAAAGCTCACACAAGCCTGAGTTCAGAACAGAATATCTGGAAATATACATGCTGAATGTGACTTGTATGCCCCAGGGTGTGAAGGATACCAAGCAGAACCCTTTATTTTGGGAGAGGCTCCTCAAAATCTCCTAAAAGTTTGTTTTCCTTTCCAATTTATTCTCTTTTAATTCTTCCAAATTCCCCAGAGCCATCATGCTACAGATAATTCTTTGAAAAGCCCTCAATTTGTAAAGACCATTGGAGGGGTGATTGTGATTGTGGTTGTGGTTGTTGGGGATATTGTGGTGATTGACAATGGTGTTGGTTGCTCCTGTTGTTGTCATTGCTAAAGTTGTTGTCATCTTTCAATCCTTTCAGTTATGTGTAACTCTTCACGACCCCTTTTGGGGTTTCCCTAGCAAAGATACAGGAGTGGTTTGCCATTTCCTTCTCCAGCTTATATTTCAGATGAGGAAACTGCAACAAACAGTTAAGTGATTTGCTAGGGTCACACAGCTAATAAGTGTCTGAGACTGGATTTGGACTCAGGAAAATGAGTCTTCCTGACTCTAGGTCTAGGATTCTATCTACTACACTACCTAGCTATCCACAATGGTATATGACAGGCACCAAATAGAGGGAAAACCCAAATCTAAGAGATCGTAAATAGATCATCTCAAGTGTTAAAGATTACACAATGTTACTTAGAAACAATTTTGCATTGATAATTCATTTTAAGTTTATACTCAACTTAAAATATAAAGTCTATTCCAAGAAATTAATTTATTTGCTCAACTTGGACCTCCACAGGTTCCTACATGATCTTCCTCATCTACCTTCTTGAAGTGCCATCACCCCTCTCCTCTATCAAACCAAGACTAAGGCACCAATAGAACAGGGCAGTAGAAGAGGTACTCATACCAGGGTTCGATGAGACAGAAATAACATAAGTAGATAGTTTTATTAGTTGAGCCAATGAGAGAAGTCAGGGGGAAAAAAGGTATTAATAGAGGTGGGAAGGTCAGTTTCAGAGTTTAGTAGGTTAAAGGAAGGAAAATCCAGATATAAAATTGAAGAATTATGAATAAGGAGCCCAGTCAAATATCTGTTCAACAAGAGGTAAGGAGCCCATGAGGTCCAGACATGCTATAGCCAAAATAAATATTGGAGTAATTGTATGACCTTTAAAGGAAAAACACCATTCCATTGTGCTGGTCTCCTGCCTTTCTAGTTAAGTGAAAAGGTGCTCTTCCATCACTTCAGGTCTCAGAGCTAGTCTTGAACTTCCCATAAGAAGAAGAGGAAGAATATTCCATCATATACAAGTTTCTTTCCTTGCCTTTAAATAAAGAGGAAAATATTTCATCACACTTCTTTCCTTTCTGGTAAGGAAAAATAGTGCCAATCCACTCTACCTGTCTTCATCCTCCAGGCAGAAGAAGAAAGACTCCATTCCATCATATCAGATTTCTTACCTGGTCAAGAGCCTTTTGCCAAAGGAGAAGGAATGTCATTCTATAGTCCCATTTTCCTGGTGAGGGGAGAGGGATTCATTCTATCACACCATATCTCCTTCCTTATTTCAGGCCTCCAAGGGGAAGAGGAAAAACACCATTCTATGATTCACCAGTTTCCCACCATTGGGGTAAAGAGAAAGTACATTGTTCCATAAGAAGATCTCCTTCCTCCTACTAGAAGAGGAAAAACATTCCACTGAGCACCAGATGAAGGCAAAGGTTTTAAGGAACCTTAGAAGGCTTGCATGAGATGATACAGAGATGTGGACAGATTCAGGAGAACAATTTATACAATAAGAATGACATGTTACAAGGGCAGAATCATTTGTACTTTTGCTACTATCCCTTGACTCACCGATTCAGGTGGGGGAGTTGAAATAATCATTGCTCCCCAATACTGTTTCAATTCCCTCCTTCTACCTCTATCACACAGTAATCTCTATTCCTTCGAGGTTCATTCAATCCATATTTCCCACAAAATCAATCTTTTGTTAATGTCCAAGATACTCTCCTCAAGAATTCTTCTCAATGAGTTCAGTGCCTATTGTTCCACAATCTTTCTCTCCTCCTCAACTCCTGCCTTTCAATATTCATATTGATTTCCCTGAAACAGACCTGCACAGCTTGGGAGCAGATAGAGACCAAAATTAAAATAGGTTAAATTTCTTACAGCTGCAAGAAGGTTCATAGCCACTCACTTCCCAAGAAAAGATAACTAGAGACGGACTGATGATGGTTGGTTGTCACAGGTCACATGACAAACAGGAGAGGAGCGTTCAGTGGTGGCCAAAAACTCTTAGGCAGGTGGTGACCAGCATGTAGGCCTTACATTGCACAGACCTTCCTCAAAACAGTCCTTCAATTTTCTTTATTATCCATAACCAATTCCTCTATACCTCCACAGCTACATACAAAGATGGCCATACCCTTAAATTTGCCATCACCTACGAATGCTCTACCTCCATGATCCTGTGTTCCTAACTCCCCTTATCAGAGCATAAAATGTTGTTATTCTATCTGTGCCTTAAAAACCCTAACACTGTTCTTCATCTATATCAAGACCTCCTATCCATCTAACCCTCTGTTCTTTCCCAAGCCAGCACTTTTGCTTCACCTCTATTCTCCTCCCTTCCTCATTTTCATTCCTTTGGCAAACCATTCTAATTCCACACTGCCTTTATCTCTTCAGTTCCTTGCTCCTTTATGACATTGCCTATTTTGCCCTGACAAGCCTCCACTTTTAATAACCCCCATAATCTTGT
Source organism: Potorous gilbertii (assembly GCA_028658325.1). Taxonomy (NCBI): domain Eukaryota; kingdom Metazoa; phylum Chordata; class Mammalia; order Diprotodontia; family Potoroidae; genus Potorous; species Potorous gilbertii. The sequence continues at coordinate 295,329,600 of CM053769.1, read as the reverse complement.
GCCTTCATTCCTATATATGTGTTCATGGAAAGCTGGAGAAAAGCATGAAATTGTGCTCATTGGTCCATTACAAATATATGTTACATATCTTCAATTGGGCCCTTGCAAAGGCAAGCAATCCTTTTACACTTCCCTAAATAATTCACTAATCCACTCCCCACAACGATCCTTGCTTCTTTCAAACCTTTCCATCTCTCTCCAGACCCTCCTTGGTCCCACTTTTATCCCACATTCTCAGCTGAAAACCTTGCCTTATATTTTGATGGGAAGTATGGATTGAAATATTCAGTGGGAAATATGCATTGAATCAACCTCAAATTCACCAAGCACAACTTCTCCCTCCTCATCACACATATGCCTTCTGCCATGATTTCCTCCTTTATTCCTCTTTCACATAAAGAAGTGACCTTTGTTCTCCCCAAGGAAAAACTCTCTACATGTGTGAGTGATCCCATCCCATCCCATCTCCTTCAGTAGACTGCCTCTCTCCATCACCCACAATCACTCACATCATTCTGTCTACTACTGTCTATTCCCCTGCTGCCTACAAATATGTCCATTTCCCTCATCCACAAAGAAAAGAAAAAAACTTACTTGATCCATCCATCCCCAAAAGTAATAGTCCATACCTAACCTTCCATGAAAGACTCAAATTCCAGAAAAATATATCTATAATAGGTGCCTCCAGTTTCTTTCCTCTTCCTCTCCCCTTAATTCTCTAAAGCCTGGCTTCCAACCTTGTTATTCAATTAAAATTGCTCTCTCCAAAAATATTAATTCTTCTTCTTGATACTCTTTTCTCTCTAATTTTTCATGACATTACTCTCCTTCTCTCCACCTTCTAAATTTCCCAATTTCTGTCAAGGGCACTACAATTCTCCCTGTCACTCAGGCTAAGAATCCTACATAGAGATAATCCAACCCATGGGAGTTAATGATATCATCAATAGAAACAATGTAGAGGTAAAAGAAAAAATAGACAAGAACAGAGTCTTTAGGGATACTCAAGTTAAGTGGTATGACATGGATAAAGATCCAGTAGAGAAGAATAAAAAGGAGCAGTTGAACAAATTCTCAGGGGAAATAGTATGAAATACAAAATAAAACTCAGTTGAGAATTAGATGTTCCATGGAGAAGGTAGTTGATAGAAACTTTGGGGACCTATTAGGAGTTCTCTTAGGGAGAGATGAAGGAGACAGAGAAGCAGGGAGATAATAAGAGAAAATATCCTCCTGACTTATTATCTAGGTAGTTCATTATTTGGACTAAGTATGCTTACAAAATTACAGTGAAAGTCAGCTGATCCTCCATTGGAAGCATTTCAAGTGTTCAACTTTGGAGCCATAAAACATAAAGTCAGTTGCTCTTATTACTGCTGGGCTTAACATTATGAAGAAAGGGTGGATTACCCTTTCATTGCTTAGCTAGCTATTTGAATACTGTATACAAGGAATGTTTGACTACACAATATAGAAGACATAAGTTCCTCTCAACCTTTGCAAATGCAAGGTCCATAGACTCCCAGTGAATTGTACCTGATGTAGTTATCACCCACTTCTTAGTCTTTTCCCCAAGGAAAATTTCAAACACAGAGGGAGACTGAGCCAATACTTCTTGCATTATGTGTTTATTTTTGCATTGGAAGAAAAAGCTAAAAGTTGGAGAACAAGATTAAGAATTTAAGGGAGAAATTTATGCAACAGCCAGGTACAAGGAACAGCTTGGGATTTCCTGGACAGCATTGATTCTGAGGTTGAAGGGAATCCTCTTCTCCTAGAAAACATCAAAGATAAAGTCAGTGATGAGTCCTTTGGATTGCACAAAGGAGAAAAAGTGGCAGTTTCCTGTGAACTAGAAGAACTTTACCCTAGGTGCCAGCGGTTCAGAAAAAGACACCATTAAAAGTGAGAAGGAGCATAGGATTTGGAGTCAGAGAGAATGCTTACCAATCTGGGCTTCACTGCTTCTAAAGAGGCCATTTGTGTGATCTCTTTAGGCTTCATTTACAACAAATGAAAAATGAATGGGCTAAACCAGATGAAAAGTTTTAAATTCAGAATCCTATGATCTCAGAAAGGGAGAGGCCACAGCTAAGTAAGAACCTACACTGTGCAAAGCCATGGACAGGGTGATTTCAATGGATCTCAAACTTTGTGTGTCAATAAAGTTTTTGTCCAATTGAATAATGCATTTGAGAAACCACAAAAGATCCCTTGGAGAAACATGGAGAGGAAAAATAAAGAACAATTTCATCACCACCTTCAATTACATTAAATCCTAGTCATTATTGTAAGATTCTAGATTTAAAGCTTGAAGAGATGATAAGAGGAATCTAACCCAACCTCACTCATTTTGCATAAGAGGAACCTGAGACCAGAGAGGTGAAGGAACTTTCTCAAGGTCACACAAATAGTTGAAACTACTGACTCCACAATTATCACTCTTCATTATGTATCATGGGTCATCTCCAGTCATTCTGATGAATATCTGGTCACCCTTGATACACTGGGAGACCTTTGATGAATGTCTGGTCACTGTATGCAGATGGCTCTGGAGGAGAAGTGAGGCTGGTGACCTGCACAGCCCTCCCTCACTCAAAACAAAGTCAAGTGCAAGTCATGTCATCATTCCTCTGATATCATGGTCTTCTTCAGCAATGAAGGATGAACACAATCCTGTGAGTTGAGGCAGCTTGTTGAATGGGCACTCAATTAGCTGGGTAACTCAGCTCCTCCTCTCCCATCTGTCTCCCCCTCCCCTTTCTTCCCCTCTCCAAAGAAAGGTAAATTCGGATGGCCAAGAGATGCCCAGTTGACTGAATTTTATTGGCTAGTTCCCCTCTCCTCTCCTCTCCTCTCCTCTCTGCTCTGCTCTCCCAAAACCTTAAGACTCCAGCACTCTGGAGCTGGAAAGTCAATGAGGCCCTGCCTAAGGGCTATTCTGGGCCCTCTTAGCTTTAGAGTTATTATCAATAGTAACTGCAGTTGTTTCCCTCCCAGCCTGAGGTCTTTCTTTTTCTTGCCCTCATTCAAAGGACCATGCCCTGGCTACCTCTTAAACAATCCTATTCAATGAATGGGCATTGCCTTACCCAAAGTACCCATTGTTCTTCATATTGCTTCTTCTAAGACAATGCATTTGAGTCAGTGGTTCTTTCCTTCCAGTAAGAACCAAACAAGAGGCAGTAGTCTCAAAATGAAATGTCTAGCAATAGATGGAGATGTACCAAAATATGCTAGAAGATGAAAGACTGAGACAGAAATCTAAAGAAGCCTGAAACCTATTTCAGATAGGCAAACAGAGTGATCCCTCTGACACAATTTGGGAGTTCACCTTCCTTTTGTTAATCTGGACCAAGTACATATTTAAATTCCAGGTAAAGTGTAGGATTTTAGATTATTCTAGAAGATTCTCTAGAAGTCTTTAAAGAGTACATACCTTAAGCATGCTCTGGGGTGCAGGTCTCTGCAGAAACAAAAACATATGTGAGTGGATTTGCCAAAATCAACTCCTATCACAGAGTTCAAACAATTATACAGGGTCTCCTAAGAAATTAGTGTAGTACAGCTTCAAAGGGAAGGAAAGAACAAGAAAAGAGGGGAAAGGAAGGTTTTAAGGTGCAGAGAATAGAGGGACAAGGCACAGCAAAGTAGAGCCAACTCCATTCTTATTACCAGTTTGTCTGGGGATGTTGATTTTTTCTTCATTAAATCCTTTAAGGCTGACAAACTTCTTAAATTCCTGAAAGGCTTTTGGATTCTCATGTGTATGTGGGCCTGCAGAGAGAGGGCAGAATGAATAAATTCATTCCTTCTCTGGTCCTGGTTTCCCTTATAGTTACCTCCTATAGTGAAAGACTTTGGGTTCTTTTACTCCTTTGATCAGTTAGGTTGCCAGCACAAAGGTAAATGAAAGAACTAAGTATGGATGAGCAGTTCAGCCTTCTTATATTCTGCCAACTAATGCCCTTCTACATGACATTAAGCACTTCACAAACATGCCTCTCTACAGAAAAACCCATCTGCATCTCCCAACTATGCACTAAAACAAAATAGACTTAATGCCCCCAAATCTCCATAAGTGTGATAGAAAGAGGGAAAGTATGAAGACACACTGTCTTCTTCCTTCTCCTGCTTTGTACAAAGCAGCATTTTGCCTTTACAGACTCTATTAAAGAGTACATCAGTCACTACTGGCTGCCTGGGAATGAGATTGGAAAGTAATGCCTCAGTTGTCATCAAACTTCCAAAGAGCAAAACTTTTGATGCAATTCATGGAATCCATTGGTTTCTGGTTTGTACCAAAATGTATCCCCTTCTGATACTTCGAGAGATGCCAAATCTGAGAATGTCTGGACAGCAGGAGGAATCCAGGTGAGCAGTTTCTAACAGTGACTCTACATCTTAACACTCTTCTCTTGGAGGGATTTACAGAATGCATTGTTACTTACCCACAAGCTTGGCAATTCTTATTTGCATGCCATGTAACTCGCCTTCACAGAAGAGAATCCAATGATCCCTCACAGAAGTCTCTTCAATGAGTACCTGGCAGGAGCCTTCATCTATGGAGATGGTGAGGAAATAGACCTTTAGCATCCCTAATCCTCTTGGAAAATCTGCTGGGAAGAGACTACAGCAGGTTTTAAGATCTCACTCTATTGGGAAGGACCCCAGCCATGGGGTGCAGCAGCATTCAAGAATCAAGAAAAATAGTGGGATGATTCCATGACCAGGACAACATCGTCTTGGATCTGATACGGCACCTTTCTAATGCACTTATCATGTAATTGTGTATATTAAAGAAGCCCAGGACTAAAGATGTAAGAGTTTCAAGGCACCTTAAAAAAAAGGTTAACTCCTAATTTTACAGATAAGGAAACTGAGGCCAAGAAAATAATTAATTGATCCTACTTTAGAGGGATAGTGTGCTATAGTGAAAAGTGAAACAAGCTTGGAGCTTGTTGGTCCTGGGTTCAAGTCTCCCCCATGTGCTAGTCACTTGCATTCTCAATACCCTCAACCAACTCTCAAAGAATATAACTTGCAGAACAGATGTCAATCTGTCCTGATCGAAGAAGTTGCCTTACTGGAAGTTTCTGATACCAATGAAATCATAAGTCAGGCGCAAAGTGACAAAGGAAGCAAGAATAAATGAGTGTGTGTGTTTGTGCCTTTGGCAAGAATCACATTGAACTTGAATTTTGTCCCTCCCTCAAGGATGAGCACAATGGTCTCAACACTAGAGTTGGTTAATAAATGTTTGTCGAATCCTCAAGGGCAGCACCAACATGATGTCAGTGTCCTGGCTCTGGGAAATAATTCAATTTTCCCTAATATAGAAATGGAAAAATCCATTTAAAAAACCAGTGATGCAGATGGCTTATTTTTTGCATATGTCCCTTCTCTACAGAATCGAATCCCAAGAACCCAAGCAAGTAACTGCTGCAGTGTCCCATCTTCACATATCTTCTCCTTTCCCTCAACTAACATTCTGGAGAGTCATCGTATTAATGTGTTAATGAACCCTATTGTGCCACACATTTTTTCTAGATGACTTATGAATCCCAAGAATAGTATTTGAGAAAATATTTTTGCCCAATTATGTATCTAATGATGGGAGAGAAGTTGGGTTCTTGTAATTTCCCAAAGCAAATCATAAGAGGAGTTACCTAACCTAACTTTGCTACCTCAACCCCTCATATCCCAGTATTTAGTTATTCACATCTGCAGACAGACAAATCTATTCATCAGCTGAATCCCTGCCATAGACAAGTATGCAAGTTCACTAGATATGGTCAAGAAAATCCAGCCATTGGACTCTAAGACTAAAGGAAAGTCTCAAACCCCAATGTATGATTGGGCCTGAGAAACCACCTCTGTGGAGGGCAGGGATTCCTTTAATAGGGCATGTTTGATTCACTTACCCATGGAAAATAGCCCAGGCTTGTTTGTTTTCTCTAATTTCATTTTAAACTCTTCGCATATTCCATTCGTGCTGGAAAACAGAAGGCATGTGAATGGTTTTGCTGGAGACAATAAGAGGAAGAGAAGTTTATATGTCATCAAATTCAGGAAAGAAGTTTATATGTCATCAAATTTGATTCCTTCACTCCTTAATCAGTTCTTAATGTGGCAAGCAGAGAAGAATGTCCAGAAGCACATTAGCATTACACCTGTGATCTGGTTATTCTTATTCATAGAAAAGAATAATGTCACTGAGCATCCCTCTTTAGAATATCGAACATTTTCTAGGTCAGTCTACAGAGTTAGATGTCGCAGAACTCCAAGATCTCTAAGAAATCCAAACCCCAGTGACCTCAAAGGAAATGAAAAGAGATGCACAGGATGAATAGACTGCAGTATATAACCAGGGATAATTTGTATGATGAATTACATGGAACAAAGGCAACCAAAGGGGAATAAGGAAAGTTCAGAGGGAGCCTGAAGCCATGTGGGGCTAGCAGTCAGTGAATCAGAAAATAATAGTATATATATACACACACAAAGGAAATCGAGTGATCACTCAGCTCTAGTTGTGTTTCTAGAATTGCAAACAAAAGATGAAGCAGGGTGACAGGACAATTCTGAGTAGTCTACTTACTTGATGGTAAATTTGGCCTCCAGATCACCATTAATAAGGCGAGTGATTATCAAAGGTGATAAGGCCTTAGGTTTATTCTTCTCAAGAAATTCACTGTCTGTCACAATAGCTTTTACAAAGTATGTACCCTAGAGGAAATTATGATATGTAGTTAGAAATTTAAGGAGGAAAAATGAGGAAGTAATGGAACCCAACTCTTCACAAATCTCTCCTAATCACAGTTATGAGGCAAAAGTCATGCATGACGCAGTTACTCAGGGACCGCCATGGATCTGGTGACAACATATACAAAAATCGAGATTTATAGGAAGAAGTCATTATGTTGAAGTAAACTAGCCTTAAGAACCCAAACATGTCAAGTTGGCCCAACTTTGACATGGCTCAAATAGAAGCAGACATTTGGCACTGAACCCCCAAACTGAATCCCTGAAGAAAGTGACTGAAGTTTTGGAGACTGAACTCCACTGAGGAACATTACTTAATCTGCATGACCATTAGCAAGGATAAAATTAACTGAATTATATTCCTCATTTCCAGTTTATTCTGGACAGAGTAAATTAAAACAAGAAAGCAATGAAATTCTTGATTTGAAATCTGCTTCCTTTACTGACTTTCCCCCATAGACACAATCCAAGATTTTCCAATGGAATCTATAGCACTAAAATTTCAGTACATTGCAAGATGAGACAGTTACAAAGCTATAGACCCAGGTTAAAAAGAATCCAGTGGGGCCCAAATTTTGAAATTGCAGCCTTTTGCTAACATACATCCCTGCTTCTAATCTACATGATCTCCCAAAAAAATCTCACCCCAAATTGTTCTTCAGAAGATGATGAATCCTGAGCCTGGAGGATAGAGAACAGACTTAGTGCTATGGTGAGGAAAAGAACCTTCATCTTAGCAGACTTTCACCTTCAATCATTCACTCAATGAAGCTGGTTAGAATGTGTGTACCCTTCTCCTAACATCTCTCTCTCCCTTTCTCTCTCTCTGTATATATATATATACATATCCTGAAATCAATGAGTCATTGAAAATTGTTTTCTTTTTTGCCCAGTGTTCCAGAAAGTCTTACAACAGGGCAATGGAAGGAAGAGAGATGGGGAGGATAATATGGGAAAGGTGAAATAGTGTATTATTATTTTTGGAAGTCCTATACCTTTCTTCATTTTGAATGACTACTTGTTCAAAATCTATCCAAATAATCAGTCCTGTTCTTTTTTGTACTTTCTGCATCCTCCATGAATTATCAGAATAGGAAGCAGTTCAAAGATATTTTGAGCAACAAAGAGAAAATCAATGACTTCAATCAAACCCCGCCCCATCCCACCCCCTCATTTTTGTTGGCACAGTTTGTAAAGTTTTTCATGTACATTGAAGATTTCCCTCTAGTCCTGTCTCCATAAAATAGTTAAAAACACACACATACGCACACCAGACAAAGCAAGAGTCAGATAATCTGGATTTGAATGTCAGCTCTCTTGCTCGTTGCACCTTGAACAAGGTTCTTCTCTCAATTAGAAAGGGTTCTTAACTTCTAAAATTTTCACAACAGTGATGTGAGGTCAACAAACTAGATATCACCATTCTCATCTGAAAGGTAAAGAAATGGAGGCACAAGAAACCTAAATGACTTCTCTGGCAAGAGTGAAAGACCTAGAGCCAAAGTCCAGGTCTCCCCACAAATACTCCTCACCCCCACAAATAAGTCACCTAAAAATAAAATTGTCTCCTTTCTTGCAGGCCTTATTGTTATTATCTGAGTTGGGGAGACCAGCTTCACACCTTGAATTAACCAATGTTTTTTGGACTGATAATATTGATCACATGCAAACCGGCAGTCTAGCATTTGGACTGAGTTTCGATGGTCAAAGTCTTATGGGACACTGAATCATATATGTTTAATTTCTTTAAAAATAATACATCATTTATTTGCAGGTAATAATTTCATTTATGCTTTCCTAAGAAATCATATTTTTTTCCTTGTAAACATAACTCTTTGACTACTGATCAGTTACTTTATCTATTGAAAATTTTTCTGTGACATTCCAATGAATAAATTATGAAATGCCTATGTAACAGCCACTATACTAGCCATTACCCTTCCCTGTTCCTTCTCCCTTCCCTTCCTTTCCATCCTTTCTCTCTGTGTCCATATAGGGTATCACACCCTTATCTGCAGGTCCTCTGTCCTAAGGACTGTTAATTTTGATTATAGAAACCTAGAAGGATATCTTGGGCTTTGCGGGCTATATTTCTTTCTTAAAGACCTCCCATAAAGCCAGATTCACTTGAGCTTTCATTGATTGGTTAAAAATAAGTGCCAGTTTAAGCCCCATTTAGTGGTAATTATTTCAGCCCTGATGGCTCAGAGTGAATGTAAATAGTAACTTTCTGTTTTGGCCAGAAAACATGAGAGTCTTCCCCTTCCAGTATGATTTTTTTAATTAGGTCAAAGTGGTCATTCCTTTGTTCATTTCTTACCTAATCTTAATCACTGAAGGGGTTTGCCTCAGTCAAAGCAAGGCTCGTTAAAGACCTTAGCTTTAAAAGGTCTAGGTTTCCCACTGCATCCAGCTCCATCTCCAGTCTTCCTGATCTATATCTTGCCACTGGACCCAGATGGCTCTGGAGGAGAAGGTGAGGTTGATAACAGCCCTCTCTCACTTAAATCCAGTTTCCTTGCAAGTCATGGCATCACCTTCCTGATGTCATGATTCTCTTCAAAAATGAAGGACAAACAACAACAAAATACCCATTAAATAAAACTATTACAGTTACTGCCCTATAAGTGCTTCCATTCAATTAAGAAAAAAACCATGTATGGGTGTATAAATATATATATGAAATAACTACCAGGCAACTTAAGATACAAGGAAAAAATTAATAGTAAGATAAAGAAAGGCCTCATGTTTGAAGTGACTTTTTTGAAGTATAAAATCCCTAAAAATTTCAATCCAAAGAAATGACCCCTACCAGATCTCCCTTTTTCTCTAAGGTCAGAAAAATGGCTCCATTACACATTTTACTGGGATTTTGCCAGAGTTACTAGAATGGGAGGTAAATCAGCCAAATGGTGTTAACTTAGGGAACTTAAATTCAGTTACACATTTATCAAAGTCTCATCATTCATCCTTATGGTAAAACTGTATTCCATGATATTTTTCAATAGTCACAGAATAATTGAACCTCAAAAGTGAGTTATCACATTTATAAAAGACATGAAGCTTGGGAGGTTAGCTAACATGAAAAATATATTACAATCTTAAAGTATCCAAACAGCTTAGAATGATGGGCCATTCTAAAGAAACATGTTGGATTGAAAAATTCAGCTTCACATGACAAGATGAGAAATTTTGTGTAACAGTTCATGCAAAAAGATTCAGTGATTCTAGGGGTTTTCCAGTTCAACATGAGATGCCATTGTGATCTGTCTTTAAAAACTGAGACAATTCTAGCCTGTAAGAGTCATAATTGGTAAAATGGTGGAGTAGAAGGCATGGACCTGCTAGCCCTCTCCCCACAAAACTCTTAAAAAACTTGTTAAAAAAAACTCTAAACAAATTCTAGAGTGGCAGAACCCACAAAATGACAGAGTAAAGTAGATTTCTAGCACAATACAGCCCAGAAGGCTGACAGGGAGGGTATATCACACTGGGTGTGGAACAGAACACAGCCCAGCATGGGCTGCATAGCACATACAGGCCTGGAGCAGGTTCATGGTGCTGAATCACAGGCAGCTGCCATGGTTTCCAGATTTCTCAACTCACAAATGCCAAAGACAACTTCAAAGGTTAGTGAGAAAGCTATTTCACCAGGGTAAGAGGGGAGTACAGTTGGGCCCCAAACCCAGGCCCAGCCCCACAGAGGCAGCAGTCATTGCTGTATTAGCAGTCACTTCCAGAGCTCTTGTTCTACAGACCCTGGGGGAATCAAGTGGCTCCTCTGGGTCTCAGTCCTAAGTGGCAGTCCTGGGGTGAAGAGAAGAGCTGGCATGGTGGAACTGGTAGCATCTGTGGAGAGGGAATCCTACTTGCAGTTCCAGAGCAGAAAAGAGGGCTTGTGGCTGCTCACAGACTAGAACACAAGCCAGGAGAGGAGTAAACACCTCTTCTTTGACCATGCCACTTTAGAAGAACTGAATACTTAACAAGTCTGTAGAGATATCTCATAGAACAGCTGCGCAAAACCTCTGAAGCCTGTGGTAGTATACCCTCCTCTTGACAAACAACTCAAAAGCCAAGTAATTCATTGGGGAGATACCCCAAAAGGAGGAAAAATAAGACTATAGAAGGTTACTTTCTTGGTGAAAAGCTATTTTCTTCCATCATTTTGGATGAGGAAGATTAAAGTATAAAAAGGAGGAAGATAGCAAGATCAAGGCTTCTATATACAAAGTTTTCAAAAAAATTGATGCAATGGTCTCAGGCCATCAAAAAACTCAAAAAAAAAATTTGAAAGGCAAGTAAGAGAGGTGGAAGAAAAATTGGGAAGAGAAATGAGAGTGATGCAAAAAAATCATGAAAAACAAGTCAACAATTTACCCAACTTACCCTTTTTTGGAGACCCAAAAAAAGCTGAAGAAAATAAGACCTTTAAAAATAGATTAACCCAAATGGCAAAAGAGGTCCAAAAAGTCAATGAGGAGAATTGGCCAAATGGAAGAGAAGGTTCAAAAGCTCACAGAAGAAAGTAGTTCTTTAAAAATTAGAATGGAACAAATGGAAGCTAATGACTTTATGAGAAATCAAGAAATTACAAAAACAAAACTAAAAAAATGAAAAAATAGAAGACAATGTCTATCTTATTGGAAAAACAACTGACCTGGAAAATAGATCCAGGAGAGATAATTTTAAAATTGTTGGTCTACCTGAGAACCATGATTGAAAAAAGAACTTAAACATCATCTTCCTTGAAATTATCCAGGAAAATTGACCTGATATTCTAGAACCAGAGGGTAAAATAGGAATGGAAAGAATTCACCAATAACCTCCAGAAAGAGATCCCAAAAGGCAAACTCCTAGGAACATTGTAGCCAAATTCCAGAGTTCCCAGGTCAAGGAGAAAATGAAATAATTCAAGTATTATGGAAATACAATCAGGATAACACAGGATTTAGCAGTTTTTACACTAAGGGATTGAAGGGCTTGGAATATGATATTCCAGAGGGCAAAGGAGATAAGATTAAAACAAAGAATCACCTATCCAGCAAAACTGAGTATAGTACTTCATGGGGGAAAAAAAGTGGAATTTCAATGAAACAGAGGACTTCCAAGCATTCTTGTTGAAAAGACCAGAGCTGAATAGAAAATTTGACTTTCAAATACAAGAATCAATAGAAATATGAAAAGGTAAACAGGAAAGAAAGGCGATAAGGGACTACATATATGTAGGTGTGTATGGGTATGTATGTATGTGTATATTATATATGTGTAGATATGTATATATACAGGGCTGTATTGTGTATGTGCATATATATACATTATATACATATGTACATATATATTATATATCCACACATATACACATACATAGAGGGCATAGGGTGAGCTGAATATAAAGGGAGAATACCTAAAAAACAAAATTTACTGTTGAGTGGAATATACTAGGAGCAAAAGAAAGGGAGAGGTAGAATGTAGCAAATATTTCACATAAAAGAGGCAAGAAAGAGCTTTCACAATGAAGGGGAAGAGGTGGGAGATGAAAGGGAGTAAGTGAGCCTTACTCTCATGGTATTTGACTTAAAGAGGGAATAATACACTCAATTGGATATGGAAATCTATTTTGCCCTGCAGGAAAATAGAGGGAAAGGGATAGGAGAGGGAAGATAATAGAAGGGACAGCAAATTGGGAAAAGGGATAATGAGAAGCAAACACTATTGTGGGAGGACAAGTCAAGGGAGAGAATGGAATAAATGGCAGGATAGGACAGAGGGAAATGTGGTTAGTCTTTTGCAACATAACTATTATGGAAGTATTCTGCATGACTTCATATGTATGACCTATATTGAATTGCTTGCTTTCTAACTGAATGTGGGTGGGGAGGAGAAAGGGAAAGAATATGGAACTCAAAGCTTTAATAATGAATGTTAACAATTGTTTTAGCCCGCAGTTGGAAAATAAGATATACAGGTAATCAAGTTAGAAGTCTATTTTGCCCTACAGGAAAACAAAGGGGAGGAGGATGGAAGAAGGAGGGAGTAATAGAAGGGAGGACAGACTGGAGGAAGGGTGAATGAGGTGCTTGCTGTCTTGGAGTGGGGAATGAGGAGAGGCTGCGAGAAAATTTAGAATTCAAATTCTTATGAAAGTGAATGCTGAAAACTGAAAAATAAATTATATATTTTTTTTAAAAGTTATTTCAAGAATAAGAGCAATGATATTCGTGTTCTGCCATACCCTTGTCTAATGTCATCTGAATTAGAGTATTCAGTTCTGAGTGCTACCTAACCGTGACAGGCTAGAGCATATCCAGAAGAAGGCTGCCAAGATGGAGAAGAGACACTAAATCATGACACACAAGAATCACTTAAAAGAACTGCCATGGTTAGTCAGAAAAAGAAACTTAGGAGAATATGAGAATTTTTTCTGCACTTGAAAAGATGTGATATGGGAGAGGAATTAAACAAATTGTATTTACTTGTCCACAGAAGATTAAATTTGGAACAATGAGTGTTTCAGGGAAGCAGATTTTGGCTGGATTTGAGGGAAAACTTTCTAGCAATGCTAACCGATTGTAATGGTAATTTAAAATGGGAAGATCTTTCTCATTCACAAATAGGCCTGTGTAACCTCCCTGGGTCACATGGAAGCCTGAGTCACATGAGCCTGAGTCACGTGGAACCTGTGGTGGTAGAATTTTGCTGAATAGGTGAAACAGGAAGAGGCTGAGCTAGAACAGAGCTGGGAGGAAGTTTGTCATGAGAGCAGTCAAAATTGAAAGATGCAGGCCAACTTGCTGCTGACTGCGAGTGTAAGAAAGGTATTTTGTTTAAGGAAAGCTTGCTTATGATTTGTTTAAGTGGCCAGGTTTGTGGGAAGCCTACTGGAGGAAGTTTTAGGGATGGTGTTGCCTTCTGCATTGTTATTGGATTTGAATTTTTCTCTGATGATTTTGTCTTTCTGGTACCTGAATAAATGTTTTGGTTCTGTATTCCATGTGAAGAGTCTGTTGTGCTTCTCAGTTCAGAATTGCTCTGCAATATTCATGGTTGCCATGGGCACTTTGAATATTGCATTGGTGCTACAAACATCCAAAAATGGAACGAGCTGCCTAGGGAGACAATAGATACCCTAGACATGCATACCTGTTATTTGTCTATATGTCTTAAACACAAAACACTTATCTGAGAAATTCAACTAAAAGATTTATCCCATTCAACCATTTCTAATCTTACCCTAGATCCACTCATTTTGTGGTTGTGGTTGTTGTGGCTGTTGGTTGCTGTGGTGATGATAGTGGTGGTTGGTGGGGATGGTTGTTGCTGCTGCTGTTGCCATTGTTGATGTTTTTGCTGTCATTTAGTCTTTTCAGTTATGTCTAATTCTTCATGATCCTATTTGGGGTTTTCTTAGGAAAGATACTCAAGTTGTTTGCCATTGCCTTCTTGAGCTCATTTTACAAAAGAGAGTAAGGCAAACAGGGTTGAGTGACTTGCCCAGGGTCACACAGTTAATAACTGTCTGAGGCTGGATTTGAGCCCAGGAAGATGAGCCTTCTTGACTCTAGACCTGGCACTCTAACCACTGCACTACTTAGCTATCCTCAAAGGTTTATAATAGGCACCAAGGGAAAACCCAAATCACCCAAAGATCATCTGAAGTGTTAAAGATTATTCAATGTTCTTTAGTAGCCATCTTGCATTGATAATTCATTTTAAATTTGTAGTCAACGAATAACCCTCTTTCCAAGAAATTAATTTATTTGCTATATTTACACCTCCACTGCTTCCAACATGATTTTCCTATTCCATCCAGATTAATCATAGGAATGTTCCTCAAATATGTCTCCTGAATTTTAGCCTTTACTTTTGTTAATCTACCTTCTTGAAAAAACATCACCCATCTTCCCTATAACACTAGGACTAAGACACCAATAAGACAGGGCAGTATAAAGGTCCTCACACCAGGATTTCAATGAGACAGAAAGAACCTAGGCAGATACTTTTGTTAGTTGAACCAATGAGCAGACAGAGAGAAGTCTGAAACAAAAGAAAGGTATTAACAGAGGTGGGAAGGTCAGTCTGTTAAGGTAAAGGAAAAAAAGTCAAGCTAGAAAATGGGAGAATTGGGAATGAGGAGCCCAGTTAAAGTACCTGTTGAACAAGGGATAAGGAATCCATGAGGTCCAGACAAGCTATGGCCACAAACAATATTGGAATAATTGTATGGCCTTTAAAGGAGAAACACCATTACATTGTTCTGGTCTTTCTGGTAAAGGGAAAAGGTTGCTATTGCATCACTTTAGTCTCAAAGGGGAACTTCAGCCTCCCACAAAAAGAGGAGGAAGGATATTCCATCATAAACAAATCTTTTTCTTTGCCTTTGAGGAAAGAGGAAAAGAAATCATTCTACCACACTTTTTTTTCTGATAAAGAGAAAGAGGGCCAATCCATTGCACTCATCTTCAGCCTTTGTTGGGAAAAAGAGAAACTCCATTCGGTCACACTAGGTTTCTTGTCTAGTCAATAGCCTTTTATGAAAAGAAGAGGAATCTCATTGTATAGTTCCATTTTCCTGCCTTTTTGATGAGGGAAGAGGGATTCATTCCATCAAAACATATTTCTTTCTTGGTTTCCAGCCTTGGAGGGGAAGAGGAAATATGCAATTCTATCACTCATCACTTTCCCACCTTTGGGGTAAGAAGAGAGGACACCATTTCATCAGGTGATCTCCTGCCTCTTGCTAGAAGAAAAACACCATTCCACAGAGCACAATATAAAGTTCAAGGTTTTAGCAAACCTCAGAAGTCTTGTATGAAATGACACAGGAGTGTGGGCAGATTGAGGAGAACAATTTATACAATAAGAACAGTATTATAAAGACAATGTTACAAGGGTAGCACCATTTACACTTTTGCCCTGACTCACTGATTCAAGTAGGGGAGTTGAAATAATCCTGGTCCCCAGTGCTGTTTCAAGGTTCTTCCACTATCTCTATCGTGTAGTAACCCCTCTTCCTTTGAGGTTCACTTAATCCATATTTCCCACTAAATCAATATTTTTCTAGTCATTATCTATTAATGCCCAAGATATTCTCCTCAAGACACTCTCCTCAATGAGTTCAGCATGTGGCCCACATTCTCATCTTCTACACCTAACTTTGTACTAAGGGACTTCAATATACATATTGATATGCCCTGAAACAACCTAATCTTACAATCATTTCACATAACATATTCCTCTCTTCCATCACAGCCACATCCAAAGTTGGCCATATTCTTAATCTTATCACCTACAAATGCTCTACTTCCATTATCATGAATTCTTAAATCCTCTTCTCTGAGCATAATCTGTTGCTATTTCTTTTCTGCCTTAAAAACCTTAACACTGTTTTTCATCTTTATCAAGACCTCCAATCCATCTACCCCTCCATTCTTTCCCAGGCCAGCACATTTGCATCACCTCCATTCTCCTCCCTTCCTCATTTTCATTGCTTGATGAACTTTTTCAATTCCTCACTGTCCTCATCTCTTCAGTCCCTTGCCCCTTTATGATGTTGCCTATCTTGCCCTGACAAGACTCAGTTTTTAATAACTCCCACAATCTGTTACCTTCATTCTTGTATATGTCTCAAAGAAAAAGCTGGAGAAAAGTCTGAAATTGTACTGATTAGGTCCGTTACAAATATATGTTACATATCCTCAATTGAGCCCTTGAAAAGACAAGCAATCCTTTTACACTTACCTAATTAACTCACTAATTCATTCCCCCACGATTCTTGCTTCTTTCAAACATTTCCATCTCTCTTCAGACCTTCCTGGGTCCTACCTTACCCTACATTTTCAGATGAAAATTTTGCCTTATATTTTACTGAAAAATTTGAGACTGTTCACCAGGCACAACCTCTTCTCCCTCCTCCTCACAATGATGCTTTCTGCCATGATTTCCTCCTTCATTCCTCTTTCCCATGAAAATATCACCTTTATTCTTGCCAAGGAAAATCTCTCTACATGCATGAGTGATACCACCCTATATAATCTCCTTCAGCATGTTGCCCCTCTTTATCATCCATAATCTCTCACATTATTCTCTCTGTATACTACTATCTGCTTTGCGTCTACCTACAATATATTCATTTTCATCATCCACCAAAAGAAACTATTACTTGATCCATCCATTCCCATAGCTACCATAACCTATCTCTCCTTCCTTATGACTCAAATTCTTGAAAAAATATATCTACTATAGGTGCCTCCACTTCCTTTCCTCTTCATCTCCTTTTAATTCTCTATAATCTGGCTTCCAACCTTATTATTCAATTAAAATTGCTCACTCTAAAGATATTAATTCTTCTCTTTGATACTCTTTTCTCTCTAGATTTTTGTGACACTATTCTCCCCCTCCCTGCCTTCAAAAGTTCCCAATTTCTATCAAGGGTACTACAATTCTCCCAGTCACTCAGACTCATGACACTGGATACAGATCATCCAACTCATCTATCACTGATAGAAGCAATGTAGAGATAAAAAAAAAATAGACTAGGATAGAGCCTTTAGGGATATTCAAGATAAGTGGTGTGACAAGGAAGAAGATCCAGCAAAGAAGACTGAAAAGAAATAGATGAATAAGTAAGAGGAGAACCAGGAGAAAATGGTGATCAACAGTGTCAAAGGCTACAGGAAATTCAAGAAGAATGAGGATTGGAAAAAGACCACAAGAAAGAGGAGGCTGTGAGAGAACTGATATGTTTATTACAAAATTGAGTGGACTCAAAGAAAAGCAAGACATTTTTTGGATAGGAGGAGGGGAGAAATTGTTGCTAGCAAAGAGAAAACAAGTGATTTTTGCACTTATGAGGAACAATACAGCTAATTCCCAGAGGAAAGCAGCATGAATTGCAAAATAAAATTCATTTGAGAATGAGATGTTCCATGGTGAAGGGAGTGAGATACAAACATTGGGGAACTATTAGGATCTCTCCCAGGGAGGGCTAAAGTAGACAGAACACATATTCCTGACATGATTTGGGTGGCATATGATTTGGAATAATTATTCTTATAAATCTGTTGTGAAACTGAATTAATCCTCCATCGCTAAGGGTTTCAAATGCTCAGCTATGGGGCTATGAAATATATACTCAGTTTTAGCTAAAATTTAGCTAAAATTAAAATTTATATCATTTATTAAGTACCTTATATTAATTAAATTTTCATAATTAAAACATAGTTATATATTATATATCAAATGTTCTTTATTATACCATATATAGGTATATATAATTTAGCTAAAATTACTGCTGTGCTTAATATTATGAAAATGGATTACCCTTTCATTTTTCAGACAGTTATTAGAGTATTGTATATATGGAATGTTTGATTACACCCTATAGAAGATGTAAGTTCCTCTAAAATTTGGAAATCCAAGGTTCATAGACTCCAAGCCAAGTGTATCTATTTACTTTTCACCCACTTCTTATTCATTGCACCAAAGAAAATTTCAAAAACAGAGGGAGACTGACCCAAAAACAAATGCTTGATGCATTTATTTGCATTGGATGAAAATGCTGTAAGTTGAGGAAAGAAGTTAAGGACTAAAGGGAGAAGTTTATGCAACAGTCACACACTAGCAGCAGCATGTCAGTAAAGGATTGGACTGGGATTTCCTGGACAAGCATTCTTTCTGAGGTGGAAGGGAATCCTCTTCTCCTAGAAAATATCAAAGATAAAGTCAATGATGAGTCCCTTGGTTGCACAAGGGAACAAAAGTGACAGTTTCCAATGAACTAGAAGAATCTTGCTTGAGGTGCCAGAGGTTCAGAAAAAGGCACTGTTACAGGTGAGAAAGAGCAGAGGATTTGGAGTCAGAGGGAATGGTTTCCCATTTGGGCTTCACTGCTGCTGAAGAGGCCATTTGTGTGATCTCTGTAGGTTTGACTTTACAACAACTGAAAAATGAATGCGCTAAACTGAAAGAAAACTTCTAACTCTACAACTCTATGACCTCAGGAAGGGAGAGGCCACTGCTAAGTGAGAACCCATCATGTGCAAAGCCATAGACAGTGTGATTTCAATGGTCCTGAAAACTTGCGTGCAAATAAACTTTTTGTCCAATTGAATAATGTATTTGAGAGACCATAAGACATACCCTGGAGAAACTTGGAGGGGAAAATAAAGGACAATTTCATCATCACCTTCAAATACATTAATAATTATTATAAGATCCTAGATTTAAAGCTTGAAGAGATAACAGGAGTGATCTAAACCAACCTTATTCATTTTACATTAGAGGAACCTGACGCCAGAGAGGTGAAAGGACTTTCTCAAGGTCACACAGGTTCTTAAAACTACTGACTCCATAATTACCACTCTTTACACCATGTCTCCAAAGAGAATGCGTTTGAGCCAGTTGTTCTCTCCTTCCGCTAAGAACCAAACAATAGCGTGGTCTTAAAATGAAATGCCTGGCAACAGATGGAGATGTACCAAAACATTTCCAACATGCAGGAAGACAAAAAACTGAGACAGAAATTCAAAGAAACCTGAAAAATGTTTCAGATAGGCAAAACAAGGTGATCCCTCTGACATAATTTGGAAGTTCACCTTCCTGTTGTTAAACTGGTCCAAGTACATATTTAAATCCCAAATGAAGTGGAAAATTTTAGATGGTTCTAGAATATTCTCTAGAAGTCTTTAATGAGTACATACCTTAATCATATTCCGGGGTGCAAGACTCTGCAGAACCAAAAACATATGTGAGCAGATTTGCCAAAATATTTGAATAGAGTTCAAACAATTATACAAAGTCTCCAAAGAAATTAGTGTATAACAGCTTCTAAGAGAAGGGAACAACAAGAAAAGAGGGGAAAGGAAGGTTTTAAGGTTCAGCGGATAGAGGGACAGGGCACAGCAAAGTGGAGCCAACTCCATTCTTATTACCAGTTTGTCTGGGGATGTTGATTTTTTCTTCATTAAATCCTTTAAGGCTGACAAACTTCTTAAATTCCTGAAAGGCTTTTGGATTCTCTTCTGCATATGGACCTACAGAGAGAGGGCAGAATGAATAATAGTTAATTCTAACTCAATCTTTTTCTGGTCAATGCTTCTAGAGGAGTCACCTCCTATAGTGAAATTCCTTGAGTTTTGCCCCTTGGTCAGTTAAATTGTCAGTGCAAAGGTAAATGAGAGAACTAAGTATGTGGGAGCAGCTCAGCACTCTTATCTTCTGCCAACAAATGCCCTTCAACCCCATCTTAAGCACTCCCTAAACCTACCTCTCTACAGAAAAACCCATCTACAACTCCCAACCATGCACTAAAACAAAATAGCCCTAAGGTCCCCAAATCTCCAGAAGTGGGATGGAAGAAAGAGGGAAGTATGAAAACACACTGTCTTCTTCCTCCTGCACTGTTTAAAGCAACATTTTGCCTTTTACAGACTCATTAAAGAGTCCATCAGTCAGTACTGGCAGTCTGATGTTGCCATCAAACTACCAGATAGCAAAAAACTTGAGGGAATTTATGGAATCCACTTAATACTTTATTGGGCTTTGGTTTGTATCAAAATGCATCCCCTCCTGCTACTTCTAGAGATGCCAATTCTGGGAAAGTAGGAAGAATCCAGGTGAGCAATTTCTAACAGTAGCTCCATATCTTAACACTCTTTTCTTGGAGAGATTCACAGAAACCCATGTTACTTACCTATAAGTTTGGCAATTCTTATTTGCATGTCAAATAACTCGCCTTCACAGAAAAGAATCCAATGATCCCTTTCAGATGTCTCCTCAATGAATTCATGGATTTTCTCCTCATCTGTGGAGATGAGGAAGAGATATACCTTTAGCATCCCTAATCCTCTTGGAAAATCTGTTGGGAAGAGACTATATCAGGTTTTGGGATCTTACTTTGTTGTAAAGGGCCCCATACTTGGTGGGAAGCAGCATTCAACAATCATTAAAAAGAGTTAGGGTGACCCCATGACCAGGACAACGTCCCCTTGGATCTGATATGGCACCTTTCTAACGCACTTATCATGAAATATTATGTATATCAAAGAAGTCCAGAACTAAATATACCAATTTTGATTCAGAAAAAAAGACAGCTTAACCCCTAATTTTAGAGGACAAGAAAGTAATGTATTTCTCCTGCTTTAGAGGGATGGTATGCTATAGTGAACAGTGAAACAAACTTGGAGTTTGTTGGTCCTGAGTTCAAGTTTCACCTCTGACATACTGACAAGTTTACTATGAGTAAGTCACTTAAATTTTCAATACACTCAGTCAACTCTCAAAGAATATAACTTGCAGAACAGATGCCAATCTGTCCTGATAGAGGGAGTTTCCTTACTGAAAGTTCCTGATACCAATGAAATCGTAAGTCAGGCACAAAGTGACAAAGCAAGTAAGAATAAATGGGTATCTGTTTTTGTGCCTTTGGAAAGAATCACATTGAACTTGAAATTTGTCCCTTTCTCAGTGATGAGCACAATGCTCTAAACGCTGGAGTTGGTTAAAAAATATTTGTTGAATGAGGGCAGCACCAACATGATGTCAGTATCCTGGCTCTGGGAAATGATTCAAGCTCAATCCTCCCTAGCATGTAAAGGAAAAAATCCATTTTAAAAAACGGTGACACAAATGGTTTATTCTTTGCATATATCCCTTCTCTATAGAACTGTAATCCCAAGAACCCAAGCAAGTAACAGATGCAGTGCCCCATCTTTGCATGTCTTCCCCTTTCTCCAAAGACATATTCAGGATAGTCATCATATTTAAAGTATTAATGAAATCTATTGTGACAGATATTTTTCTAGATGACTTATGAATCCCCAGAAGAATATTCAAGAAAATATTTTTGCCAATGAAATATCTAATGGTGAGAGAGAAGTTAAAGAAGTATTCTTGTGATTTTTCCAAAGTAGATCATAAGAGTTACTACCTAACCTGATTTTGCTACTCCAGTCCCTCACACCCAGGGATTTTGGCAGCCATGCCTTCACACAGATAAACCGACTCACCAATTCACTTCATGCCATGGAAAAAGCATGCAAATTCATAGATATTGTCAAGACAACCTAGCCTTTGGATTCTGAGACTAAAGGAAAGTCTCAATTTCCAAACTTTGCTTGAGCCTGATTGACCACCTTTATGAAGGCCAAGTTTCTGACTGGGATTCCTTAAATATGGCATATTTGATTCACTTACCCATGGAAAATAGCCCAGGAGTGTGTGTTTTCTTTAATGTTCTTTTAATCTCTTCACACCTGCCATGTTTGCTGGAAAACAGAATGCATATGAATGGTTTTGCTGGAAACAAGAGGAAGAGAAGTTTATATATCATTTAAGTCAGGAAAGGTGATGTGATTCATTCCCTCCCGACCCAGTTCTCAATGTGACGAGCATAGGAGAATGTCCAGAAGCAGATTAGCATTACAGCCTGTGATCTGATTATTCTCACTCATAGAAAAGACTATATGACTAAGCACCCATCTTTTAAATACTGAGCATTCTCTGGGTCAATCTATAGAGTTGGAGATCAAGGAACACCATGATCTCTAAGAGGTCCAAACCCAAGTGACCCCAAAGGAAATGAAGAGAGATACACAGTATGAGCTGGCTCAGTATATAACCTAGGATAACTTATATAGTGAACTACATGGAACAAAGGCATCCACAGGGGAATAAGGAAAGTTTAGACATGGCCTGAAGCCATGTGGGGACTAACAGTTAGACAGTGATTCAGAAAAAAAATAATCAATGTAAGCATTTCATTCATTGCTGGGAAAGTGAGCCTATATATATATGTATATATATATATACATATATATATATACACACATATATTTGCATATGTACATATATACAGGTTTGTATGTGTGCATGTATATACTGTAACTTTCACCTAAACCTTCTGAGTTCTAACACTAACTTTAACACAATATGTATGCTTTGTGGTCAGATTAGATATACAGAGGATATCAAGTGATAAGATGCAGCTATGTTCCTACAATAGCAGAGATAAAGATGAAACGGGGTGATAGGACAATTTTGGTCAGTCTACTTACTTGAGGGCAATGTGTATCTCCAGATCACCATCACCAAGGTGGGTGATTGTCAAGGGTGACATGTCCTTAGGCATATCCTTGTCAACTTCTTCATTGTCTGTCACAATAGCCTTTATAAAATAAGTACCCTAGAGGAAATTATAATATATAGCTAGAACTTGAAGGAAGAAAAATGAGAGAGTAACGGGACCCAAACCCTCCACAGATATCTTCTAATCATCTGAATCTTCATCCCTATCTCTGAATAGAATCCCAGCTCTGAGGTAAAAATCATGCAGGAGCATACCCAGGGACCATCATAGACCTGGTGACAATATACACAAAGTGCAGTTTTGTAGGAAAAAGTCATTAGGTGGAAGTGAACTAGCCTTGAGAACCCAAACCTAAAAAGCTGGCCCACTTTGACATGACCAAAATGAAAGCAGACATAATGGCCTTTAGCCCCCAAACTGAATCCCTGAAAGAAGAGACTTTGAATTCTCGGAGACCTAACTCAAGAATATTACTTACTCTGAATGGCCATTAGCAAAGATAATTCAATTAAATCATATCCCCCATTTCCAATTCATTCTGGGCAGAGAAAATTAAAGCAAGAGAATAGTGAAATTCATTCCTTGGAATCTACTTCCTGCATTGTCTTTCTCCCATAAATTCAACCCAAGATTTCTAATGGAATCTACAGCACTAAAATTGTAGTAGGATGAGGTTTTACAGACCCAGATTTAAAGGAGCCCAGCACTAAAATTGTAGTAGGATGAGGTTTTGCAGACCCAGATTTAAAGAGCCTAGTGGAGCCCAAATTTTGACATGACAGTCTTTTGTTAGCATACATCTCTCCTTCTAATCTACAAGATCTCCCAATGAAGTCTCACCCCAAATCGTTCTTCACAAGGGAGCTTGTGAGCTTGGATGATAGAGAACAGGCTTAGTGCTATGGTGAGGAAAAGGACTTTCATCTTCACAGACTTTCACAGGTCTTTTCCTTCAGTCACTCACTCAGTGAAGCAGGTTAGAATAAACATACTCCTCTCCTAATATATCTCTCTATCTATCTGTCTATGCAGAGATCAATGTAACATTGAAAACTGTTTTCTTTTTGCACAATATTCTAGTAAGTCTTAAAATAGAGCAAAGGGGGGGGGGGTAAGGGAAAGGTGAAATAATATATTTTTATTATTATTTTTGGAAGCACTATACCTCTCTTCATTTTGAATGACCACTCATTAAAATCCATCCAAATAATCAGTTGAACCCAATTTTTTGAATTTCTGCATCCTCTATAAGCTGTAATAAGTGATGCATTTGTAGTTGGGAAAGAGATGGTTATCAGAGTAGGAGGCAGTTAAAAGAGTCTTTGAGCAACAAAGAGAAAATCCTTCAGTCCAACCCCACCCCTTCCCACCCTTTCATTTTGCTAGGACATTTTGTAAAACTTTTCACGTGCATTGAAGACTTCCCTCTAGTTCTTTCTGCAAGGCATAGTTTAAAATACACTCATAAACACCCTAGACAAAGCAAGAGTCAGAAAATCTGGGTTTGAATGCCAGTTCTCTTACTTATTCCACAAACAAGGTTCTCTTTCTCTAAATTATAAAAGACTCTTAACTTCTAACACTTTCACAACAGTCCTGTCAGGTCAACAAATTAGATATCATGATCCCCATTTAATAGATAAGGAAATGGAGGCACAGAGAACCTAAATGACTGCCCTGGCATCACAAAGAGTGAAAGAACTAAAACCAAAGTTCAGGTCTCCTAGTTTTGACCCCACCACCCTCACAAATATGTCACCAAAGTATAAAATTGTCTTCTTCTTTGGAACCCTTATAATTATCTCAGTTTGGAAGACCCACCTGAGATCTTGAGTTAATTCACATTGTTTGGACTGATATTATTGACCTCATGAAAGCTGGCTCTCTAGCATTTGGGCTAAGTTTTGACGGTCAAAATGAATTTCTCTGGGACATTGAATCATGTCCATTTAACTTCTTTAAACATAATACATAATTCATTTACAGGTCACTCAATGACAACTTCAATTAGGTTTCCCAAGAAAACATGCAAACTTACAAAACATAACTCTTTCACTACTGGTCATTACCTCTTGATGATATTCTGTGATATCAATAAACATTGAGTACACACTGTCTGTCAACCACTATGCTAGTCATTAAACAAAACCAATGCAGTCCCTGTCCACAAAATGTTTCCATTCTTTTAAGAAAACAAGATGTATGACTATAAAAATACATATGAAAACCTACAAGATAACTTAAAGAGGCAGGGGAAGCAATAACTACTAATAAGATAAGGAAAAACCTCATGTTTGAAGTGGCTTTTGAAGTGTGACATCCCTAAAGATTTCAGACCCTGCCAACTGTTCCTTTTCTCTCTGTGGTCATAAATATGGCTCCAGTACACATTTTACTGGAGTTTTTTCAAAGTTGTCAGAGTGGGAGGTAGAGCAACCAAATAGTGTAAACATAAGCAACTTAAAGTTCAGCTACATGTGTGTCAAAGTCTCATAGCATATCCTTGTGGTCAAAATAGGTTACATGATAATTTTTAACATTCATCAGATAACAGGTCCTCAAAAATCACTTATCACACGTGTAAATGACATGAAGTTTGGGAGGTTAGGATCAATTAGGATTCTCAATGATCAAAACAGCTTAGAACCTTGCTAAGGGAATATCCTTGGATTGAAAAACTCAGCTTCACAAGACAAGATGAGAAATTTTATACACCAGTTCAAGTGAAAAAGGTTAAATTATTCTAGGTGCTTTCCAGTTCAACAAGAGGCAACGTTAAAAAATGATGCAGTTCTGACCTGTAAGAGTCATAATTTCAAGAGTAAGAGAGATGATATTGATGTTCTGCCATGCCCCTGTCTAATGTCATCTGAATTAGAGTGTTCAGTTCTGAGTGCTACCTAACAATGATAGGTTAAAGAATATTCAAAAGAAGGTTGCCAAGATGGCGAAGAGACACAAAAGCATGACATACAAGGATCAGCTAATATCTGCCATGTTTAGCCTTAAGAAGAGACTTAGGAGAATATGAGAATATGGATGTGGTGTGTGAGAATTAGACAAGTGGTATTATATGTCCACAAAAGACTGAATTTGCAACAATGGGTCTCATAGAGAAGCATTTTGGCTGGATTTGAGGAAAAATTCTAACAATGCTAACCAACCAAAAGTGGAATGATCTGCTTGGGGAGACAATGGATACCCCAGATATGTATACCTGTTATTTGTCTATGTGTCTTAGATACAAAATCAATTATCTGACAAATTCAAATGAAAAGATTTATCCCATTCAACCATTTTTCATTTTAACCTAGATTCAGTCATTTTGTTGATGTAGAAGCTTTTCAATTTCAAGCAATCAAATGGTATAGATTCGGTATGCTATATACAAAAGTAAATGAGCAAAGCAACCTAGTGTTTAATAAACCCAAAGATATCAGCTATTGAGGCACGAACTCACTATTTGAAAGAAAACTGTTGGAAGAACTGGAAAATAGTCTAACAGAAACTAGGCAGAAATCAACTTCTCACACTATATACCAAGGCAAACTCAAAATGAGTGTGTGATTTAGACTTAAAGAGTTATAACATAAGCAAATTAGTGAAAAAATTACCTTTCAGGTCTATGGATAGGGGAAGAGTTCATTACCAAACAAGAGATAGAGAGGTCATAGAAGATAGCATGGATAATTCTAATTATATGAAATTAAAAAGTATTTGCACAAAAAAAAGCAATAAGTCAAAATTAGAAAGTAAGAAACTGGTGGGAAATTTTACAACAAAATCTCTAATAATGGTCAATTTCTCAAATTTACAGAGAAGTGAGTTAAATTTTTAAAAATAAACCATTTCCCAATTGGTAAATGGTCATAGATATCCTATAAAAACAAACAGTTTTTAGAAGAAAAAAATCATAGTTATGTAAAAATTTTCTAATGAGAAATATAAGAAAATACAAATTAAAATACCTCTTAGGTACCACCATATGCCTATCAAATTGGTGAAGATGACAGAAAGGAAAAAGGACAAAAGTCATTAGAGATGTGGAAAAACAGGTATACTAATACCTTATTGGTAGAGAATGAATTCCAATCATTCTGGAGAACAATTTGGAACTATGCTCAAAACCTATAAATCCATGCATGCCCTTTAACCCAACAATTACAGTACTTGGTCTACATCCAAAAGATATCAAAGGAAAAGAAATATGATCTATATGTACAAAAATATAAATGACAGCTCTTTTTTTTGAAGGCAAAGAATTATCAAGTGAAGGGATACACATCAACTGCAAAATTCCTGAACAAGTTGTGACATATTATTGTGATGGAAATCTATTGTGTTATAAGAAATGACAATCACTATGGTATCAGAAGAAAAATTTTATCAAACCTAACTGTAATTCCTTGAGGATGATTTTTTTGTAGAAATACTTCAATGAATGAAAAAGAAATGCTTCTTTTATTGAATATTCATCTATTTTCATTGATGATTATGACTGGGTTTGCAGAGTATGTCACCTTGAATTGCATGTTGAGCTTCTTTTCTCCTTCAATACATTATTCCATTCCCTCTTATAGTTTCCTTTTGGGTGTGGAATCATTTTTTAATTCCCTCAGAGACCAGCCTGGCCATGGAACATCCTTGTGTTGAGAGAGTGACTACTATGTGTTGAGCTATCTGCTATTAATTCATCATTACTTCACTAGACTTCTTGGGTCCTTGCATGTAGAGATACCTGCAATTACTTTGCCTGGTTTCATAACTCTTATTTGGGAAGATTTTGACAGTTCATGAGGATTAAAGACATAGCCTGCTATTTCTTGGTCACACGACCTTGAGATGCAAGGATTATTTAAAGGACACTCCTATTCAGACATAAGGTCTATCTGGCTTCTGAGATTCCTCCCAATTCTAAGATTCTACTATTGTGTGATAATCCACAGAATGAGTTTCAAACTCTTTAGCTTGATACCCACTATCTGAACCCAATAGGCATTTTTTATTTTGTTTCTTGTAACCCTTCTACATGTACCCAATATATACCTCTATGAACCCTCTTCTCCAGCCAGTAAGACTCGGACAACTCCTTATTGCCCACCTAAATGTATGTGGTATACTTCCACCTTCTTACTTTTGCTCATGTTATAACTCTTTCCTGTTACTTCTACCCATCTAACTTTTCTCCTCCCTTTAACAACCATTTCTAGTCTCATCCTAGTACAGATTTCCCATGAGAGTAAACATTGCTTCATTCTTTGTATTTGTGTCTCCAGCACCTAGTGAAATGTCAAACAAATAGGAAATGTTTAATAAAGGATTGTTTATTGTTTGATTGATGCCTCTGCCAAATCACAATGATCACTTCTTCTCAGCATTCCAATGACTACTTGCTGGATGTACCACTCATTTGGTATTTACTTTGATCTCCTTGCCTGTAAGATTGTGATCCTCTAGAGAGTGACTAGGTCTTCTACCTTAGCATTATGTCCCAAAGGCTCACACAAGCCTGAGTTCAGAGCAGAATGTTTATATGGAATTGAAATTAACTTTATCAATCTGAGACAAACAGAACAGAATGTAACTTGTATGCCCCAGGGTGTGACAGGGATCAAACAGAAAACTTTACTTTGGAGGGGCTCCTAAAAAGCTCCCAAAAGTTTGTTTTGTCTTCCAATTTATTCTCTTTTATTTCCTCCAAGTTCTCCAGCACCATCATACTACAGATAATTCTTTGAAAGTCCCTCAATTTGTAAAAACCATTTTGTTCTTGTTGTTGTAGTGGCAGTGGTGGTGGTTGCTGCTGTTCTCGTTCATGTTGTTCTTATCATTCATCCATTTCAGTTATGTTTGATTCTTCATGGCCTTATCTTGGATTTTCTTGGCAAAGATACTGGAATGATTTGTCTTTTCCTTCTCCCACTGATTTTATAGATGAAGAAACTAAGGCCAACAGGGTTAAGTGACTTAGCCAAGATCACACAGCTAGTAAGTGTCTGAGGCTAGATTTGAACTCAAGAAGATGAGCCTTCCTAACTCCAAGCGCAGCACGCTATCTATTCTTCACATAGATGTCCAATTTTGAGTTTTCAGTCAGCTAAAAACCCTAAGTTCTTTCTGTGGAGTTTACTCCTTTGTTCTACTTGTATTTCTACTGCTTCCAACATGATCTCCCTCATTCATCCAGGCTAAGTTCACATGAATGTTTCCCAAACACATCATCCGTATTCTAAGATCTCTGATGTGTTCCATTTGTTTGTCCACTCATCTTCCCTATCACACCAGGAACTGATGCTGTAATTGGACAGAGTGGCAAAAGAGGTCCCCATGCTGGGATTTTGATAAGACAGGAGTAACATAGGCAGGTACTTTTGTGATGGAGGGCAATGTTCAGACACAGAAAATTCAGAAAAAGAAAATATAGATATTAATAGATGCAGGAGGGAAAGTTTCAAAGTCTGGTAGCTCATGGGACAAGAAATCAAGCTAGAAGATCAGTAATTAGGAGCCTAGTCAAAGGATCTTTGTTCAACAAAGGTTCAGAAAACCATGAGATCCAGGCATGCTATGGATAATGGCAACCATATTGGAATAATTGTATTGCCTCTGAAGAGAACTACATAGAAGAAGAGAATGCTCACTAGAATTAGAAAGTCCTGGTCTTTCCTAAAGTAGTCTCATTATGCTGAAGTCATACCTCATAAATCAATCAATGAACCAAGGGTCTGGTTTTAAAGGGCTTTAAGTGACAAATACAGCATTTTACTACTGATCGTGGAGATAATAAGGAGGCACTAGAGTTTACTGAACAAGGGAAGATGGCCACAGTCAGATTTGAACTTTAAGAAAATCCCTTTGAGTGGAAAATGAACTAGAGTTGGGAGAGACTTGAGACAAAGAGACCAGTAGAAGACAAAGAGATCTGCAGAAGACCAAGTGAGTAATGATAGAGAGCTGGTCCTGGAGTTAGGAAGACTTGAGCTCAAATCTGATCTCAGATACTTACTATCTATGTGACCTTGGGAAAGTTATTTCACCTCTGTCTGCCTCTACTTCTTTCATGTAAAATGCAGATAAAAATATCATCTGCCTCAGAATTGTGAGGATCAGATGAGGTAAAATTTGTAAAGCATTTAGCATAGTTTCTGGCACATGGTAGCATGTAATAAATTCTGGTTTACCCCTAGGGAAACTACTAGGTTGTTGGTTCTGTGGGTGGAAGGAAGGGGACATATATGAAAAGTGCTGTGAGGGCTGAAACAAGATTTGGCAAAGGACTGGGTATGAGGTATGAGCAAAAGTGAAAAGTCAAGGATGATACTGAGATTGCCAACCTCAGGGAGTGCAGTGAATAGAGCTTCAGACTTGGAATGAGGAAGGTGTGAGTTCAAATCCAACCCCAAACCCTTACTGGGTCACCGTGAAGTTGCTCAACAGTCATTATCTGCCTCATTTTTCTCTACTGTAAAATGGGGGAAATAATTGCACCTGCCTCCCAGAGTTGTTGTGGATTTTATTTGAAAAGCACTTGGCAAAAGTCTTGGTTCCTAGTAGGCACATAAGAAGAGAAAGAATCCAGAAAGAGATGGTGATTAATGTTGCCAAAGGCTACAGAGAAGTCACAAAGGATGAGGATGAAGAAAATTTCATTAGACTTGGTAATTGAGAGATCACTGATAATTTCGAAGAGAGTACTTTCAGTTGGATGGTGAGTTTGGGAGCCATATTGTGAGGATTTAGGACAGAATGAAAGGAGATGAAGTGAATGTATTGAGCAACTTAATATAATGTACATGTGGCTCATTTTTTTAAAGATACTTTTTAATTGGAGGAGGAGTTTCTAGAAGAGCAGTGTTGCACCCAGAACAAGCAACATACTAAATACCAAGGGTAAATGGCACAAATGCATTCTCATATCAGGCTTGGAAGAAAATTCAATTGAAGATGAAGAGATTGTGGTTACTATCTAATGGAGGGGGAATCAGATAGGAATATTGAGACACTGTGAGGAGCTTTCCTGGGAGATGAGAAATAAGGAGGACAGGAGGAAATGCATCCTATGGTAGCTTGCTGTTTTCAAAAATAATGCTTGCAAATTTATTGTAAACCTTAGCCCATCCTCCACTGGTGAGGAATTTCAATTTCAATTTTGCTGTTTTGGTACACAAACTCAATTGCTTTGGACCATCCTAATTTTAACTTTTAACCCAGCTGTTTTGGAATATATAGAACTTTTGACAATACAATTCTCTCGACCTTTGAAAGCATAGGGTCTTTGGCCTGTCAGGCAAGTGCGCTTGATGTAGTTGTCACTCATTTCTTATTCATTTCCCCAAAAAGATCTCAAAAGAAAGTAACTGAGTCAAAAGTGATTGCTTCAGACCTTTATGTAGCACTGGAAAGAAAATATTAGAAAATACAGGAGACAGAGGAACCAGATACAGGGACATGTTGGTCATCTGAGGAGATGGCAGGGATTTCCTGGATATCATGATTCTGAGGTTGATGGGAATTATCTTCTCCTAGAAAACATCAAGGGGAAAGTCAGCAATGGATCCTAGGAATTGAATAAGGAAGCAGAAATGACAGCTTCCCATGAGCTAGCAGGGCTCAGTCCTGGGGGACAAGAGGTTCAGAAAAGGCATACAAAACACAAGCATAGAAATTCAAGGGGAGGCTGAAGCCTATTTGAAATACATTTTTTTTAAAAAAATCATCCATCCCTCAGGCATGATTTGGAAGTTTTCCTACCTATGGCTAAACTGAACCAAGTGGACACTTAAATCCCAACTAATGTTGAGGATTCTAGATTATTCTGGAAGATGTTCTCAAAGTCTTTAAAGAGTACATACCTTAAGCATGTTCTGGGATGCAGGCCTCTGCAGAAACAAAGACATATGTAAATGCATTTATTTGCTAAAAGCACTTCCTACCACAAAGCTTCCAAGCTGGACAATGGTTTAAACAATTAGATATGATCTGCTAAGAAGTAAATATAAACCTGTTTCTAAGGTGAGAAAGTAACTGGAATAGAGAGGGAAGGAAAAAGAGTACAAGACAGAGAATAAAAGGACAGGGCAGAGTAGAACCCAAACTCCATTACTGTTACCTTCTTGCTTAGGAGAGATGATTCTTTTTTCATTAAATCCTTCCTTTTTGATGAACTCCTGATATTCCTTCAAAGCTTCGGGGTTCACTTCTGTGTCTGGACCTGCAGAGAAAGAGAATAAATTATTAGCTGTCACTAGACCCTTCTGTTCTACTTTTCTCTATATTAGTCACCCTCTTGTGAAAGTCTCTGGTTTCTACACCCTAATGAAGAAACCCACCATGAAGAAACAAGAATTTAGGGGAGATTGGAAAGTTTAGCACTTTTTATCTTCTGCCAACAAATTCCCTACCTTAAATACTCCCCAAATAATCATCTCTACAGAAAATTCTTATATAAATCTCTCATACTTGCACTAAACAAAATGGTTCTAGTGCCCTAAAATCTCCAAAAAAATGGTTGAGGAAAGGGGTAAGGATGAAGACATGCATGTTTGCCTTCTCCCTCCTTCTCCTGCTTTGTTCAAAGCAGAATTTTCCCCATACTGTCTCATTAAGGATGAACAGATTTAAGTCATTACTTAATAAGACTTATGTTACTATTAAACATGCAGCTGAAAAAAAATCTTTGAGGTAATTCATGGAATCCACTGACCTCTTTCCTGGATTTTGATTTGTATCAAGTTCAAAATGGGTAGGGACAGGAGAAATTCTCCCCCACCCCCACCCCCCATTCTTTCTCTGGGGAAATCTCTGGGCAGGTTCCAATATCTGTCCCAAATATTGACATTGTTTTCTTGCTGTTATTGACTTACCCAAAAGTTTGATCAGTTTGATCTGTTTACCGTTGAATTCACCTTTGGAAAAGAGAATCCAACTATCTGACACAGAGGTCTTGATTATAGACACATGGTGTTTGCCTTCATCTGTGGAGAAATGGTGGGAAGATATATTTTTAGCATCCTTCATTCTCTTAGAAAATATCTTTTGTAAAGGGACTGGAGCAAGATTTAGTTTCAGTGTTCCTGTTAAGTATCTGGTGTCCAGGAATCATGAAAAATTGTTGTATGATCTCTTGACCAGGACAGCTTCCCCTTCAATCTCATATACTTTATTTTATACCTTGCTAATGAACTTATCATGTAATATTGTCTGTTACAAGACCATAGGATCAAATGAATTTGAAAAATATTTTGAATTTTCAAGGACCTTAAGAACACTTAGTCTTATTCCTCATGTTACAGATGAGAAAACAGAAGCTGAAAGAGGTTAATTAATACAGTCAGAGACAAAGTGTGATTTAATGGATGGAGATCTACCTTTGGAGTGAGGTGGATCTGAGTTCAAGAGATGGCTTTCACCCAGAGCAACTCATTTAACCTCTCAGAGATCCAGTTAACTCTCTAAGTTGGAGAGCTGTTGGTGATCTGCATTGATATGGAGAGTTTGCTCACTAGGAGTTCCCGATATCAGTTTAATTATAGGTCAGGCCCAAGGTTTTTGCCTTAAACAGGTGTAATGCTTTGCTTGAATTTTTACCCATACTCATTAAACAGCATGATTCTCTAAATATTAGAGTTAATTAATACATCTTAGTTAAATGAATGAATGAAGACAATTTCAGGTTTCTACTTCATGACCTACTCTGACTGATACAGAAATGGTCATCTCCACCCTCAAGAGAATCTTAACACAGTTTAATTATATTCTTGATGTGTTTCCTACCCTCCATATGCCTCTGATTCCAGGGTCTCAGGCACATGTCTGTGCTGTGGTAACCCAACTTAGCACAAACCCTGAATAGCACTCCCCACTTTCTTGGTATTAGCATGTTAATGTACAATTTTGTCTCCTTTATTTCCTGAATTGCATATGTGAATCCTCAGAATAGCCTCAGACAATGTCTTTACCTAGTAAATATATAATAAAATAAACAAATATAATAAATAAAAAAGTAAATATCACAAAATTTTCAGGACTTCAACAGGGATTGACAAGCTAAGTATGTGTTCTTCTGGTTTACCAATGCAAACCATTAAGAGCAGCTGCCTAGCCTGCCTTTGCCACCCTGAGCCCAGTGATATAGCCAACCATGTCTATAAGACAGATCCACTAGTTAATTCAGTCCACGTCATGGAAAAAAGCTGTTCAAGTCACTGTGTGCTATCAAATAGACTCAGCCTTCGGACTCTAACTACAGAGAGGTCCCAAGTTCAAATCATCTCTGAGACCTGACCTCAGGCTGTGTTTCCCATTAAAGTCCCTTTAATGTGGCATGTTTGAGTCACTTACCTAAGGTGAATTCATTGGGAATGTCTGTTTTCTCTAATGTTGCTTTAATTTCTTGGCATTTGCCATTCTTCCTGAAAAACAGAACACATATAAATAGTTTTGCTAGAGATAAGTAATGTCACCAAAAATTTTAAAAGGTGGTTTGATCCCCTCACTCCTAACTTAGTTCTCAACTATGGAAAGTACAACAGAAGCAGAACAGTATCCCAGGTTGTACTGTCTTTCCACTAATAAAGAACTATATGATTTCCCATCCATCTTTTGACCCTCAAATATTCTGGAGATCAAGCTATACAACTGGGAATCATAGAACACCTTAATCTCTAAGGAATCAAAACCACAAGTGACCCTAAGGGAAATGGTGAGAGATGCTTGATATGAGTAGGCTAAAACGTATAACCTATGATGATAACCTGTGTCATGAATGCTATGGGATGTTGACATCGATAGGAGAAAGGAGAAATATTAGAGAAGACCTGAGCCCATGTGGGCTTTAGCAGTTAGTGACTCAGGAAGTCAATCAATGGGTGCTGAGTAAAACATTTCACCCTTTGGTGGTAAAAAATAATAAACCTAATCTTCATTTTCATATATGAAAACTTATAACTACTAGGTGTAGTCAAGTGAGGTAATCAGAGAATATAGAATTATCAGCTCTAGTTGTGGTCCTGAAATAAAAGCTATAAAAGCATAGCTGATAGCACTATTCTATGCAGGCTACTTACCTGAAAGTAAATGAGGCCTCCAGATTGCCATCATTAAGAAAGGTGAAAGTGATGGGTGGGAAGGACTTAGGCCTCTTCTCCTCGGGAACTTCTTTATCTGCCACAACAGCATTTATGTGGTATGTGCCCTAGAGTGAATCATAATTTGTAGCCAGAGTTCAAGGAAGGAAAAATGAAGGAGGCACAAACTTTCTCAGCTAAAACCTTCTATATTTGACCCCCTCTTTAATCATGACCCTAACAAAAATTGACTGAGAGGGAGGAGCAAAGATGGTAGAGTAGAAAATACACAGACATTTAACTCTTACCCCACAGCCCATAAAACATCTGTAAAAAAGAACTCTTAACAAATTCTAGAGCAGCAGAAGCCATAGAACAACGGAGTGGAGGAGATTTCTGTTACAGAGAGACCTGAAAAACCAACGGGAAAAGTCTGTCATACACCAGATGCAGAGCAGAGCCCAGCCCTGCGTTGGCCACAGTGGCACCGAGAGGAGCACATCTGAGCAGGCTTCAAGGACAGAATCTCCAGTGGCACCACAGGTCCCTCAACCCACAGTCACCAAAGGTCAGTGAGAGAGTCTTTTCAGCTGGCCAAGAGGGGAGGGGTGTGCCACCAAAACTCAGGCCCCCTCAGGAGGCAGCAGTGGAGGCAGCTGCAGACAGGGGCTCCCAAAGCAAGCAGTGGCCTGAATCCATTATTGAAAGTCTCCTTGTATACCCTCTGAGGTAACAAAGCCTTGTGTGGCAGCCCTGCCCCAACCTGAGCAGCTGATCTTAATCTCACACTGAATAGCAGCCCCACCCTCAGCAAAAGCCCCTAAGGTTTGGAAGCAGCATTTGAATCCCAGCCCCCAAGCACTGACTGGGCAGAATGGGAGGTGAGGTGGTTGTGGAGAGGAAACTCAGAAGTCAAATAACTGGCTGGGAAAATGCCCAGAAAAGGGAAAAAAAATAAGACCATAGAAGGTTGCTTTCTTGGAGAATAGATGTCTCCCCCCCATCCTTTCAGATGAGGAAGAACAAGGCATACTGCCAGAGGAAATCAAGGCCTCTGCCCCCAAAGGGAATTTAAAATGGTCTTAGGCAATAGGAGACCTTAAAAAACAAGTTAGTAGCTTACTAAAGGAGAACCAAAAAAAAAATGCTGAGGAAAATAACCACTTTAAAAAGAAGCTAACTCAATTGGAAAAAGAGGTCCAAAAAGTCAACAAGGAGAAGGAGGCTTTAAAAAGCAGAATTAGCCAAATGGAGGAGAAGGTTCAAAAGCTCACTGAACAAAATAATTCATTGAAAGAGAGAACTGAGTCCAGACAAACAAATGACTATGAGCTAAACCAAGAAGTTAGTAAACAAAACCAAAAATTTGAAAAAATAGAAGATAAGGTGAAACAACTCATTGGAAAAACAACTGACCTGGAAAATAGATCCAGGAGAAATAATTTAAAAATTATCAGACTACCTGAAAGCCATGATCAAAAAAAGAGTCTAGGTATTGTCCTCCATGAAATTATCAAGGAAAACTGCCCTGATGTTCTAGAATCAGAGGGCAAAATGGATATTGAAAGAATTCATCATTCACCTCCTGAAAGAAACTCTAACAGAGAAACTCCTAGGAATATTGTGGTCAAATTTCAGAGTTCCCAGATCAAGGAGAAAATACTGCAAGCAGCTAGAAAGAGACAATTTAAGTATTGTGGAAATACAATCAGGATAACACAGGATCTGGCAACTTCAACATTAAGCAATCAAAGGGCTTGGAGTGGGATATTTTGGAAGTCAAACGCACTGGGATTGAAACCAAAAATCACCTACCCAGCAAATCTGAATGTTCATTCAGTGATATAGGTGACTTTCAAGATTTCATGTTGAGGAAAATACCAGATCTGTATTTAAAAATTTGATTTCCCAAGACTAGAATCAAGAGAAGCATGAAAAGGTAAACAGAAATGAAAAATCATAAAAGACTCTCTAAAGCTGAACTGTTTACATTAATACATGGAAAGAAAATATTTTTAACTCCTGAATCTTTTCTCAGTATTTGGGTAATTGGAGAGATTGTACACACACACACACACAAACACATAGATAGCAAGTACAAGGTGTGTTATATCAGAAGAGATGATATCCACACACACAAAAATTAAAATAAAATAAAATAAAAATTAAGAGGTGAAGGAGGAAAATTCTGAGAAAAGGAAGGGAGTAATGGAATGGGGCAGCCTATAACTTATAAAGGAGATAAGAAAAATCTTATTCAATGGAGGAGATAAGGGAGAAGGGGAGAGGGGGAAAAATAAAACTACTCTACCGATGTGTGGCTGAAGGAGGGAATAATATGCTCACTAAATTTGATATGAAAATTTATATACACCACAGGAAAGTAGGAGAGGAGGCGACAAGTGGAGTGAGGGGAATGTTAGAAATGGGAGAAGGGAGTCACTAAAAATAAACACTTTCAAGAAGGGACAAGGTCATTTGTAGGGGGAAAATAAGGGGGGATAGGGTAGGTCAGAGGGCAATATAATTAGTATTACACAACATGATTACTATGGAAGTCTTTTGCAAAACAACACATATTTAGTCTGTATTGAATTGCTTCCCTTCTCAGTGGGGCTAGGGAGGGAGAAGAGAGGGAGAGAAGCTGGAATTCAAAGTATTAGAAACGAATGTTAAGAATTTTTATTGAATATAATCGGGAAATAAGAACTACAGGGATAGGGGTATGGAAATCTATCTTGCCCTGCAAGAAAAGAGAGAAGATGGAGATAGGAGAGGGGTGGGGTGTGATGGAGGGGAGGGTACAT
The DNA here is from genome assembly GCA_028658325.1 of Potorous gilbertii. Classification (NCBI taxonomy): domain Eukaryota; kingdom Metazoa; phylum Chordata; class Mammalia; order Diprotodontia; family Potoroidae; genus Potorous; species Potorous gilbertii. Next base: position 295,291,876 of record CM053769.1, on the reverse strand, counting down.
TGAGGGAAGGAGTAATCAGAATGTAAGGTATTAGGAAGCAGGGGGAGGGGCGTGATGGGGAGAAAAATTGGACATGTTACAAAGTGAAGTAAAAGCAATTAGTATTAAAAACAATAGACTGAATTAATTACTGAGAATAAGTCAATGACATCTTTAGTTTGGAGAAAAGAATTTCAGTCTAAATTTCCTAGAGGCAGGTAACCTCGGGTAAAATTTGGCATTAATGGAAAAATCAAGGTTTTAATGGTAAATTTGATTTTATGATTGCCATTTAATCAGGAACTAGAACATGTATAGAAAGACATGTAAACTACTTAAGACTTGCCTCAAAAGATGTTCCTTAGCCAAAGTGAAAATTATAATCATATTTGAAACCTGGTTATTGGAACTTGCCATTTTTAGATGCTATGGGACTAATAAGTGACTGTTCTTCTGAGTCTAACTCCAGGTATGGGTAGCAAGAAAGGTGATCTGAGCCTCCAACACATGATGCCAGTAAGCTGATGAGATGCTGGTATGAACTGCATAAGGCAATCTCAAGGGAAGGGTGGGAGAGCAGCTGTTCAGCACGGGCTAAGGTGGGATTCTCCTGACTCAATTTCCCCACTGACACCTGGCAGACTTTAAGCCTGACTGAATGCAAGTAGATAATCTAATTCTGCCTGGAATTAATATGAAGTTGGGGAGATATTGTATCCCTGCAATGTCCTTCCTATTGGTGGCAATTTCCTGTAGTCAAAAGGTTTGTAAGCTTAATACCAGATCTATTCAATTATAGATTATGGATAGGGGAACATCCGAGGTTGTCTAAAATTATGTTTTTAGGCATAGGACTTTAGACCAACAACATTAAATTAGGGCCCTTTAATTCTTAATAATACTGTGGATACAATTAGGTCAAGAGCTTGTGAAATTAGCAACATAAATATTATCTGTTTCTCAGCTGGTTAATGTTTAAAAAAAATTCTTTTGTTTGAATTGCTTTATCTGTTATAAACTGCTAAAAATAAATGAAAAAAATGAAAAAAATTGACTGAATCCTCACATCAAGGGTCATAATGGACCTGGTGGCAAAATACTCAAATGGGAAGTTGTTGTTAGGAAGAGGTCAAGAGCTTCAGCTGAACTAGTCTTGAGAACATAAACCTATAAAGTTGCCCCAGATGTTCTATGACCAAATTTGAAGCAGAGATTTGGCTTTGAACCCACAAAGTAAATCCCTGCTGAGAGTGACATTGAATTCTTTGACACTTCATTCCACTTTGGAATATGACTTGTTTGTAATCTTCATTGGCAGGAATAAAATTATCTGGATCATATCCCGCATTTCCAGTTCACTCTAAATCGGAGTAAATAAAATCAAAAGGAGAGAAGAATAAAATCCTAGATCTGGCATCTATCTACCTCCTGCACAGACTCAATTCAACATTTTCTAGTTGAGTCCATAGCTCTAAAGTTACTGTGCCTTGCAGTATGGAGCCACAGCTCCAGATCCTCCTGAGAATAATCTGGTGGGACCCTAATTTTGAAATGACAACCTCTTGCTAGCATACATGCCTCCCTCCAATCTACAAGACCTCCCAATGCAACCTCACCTCCCATACTTTTCCAGAAGATGTTGATTCTTCAGCTTGGAGGATGGAGAACAGGCTTAGTGCTATGGTTAGAAAAAGGACCTTCATCTTGACAGATTCTCAGGACCTTCCCTTCAACCAGCCACCCAGTGAAGCTGTTTAGAATGTATGTGCTCCTTTCCTAAAATCTTCCTCTCTATATATCCTGAGATCAGTGTGACAATGAAAACTGATCTCTCTTTTACACAATGCTTGTCATACAATGAGTCAGTGGGGGTAAAAGGAGAGGTAAAGACAGTGTAGTATTATTTTTGGAATCATCATACCTTTCTGATTTTTCAATGATTATTCATTAAAATTCATCCAAAGAATCAACAAGACCTGTTCTTTTGTGTGTCTACATCCTCCAGGATGGTGAAGAAACTCAAAACCATGACAAATAAGGATCATTAAAAGAAGGAAGTCACCATGTTTCGCCCAGAGAAGAGACTTATGAGGAATTGAGAGCTGTCTTCATGTAATTAAAGGGATTTCAGATGGGAGAAGAATTAGATAAGTGTTGCTTACAATCAAATCAGGTGCTTAGAATTAGGTGTTTAGGATTGCTCCAAGTTGTCCCCTCAGCTCCAATACCAAAGAAAATACCCTGTTTGTTGATCCCTTGAACAGATGAAGGATAGAATTAGGGATAATGGGCTAATGCTTCAGAGAAGCAGTTTTTGTACAAAAGTATAATTGAACTGCCTGAGAAGCCAGTAAATACTCTCTCACTATGGGTCTTCATGTAAAGGTTGACTCAACACTGGTTGAGGATTTTGTAATGAAAATTTCTATTTGGTAATGAGTGGGACTAGATGTTCTCTGAAGTGCCTTCCAACTCTGAGATTCTATCATTCTGTAATAGTCCTTTGTCTACAGGATGAACTCTAAACCCTGTAACCTAATATCCATTCTCTGGACCCCAAATTTTTTTATCTTTGTTTCTTGCTGATCCCTCCCCTCCATATGCTTGACTCTCCCCAATTTGAACTCTCTCTTCCAGCTAGTCAGGCTGATATCACTCCTGATTTTCCCTTGAACACACCTGACATATTGACCCCCTCTACTTTTACTGACATTATGCTTTTCTTCTCTTTTCTCCTCACTTCTATCCTCCCTATTTTTTAAGACTCATCTCTAATCTCATTTTGGTAGACTTCCTCCCAAGAATATGTTTCTTGAGAACTTCCTTGAGAACGGTACTTGAAAATATTGTTTTATCTTTTGTGTCCCTAAGACAGTGCCTGAAACACTGAAGGGGCTTAATAAATGCCTTGATTGATGGATCATTTTGATAACCTCCTTCTCAGAGTTCAGGGACCACCTGCTGTCTACACCACTCATCTAACTTCTAAAATACTCTTTAGTCTTCTTGTCTATTAGATCACGATCTTGTGGAAGGTATGAACCATGCCTTGTCTTTGTATTTTGTCCCAGTAGCCCCATAGTCCTGAGTCCATAATAACCTTTTAATAAATGTTTTTTTAATTGTATTGAACTCATCTGAAACAAACTAAACTGAAGGCTTCTGTCTATGCCCCAGGTACAACAGGAAAAGAGCCGGGAGCACTGTGTTTTAGGGAGGCTCCTGAAAAGATTGTATTGTATTTGTTTTCTTTCCTAATTTTTTCTCCTTAAATTATTCTAAGTTCCCTAGTCCTTTAGAACAGAGTACCCCTTTGTAAAGTCAGCTCCATGACCTTTCAAAGGTGAATGCTATCCACAAAACCAGGGACTACAGTTGGGGGGTTTTGTGTTTTTGTGCTTGTTGATTGTTCTGGTCATTTGTTCTAACTATTTATTGATCACCAGCAGAGCATGGACAAAGTACTTTGGAGGTGATCTGCCAGCTTTCCCCATTACACAATGGTTCCCTTGAAATAGAGGATGTTCCCCAAAACTATCAAGAGATTTTGTCAACTTTACTTACTTAGCTTATTCTTTCTTCCTGACTTGTTCTCTAGTCACTGACATTCCTCACGATGTCACCAATGATGAAGATCAATTCAATTGCCACCTCTTTGAAGGAAATTTTCCTAGTTCTCCAGTTTAGAATCTCTCCCTCTTTCCCCAACACCCCCATCACTTTTCCATTTATGTTGTGTCTATCTCATAATTGTTTACTTGTAAATGTGCTAGAACACAAGCTTGAGGGAAGTGATTGTCACCTTTACATTTGTATACCTAGCACAATTCACAGTACAAGGCACTTCATCAATGCTTGTTGACTAAACGATTAATTACTGTAGACTTTATTCCCATTTTATAAGTGAGTAAGCTTCCAGCAGGACTTGGTTCCAGAGCTAATCCTTAAAGGAAATTAAAGATTTTAAGAGGCAGAAGTGAGTAAAGTACATTTCAGGACTGAAAGGCAGAGCTCATAAAGACATAAAGGCAAGTACTAGAACTCTCAATCTGGCGTGCAGCAAGAAAACCCATTTAACTAAGACCTAGAACATGTAAAGAGGAGTAGTGTAAGCTCCGTAAGGTTAGGGTCTGTTTCTCTTTCTGGTACTTAATAAATACTTGTCTACTGACTAAGTAATGTGTTGTCAACTAGAAAGACTTCGGTCAGACTTCCAAGTCCTTTAAATGCTAAATTGAAGAGGCTGTATTTTATTCTAGAGGCAAAGGGGATTCATTTAAGATACTTGAGTCAAGGAGTGTCATATTAAAAAACTATATGCTAGAAAACTATTTTGGCAGCTGTGAGAAAGAAAATAGGTTCTGGCATGGACTCATTTATTATGCCACAGGGATCTTATCATACTCAATATGGAGGTCCAATATTGGTCACCTTTATCTCCCCAACAGACATTCTCAGGCTTCTTATTTCTCCATTTCTCCACTGTGAGTAAGCCATATAGATCACATGATTCTACAATGATGCCATTAATGAACAGCTTTCAAGTGATTTCCTGGGATCCTTTATCTCCCAGAGAATGATTTTCCAGGACCCCTCCCCAAGAGGCCATGTACTATGAAAATGTGTATGTCTTATGAGCACAGTGTACACCCACTCATTTAGTACAGAAGCTCTCACAGTTGAACTGAGTTTCCTCCTCTGATAACCATTGTATTCATCAGGCCCCAGAAATTTTAAACCTTAATTTCTCTGGATCTATTCCTTCCCTCTGATCCAGTACCCTCACTAATACAAAGTAATATAACCGTCACAGTAAGAGTTAGCATGTGCCTATCACCTATGGCATACAAGGCACTGTGCTAAATGCTTTACAAATATCATCTAATGTGATCCTTCCAACAATCTTGAGAGATTGGCGCTGTTATTACCCCCATTTTATGTTTGGACAAAATGAGGCAAACAGAAGTTAGATGACTTGCCCACAGTCACATAGTTAATATCTAAGAACAGATTGGAACTCAGGTCTTCTGACTCTTCTAGGTCCAACATTCTGTCTACTATTAAACTTAGCAGCTTCCAATATGCCCTAAAGATGTCCTTGATGGGAGAGGAGTAGACACTCTCTTCCTTGGTCACCCTCTGAAAACCAAACGAAGCATTGCTGAGACTTTAGTCACCCCTGTTGAAAGACACCAAGGTTACAGAGGTCTCAGTATCACCTTAGAGCCCCAAAGGAATTGCATTATGCTTTGGGGCATAATTGCAACATAAAACTTGAATTTTAAAAGTAAATGATGAATATATGCAACGAATGCATGGGGAGCCCTTTACTCTTCAATAGTAGGGTGAACAAGACCAGTGAAGTACCTGATGAGATACCAACCATTCCACAAACTTGCTCACATCACACCCCTCATTTTTTTCTCTACTGTGCTCAGTCAAAAATATACACCATTGCCAATGTGAAAATGAAAAGAAGATTATTAATAAAATTGCTGAAATGCTTGTTGAAGAATGATTATAGATAGATGATTGATAGATAAATACATTGATTCATGATAGATAGATACCTTGTTTGAACATATCATTTGCATGTTGTCTCCCACATTAGACTGTGAGGTCCTTGGAAACAGGAACTGTCTTTTACCCACCTTCCTCCACTGAAACTGAGTGAGGGGAATTAAGAAAATGTGACACAATTTTATAGAGAAACTTTTTTAAATTATTCTTATTTTTACCTTCCACTGAGTAAATGTCGTGATATAATGATGCTTGCTTTTGCCTTCTCATTTAATAAAGGATTCATGTTTAAAAATTAATGGTATCATTGGGGTTAATTTGTGTAAATGGGAATCCTTATGAAGGCCCTCAGGAGCTACTGTCACAAAAGTAGATGTATATTTTTCTTACACCTTGGTTACACTTAAGTCCTTGAAAGTAATGTATAGCAGTGTGTTGGAAACCCTTCAGAACTGCCGATGTGAGTACAGGTAGAGATAAAAGAGTCATCTCAGAGAAAGAGGATGTGAGCACCAAGCCTGTGTGATGTAACCCTAAATGCACTCCATGTCCTCTACACTTGATTTTCTCATTTTACAGGTGAGAAAGCTAAGATCCAGAAAGGTGAAGTCATTTGCTTGTGTGACCTCAGTCCTAAAGCCCAGTGGTATGGGACTTTCTCCTTATTGGTGGAAGTAAATGCCCTACCTTGCATGAGGGGTGGGATGGAGTAGTTGAGATCAGAAGATTTCAATTCTCTATCAGGACTCTTCAAGCATTAAGTTGCTTCAAGAGCTTCTGGATTCCAGCTTTGAGAGAGATGATGGAAGAGGTCAACTCCATTTTAGGGTATTGAAGGAAAAGACTCTGGGAAGCCATAAATGGATTGGTCATTCTCCATCATGTCCCTACCCCCAGCTTGCTATTCTAGAGACTGGAGGGAGTTTTCCCTTGGGTGAGATGAAGGGCTCTCTCATCATTGAGCTGAGTCATCTCTCTTCCAATGAGAGAGTTCCTTCCATATTGTCCATTATAAATTCTTCTCTGTGTATCTTCTCTGATTTCTGTTTTGCTATGAAATGGATAAATGGGTTTCTTTGTTATGCACATTGTGTTCATGGTGGAACTTAAATTTGGCGTGAAAGGGGTCCTCCTTCCCCCAATAATGACAAAATGATCAGAAATTAGACAGAACCCATTCATATCCCCTAGACTAACAATATTTAAGGAAGCAGATGGAAATACTTCTAGTGTAATATTCCTGTCCAAGAACAGAGCAGCCTCTGGCCCCAAACTCCTGCTGCCTCACTTGGAAAGAATAAAAGTCTCCCTTGGAGATGAGTAAGGGGAAAAAAGGCTAGAAATGTGTATTCTGTCTCTCTTTAACCATACAATCACAAGCCCTAGCCAATGTAGGCCTCACTGCATATGGAAAGCCCACTCTTCTTACACCTGGAATCACATAGGAAATTAGAGTAGAGATAGGACTAGGCCCTCAGTCTCCTGACTCCAAGTCTAGAACATTTTCCTATACAAGACAGAAGAGAGAGCAAAGCAGCTAAGAGAAGGGATGGTAAAGCTATATCAGGACAAGTCCTACTGTGGAAACAAACAAAACCTAAGAAACTACTTGACAGAGCACATAACTGACCCAATCCTTTCCAGAAGGATGACACTGTATACAAGGCAGCTACTTAACACAGTGAATAGAACTCTGGACCTAGAGTCATGAAGATTTGAGTTCAAATCCAACTTCAGATACTTACTAGCTATGTGACCCTGGGAAAGTCATTTAACTTCTATTTGGCTCATTCTCCTCAGCTGTAAAATAGGGATAACAATAGCACCCACCTCCTAGAGTTGGCGTGGAAATCAAATGAGCTGATATGTGCCTGGAACATAGAAGGTGGTTACCAAATGCATATTCCCTTTCCTTGCCTTCCCCTTATGTCAAGTTCTGACCCCTTTCTCTCAACTTCCCCTTCTTATTTGTGGTGGTTGTTATTCAGTTGTTTCTATCATATCCAACTCTCCATGATCCCATTTGGGGTTTTCTTATCAAAAATACTAGAATGGTTTGCCATTTCTCTCTCCTGCTCATTTGCTTCTAAGAAATTGAGGTAAATGATGTCCCACAGCTAGTGAATGTCTGAAGGCTGATCTGAATTCAGGTCTTCCTGACTCAAGGTTCAGGAGGCACTTAGCCACCCTGCTTGCTTTTGTTAATGACCTGACTCAAAGCCTTCTTGACTCTTTATGAGGCTACTTTTATACATTCAAAACCTTCCTCAGTGTTGGGCCTACATAGCCAAGCCCCCAAGTAGCAAAGGCATCTAAAGACCCTGGATCCAAACTCAGTAATCTGCTTTATTTATTATCAATGTCTGCATTATGACAAAGTGTGGCCATAGTTAACAAGGATTTTTAAAAATGCAAATAGAAGAGCTAAGACCCTGCCTCATGACTGCTTCTCTGCATGTAATGAAAGGCACATCTAACTCCCCAAACCAGGCCAGGGTAAAGTCTGACAGCTTTACCTCCAGCTTTCTCAAAATACCTTGCAGTTGCAAAGAAAATATTGCTTTAGGCATTGGAGGTATCATTCTACCATGAGACCTGCTGTTCCCCAAGAACTTAAAAACTGGTAAAAGGAAGTTCTTTCCCATTCAAATCGAGGTCAATTGCATTGTGAATGTACTGAAAGGTGGATTTGTTCAGCTCCGGGACCCTTGGATGAAGCTATCAATGTGATCTTTGTCAAATCACTTAGAAGCAATTTGGCAGTGTCTGTGTTTTGAAATGAAGTGTTATGGAAGGAGACTTGGACTGGGAGTCAGGAAGCCTTGGTTCCTGTGATGGTTCTACCAGTAACTTTACCTCGGAAAATCACCTTCCTTTTTCTTTAGGTTCCTACTCTTCTCTCAATGTCCCACATTCAGGAGTGTGCTAGTAAACAAATATTTAACTACCAGCTGGGGGTGAGAGGAGGGGGAGAATGTGTACGGTACACACCTTTTGAGTTTAATTTGTGTTATTAACATCTTCCTGCCTTCTTAAGTCTAGATAATTAACAAAATTATAAATTAAGCCCTGATTTGTCATGTTTGCTCATTTCTAAGGTAAAAATACCCAGAAAGAAAATTTAAGGAACCAGTTCAAGTTGACTCCAACATATCCATCCTGCTTTCAGTAGCTATACTTTGGGTCCTGCTGCTTCCTGATGACCCAGATAGCTGCCCCTTAACCTCATCAAAGAACTCTCACTAAAGTACATTCTAGGACAATCCTTTCTGGGAAGGTTTTCTGTGATCCTCCAACATGGCAGTTCCAGATGTAAGTTTCTAGATTTTGCCTGGTCTTATCTCTAAAACATCAAAGTAGCATCTCACTCTCACCTCTGCCTTAACTAGAAATATTATTTGGAAAAAAATGCTCACCAAGAATTTATCATGAAAAGCAGAAAAATTGCTCCTGGGTCCAGTGGAAAGGGCCTCAGGAATCAGAGAACCAAGGTTAAAATCCCACTTCTAGTGCCTACTACCCTTGTGGCCTTAGGCAAAGCACACCTTCCCTGTGCCTCAGTTGCCTTATTTATAAAATGAGGAGTTTGGACAGAAAAACCTCCAACGGCTCTTTCAGCTGTAAAATATCACTCTATGAGAGCCTATTTTAAAAAGGGGGGGGAGGAGAAGCTCATAACAGTAATATTTCTGCCTTGTTTGTTTGCTTCATATTATTAATGCTTTGCAGCATTTTTCACATGGTCATAGGTCATTTGTAAATCCTTTGAAAACTATTCGCATCCTTTTACAACCTATCTCTAAGAAAATGGCTCCTGGTCCTCTATATTCAGGAGTATTGTGAGGTTCAAAAAATAATACTAATTGCACTTTATAAATCTTAAAGAGCTATATAAATGTTAACTATTATCACTATCCTTATTAGCCTCTAGTACGGGGAGAACTTCATTCCCTAGGCCTTCTACTGCACTCCTACTGAGTTAAAACAGTGTTTATACAACAAGAGAGAGGTGTGTTGCTAAATGTTTTTTTAAAAAACGGGAGTGAAGTTTAAGCTGCATTATTAACATTCTTAAGTCTCGACTATCAAAAAACCAATAAATCAAGCCCTGCTTTGTAGCCTTTGCTGACTTCTGAGGTGTAACTACACTGAAAATTTAGCAATTAGTTCTAGAAGACTGTTAGAGTTGATTCCAGAACACCCCTAAATATATTTGTGCTTAGTGTCTTTTATGTATAAACCAGATACTTTACTTTGTTAGGGCTAGAAGGGGGCATCAAATCAATCACAATCAACCTTCAATGTAAAGTATCTACATAGTTCATAAAATGTAATAAAAACAAATACATAAGACCAAGAGGCATTTTTCTTATAGATAAATAGTCAAAAGATATATAGTTTTTAAAAGATTTGCAAATGATTAGTGACTATAAGAAAAATGTTCCATGTGATATAATATGAAAACAAATTAAAATAACCGAGCTTTTGCCTCATATCATGCATATTGGCAAAGATAACCCCCCCAAAAAAACAGTCAATATCAAAAGGGCCATGGAAAGACAAGAATGCTATTTGTGCTTTGAATTCATCCAATTGTTCTGGAAAACAGTTTGAAATTTTACGGGAAAGGTGACTAGATTTTTCCTGTCCTTTGACCCAGTGGTCCCACCATTGGATATACACACAAAAGAGGTCAAACACTGCCATTCAGAGCAGTACACTCTGTGGTATCAAAGAAATGGGAACAACATAGGTACCTGTTGGTTGAGGAAATCACTGAATGAACTGTGCAATATTAACAGAATTGAATATATTGCACCATAAGACATGAAGAATAAGAGCAATTCAGAGAATCATTAGAAGACTTCACATGAACTGACACAGAGTAAAATAAGCAGAACCATATGAATAATATGCTAAACCATCATGATAATTTAATGAAAAGAATGAGAGAAGGAAGTTATATTCTGATGACCAGGCCAGACCCTGATGAACAGGTAACAAAAAATATTTACCTTCTTCAGGCAAGGAGATGGGAAACTCCGGGAGAACAATGATACATGTATCCCATTGGATGAAATGACTGAATTTCTATTTGTTTCCTTAAATGTTCTTTGTTATTTCTGTAAAGAAAAGTTCACATGGTTATATCTGAAAATAAGTACAAGAACAAAAATAAAATAAAATCAATAAAAAATCAATAAAACTTAACAAGAATTTAATGTAATCAAATTTACTTCCCTCCACTGGCCACAGACTAACCTCCTAACCCCAGTGAGCCAGATGACAAACACCCTAACTTGGTCATCACAGAAACTAGGTGAGAAATGTGACTGCTGTAGTACCCCTCGTCCTCAATCCTATCATTGATAGAAGGAATTCCTCCAGTGGAAACATCTACTGTCATTTATTATAAATTTGATTACATTAATAAATTATAATTTGATTACATTAAAATTAAATTTATTATAAAATTAAAAATTAAAAAAATCAATAAAACTTAACAAGAATTTAATGTAATCAAATTGTATGATTTCATCCAATGCTTGTCATACTTTCTTGTGTCTTTTCACTGATCAAATTAACCAGATAAGCTTTTAACTGTCTTCTCCCTCAAAGTGACAATGAGCTTGGCTTGCCAATATCAAGCGCATTGTGGGGATGGAAAAAGTGGCCTATGAACAAAGACAAAGGCAAAAAAAAAAAGGGCAACTTTCAGAAGGAAAGAATACAACTCCTTAGGGAAGGTAGTGTCAAAGGATCAAGATAAAGAAGAACTACTCACCTCCTTTTCTCCTTTTATCATTTCTATCAAGAAAAATTATCTTCAAGGGTAGAAGAAATATGGTTAAGCTTGAGATGGGGGACGAGTTAGTCAAAGAGCACCTAGATGATTTAGGATTTCAAGTCTAGGTGATTACATCCCAGGGGACTTTAAGAGCTTGCAGATGTGGTTGAAACTGCCATCCCTGGTCTTTGAGTTAAGCAGTATCAGAGAAGCAAACAGATATTCTACCAGAGAGTTGCTTATACAAACCCTGGGAGAACAATTGGATAGCAACAGCTGTAAGGACTGGAGAAGTGATTTATTTATCTGGGCCTTCCCACTGTTTCATGATCATACTCATCATCCTTGGGTTAAAAAAAACCTACTACCTGAGTGAAGCTAAATACATATACCCAGAAAATGAATAAACTCCTTTGAAGTTATAACCTCAGTCTCAAAGCTCTGAGCTGAGCTGTAGTTTCTCCATAGGACAGGGATTTGCTTTGGTTCAATCATTTTTCAGTCGTGTCCCACTCTTTGTGACCCCATTTGAGGTTTTCTTGGCCAGGATACTGGAGTGGCTTGCCATTTCTTTCTCCCGTTCATTTTACAGATGAAGAAACTGAAGGAAACAGAGTTAAGTGACTTACCCAGGATCACATAGTTAGTAAGTGTATGAGGATGGATTTGAACACAGAAAGATGAGCCTTCCTGACTCTAGACTTGACATTCTCTGCAGTGCGCCACCTCCCTGCTCTATCCTCCCATAAAGCCCTGAGATACTTCATGGCAAGCTTTAAAAAAAAGTCTCTGTTGATGTAACTTGTCCTTCTGGAAAGGATTTTAGTTGTTGCTTTTTACATTGACTGGTTTCTTACCTTCTTGACTCCTCTCATTCCCCATCTGGGCTTGTTGACTGTCTATAGTAGTATTGTTGACTGTCTATTGCCCCTGTCTATTATAGTATTCTTGGTCCAAAGATCGTAGATGATCTGTGTGACCTAAAGTCCATTGCCACTTTCTAGATTGTGAGCTTCAAGAGTATAAGGACTGTGTGTTACTTCCCCTTTGTATCTTCCTTAGCAGCCAGCACAGTGCTCCACTCTCCACAAAAACATTTGTAATCTCAGCATTATGGGTCCTTCCTACGTTTATGTAGAGCAACCATTCCAACGACTTAATTAATGATCATTATGAGATAGAGTGGCTGATATATTCATCATTGGTGACTAAACCACTAGAGATAAGTCTCTATAAACTTATCTATTCTGATCCTCATATACTAGACACATGTGATGGTGCTGATCTTGTACCAAAGTCTTTCAACTTGGTCTGACTTACTAGAGTATGCCCTTTGCTGGCATAGTCTTTCAGAACCCAAGGTCACTTCCATGCCACATTGAAGAAGTTGGAGTAAGAGTTTAAAGGAAGTTCCTCATGTGGCTGCAACCCAATAAATGTTTATGGAAGTTGATGTTAATTCTATGATTTTCTGAATCTGTGAATCCTGACACATAGTAGTTATTTGATTAATTGATTAGTTGGAAGGTTGATTTTGAGCTAAAATTGATCATAGCATCGAACACTCATAGTAAAGGCCTTCCCTCATTTTGTACATTGCATTGTTCTAGCCAGCTCAAAAAGCAGCCATGCATGACCTTGACTTCTTCTAAGCCAACTGAGTACACTGAGTACAACTGAGAAGGCAAAATAAGAAAAGCCTTCATTTGACACATAAGCATAAGTAAGAACAATTTAGGAAGTCTTTCTGTAATATTATACCTTTTGTTATTTTTAGAATTTAAAATAACTTGCCATGCATTCAACACAGGCATAGAGGTTCATTAATCACATAGTACGTGTATTTCCTGTGCCTTTCAATCATGATAAGAGGTGAAGGGTAGTTTATGAGGAGAAAGGCAGACCAGAAACTTTATTGTTAGCCAGAAATCACACTGGTTGACAGTAGATATTTCCACTGGAGGAATTCCTTCTATCAATGAAACCATGGATCCAGATGCAATTCCTCCCCCCAAAATAAACAAATAAACAAATGACTAAATAAATAAATGGATATAACAGATGTTTCCTCTTCTTTCTAAGCCCTGTATTAAAATAACTCTAGAACCAAAGTCAAGGTACTGTGAGGGGCTGAAACATTAAACATAAATTGAACATACAGGGAAAGATCCCACTAACCAATCAAACACCTTTTTATCCTATTTTGTGCTTATAAAATTTCCTCATTGAGGGTTAAAAGAAAATGGAAACAGGGAAAGCTTAGGATCTTTGTCTCTCCAAAGTATCTATACTCCTACAAAGGAGGAGACCCTCCTAGTTAAAAAAAATATACTTTTTTAGGAGACTTCTCTCCTATTTCTTCTCTCTCTGTTCTTCTCTTTTTGATCTTCCTTCCACTTCCTGGATAACGCTAGCCACTGACTAACCTCCTAACCCCAGGGAGCCAGATGACAAACACCCTAACTTGGTCATCACAGAAACTAGGTGAGAAATGTGACTGCTGTAGTACCCCTCATCCTCAATCCTAGTGACACACCTAGAAAGTGTTGCTAAGTAATATGTTCATATATAAAAGATATCACCACACTATAACATTCCAGAAATATATCCTGTTACAGTAAACTCCATGTGACAGTCTAAAATTCTTATCTGTGCCCAAATTATCTTGTGTAAATGTTTGAAATAAATGACTGGCTGGCTGGAAATTAAAAGTGTCCTAGTCAAAGATTCCATTTTTTGTTTCCAATTTCTTAACATTTTTATTTAAAGTTTTGAGTTCCAAATTCTATCCCTTCCTCCCTCTTTCCTCCCTACTCCCTGAGATGGTATGCAATCAGATATAGGCTATACATGCATAATTATGTAAAACATTTCCATATTAGTCATTTTGTAGAAGAAGACTCAAATAAAAGAAAAAGTGAAAGTGGAAAATAGCATGATTCAGTCTATATTCAATCAATATCATTTCTTTCTCTGGAAACATTATGGTTCTTCGATAGTCCTTTGAGATTGCTTTGGATCATTGTATTGCTGAGAATAGCTAAGTTATTCACAGTTCTTCATCAAACAGTATCACTATTACTGTGTACAAGGTTCACCTGGTTCTGTTCACCTCATTCAGCATCAGTTCATGCAAGTCTTTGCAGATTTTTCTGAAATCATCCTGCTTGTCATTTCTTTTATCACAATAATATTCCATTACAATCGTATACCACAGCTTGTTTAGCCATTCCCCAATTCATAGACATTCCTTTGATTTCCAATTCTTAACCACCACAAAAAGAGCAAAAAATATTTTTGCACAACTAGGTTCTTTTCCCCTTTTCTAGATGTCTTTGGGATATAGACCTAGCATTGTATTGCTGGATCAAAGGGAACAGTTTTATAGCCCTTTATGCATAGTTCCAAATTGCTCTTTGGAATTATTGGATCAGTTCACAACTCCATCAAAAGTGCAGAAGTGTCCCAGTTTTTCCACATCCCCTCCAACATCCAGCATTTTCTTTTTTATCATATTAGCCATTCTCATAGGTGTGATATAGTACCTCAGAGTGTTTTAATTTGCATTTCTCTAATCAATAGTGACAGACCATTTTTATATGACTATAGGTAGCTTTGTTTTCTTTGTCTCAAAACTACATGTTCACATCCTTTAACCATTTATCAATTGGGGAATGACTTATGTTTTTTAAATTTGGTTCAGTTCTCCATATGTTTAAGAAATGAGACCTTTATCAGAGATACTTGTTGCAAATTTTTCCCAGTTTTCTGCTCTCCTTATAATTTTTGTTGCATTGATTTTGTTTGTGCAAAAACTTTTTAATTTTATATAATCATAATTATTTAGTTTACTTTTTGTAATTCTCTCTATATCTTTTTTGGTCCTAAATTCTTCCCTTATCCATAAATCTGACGATAAACTATTCTGTGCTCTCTTAATTCTTTTATGGCATCACCCTTTAGGTTTAAATCAGGTAGCATTTTGACCTTATCTTGGTATATTTTAATGTGAGATGTTGATCTAGACCTAATTTCTTCCATACTTTTTTCCAGTTTTCCTAGCAATTTTTGTCAAACAATGAGTTTTTGTTTTGAAAGCTTGGATCTTTGGGTTTACCATCTACTAGATTACTATGGTCATTTACTATAATGTAATTTGCACCTAATCTATTCCATTGATCCACCACTTTATTTCTTAGCCAGTACCAGATTGTTTTGATAATTATCACCTTATAAGACAATTTGAGATCTGGTATGGCTAAACTACTTTCTTTAACTTTTTCTCATTAATTCCCTTGATAACTTTTCCAGATGAATTTTGTTATTATGTTTTTATATTTTGTAAAATAATTTTTGATAGTTCGATTGGTATGGCACAGAATACACTAATTTAAGTAGAATTGTCATTTCTTTTTATATTGGCTCAGGTACTCATGAGCAATTAATATTTTTCTAATTGTTTAGATTTGATTTTATTTGTGTGAAAAGTGTTTTGTAGTTGTGTATATAGTTTCTGTGTTTGTCTTGGCAGATAGACTCCAAAGTATTTTATATTGCCCATAGGGTTTTTTAGCAGAATTTCCCTATCTCTTGCTGCTGGACTTTGCTGATAATATATAAAAATGCTGATGATTTATGTAGGTTTATTTTGTATCCTGCAACCTTGCTAAAATTGTTAAAAATTTCAAGGAGTCTTTTAATTGATTCTCTAGGTTTTTCCAAGTGTAACATTGTATCATCTACCAAAGAGAGATGATTTTCTTTCCTCATTGTCTATTCTAATTCCTTTCATTTCTTTTTCTTTTCTTACTGTTATAGCTAACATTTCTAGTACAATATTAAATAAAAGAGATGACAATGGGCATCCTTGCCTTATTCCTGATTGTCTTGGGAATGCTTGCTGATGATTTTAGATAAATATTATTTATCATTTTAATGAAAGCTCCATTTATTCCTGTGCTTTCTCGTATTTTTGGTAGGTACTGTATTATGTCAGATTCTGCATCTATTGAGATAATCATATTATTTCTGTTCATTTTGCTATTTATATGTTCAATTATCCTGATAGTTTTCTTAATATTAAACTAGCCCCAAATTCCTGATATAAATTTCACCTGATCAAAGTGTATATAACCCTTGTTATATTGCCATAATCTCCGCTAATATTTTATTTAAATTTTTCATCAATATTCATTAGGGAAATTAGTTTATACTTTTCTTTCTCTGTTTTAGCTCTTTCTGTAGCAGCGCCATATTTGTGTAGTTAAAGGATATTGGTAAGACTCCTTCTTTGCTTATTTTTCCAAATAGTTTATATAGTATTTGGATTAATTATTCTTTACATGCTTACTAGAATTCATTTGTAAGTCCATCTGGTCCTGGAGATGTTTTTTTAGGAAGGTCATTGATGGCTTATCCAATTTCCTTTGCTAGAATTGGGTAAATATTTATTTCTTCTTGATCTAATCTGGGTGATTTATATTTTTGTAGATATTTATCTATGTCATTTAGATTGCCAAATTTATTGGAAGATTATTGGACAAAATAGCTCCTAACAATTGTCTTAATTTCCTCTTCACTGGTGGTGAATCCACCTACTTCATTTTTATACTAGTAATTTGGTTTTCTACTTTCCTTTTTTTAATCAAATTAACCAACTGTTTGTTTTATTAGTGCTTTTTTTCATAAAATCAGCTTCTCGTCTTATTTATGAGGTTCAATGGTTTTCTTACTTTCAATTTTATTAATCTCTCCTTTGATTTTTCAAGATTTTTAATGTGGTATTTAATTGAAGATTTTTAACTCATTCTTTTTTCTAGTTTCTTTTTAGTTCTATGCCCAATTCATTGACATGTTTCTCCTCTATTTTACCAATGTAAGAAATTAGAGATATAAATTTTCCCCTAAATATTTTGTCTGCATTCCATAAATTTTGGCATGAAAAGAATTCCATTTTGATGGCATTGAGTGCAATGAATTTTGACCTGCAGCATAAAAGAGGCCTTGATATATATCTTCTGTGTGTTTAGAAAACAAGTCAGTGAACTAACATTTATTAAGTGCCTGGCTTAGCCAGTCATTGTGCTAAGTGATGAGAGGGGAAAACAATTACTTTGAGTGCCTTATAAGCAATGACTAAAGCATTCAGAAATCCCCTAAGCAAAAGTACAGGTTGAGGCATCCCAATCATAATATCCAGCATGGAAAACTGCAGCTCTTGAAGCAAGGAGAACACAATGCTTTCATGGATTGGAAAGAAGAACATTGGAAACCATCTGGCTGCTACCCCTTTTCCAGACACAAGAGGACATGGGTCTATATTGTGCTCCCTCTCTGTGACTTAAGAAAAGAATGAAGAAAATTTAAAGTGTTATAAGAAGGGATGACTGTGGTGGACCCTTTGCCTCAAAGTACCTTGCTTCACCTAAAGGTAAAGATGCATCTATATAAGCTCACATACAAATATATACACACACATACACATACACACACACACACACACACACACACACACACACACACACACACGCATACCAGCTGTCTTCTCCTCTCTGCCCCAAATTCACCAACTCTACACTCCATCGATGGGTCCAAAAAAAAAAAAAAGCAAAGAAGAGCACGCGAGATGACTTCTATCACTAACACAATGAGGAATTCTCTACCATAATCTGGCTGAGGCCCTGTCTCCACATGATAGCTGAATCCACCTCAGCACCATATATTCTATAATACAGATAATTTCCATAGTTCACATGAGGATATTTGGTCTTGCCATGGAGTAGTTAATCTTAGACATTCAGATGCAAGGAAATCCCAGATCTAAGGGCCATTTCTATTGTCTCTCAGATTGTCTAGATTCAGTAGAATGCTATACTATTTACCACTTGACAAGCCACAGCTCCCTGAGTCTTTCAAAGACTTTTACCATTCATAAGCCCTAACCTACCACTATCCTATAATGTGGGATTTAGAATGGTCAATGAAGTCTAAAGGGGAAGGTAGAAAAAAATCCTTCAGAAACATGACCTGGGCACCCACTATGTTCCATCTGTCCCTCCAGACCACAACTAAAGTACAAAGCAAGAACTCACCACTCTGTCTTCTTTAACTACAAGCTGTTGTGAGAAAGAAAGCCAAAACCAGTGTTAACATCTGACCCAATTACCAATCCCTAACTCTGGCTTAGTTCCACAATCTCTAATTACATCTAAAAATCCAAGGAAGAGATTTTAATTTCTCAAAGTAGAATTCATTGTCATTAATTCTATGTTACATACCTTATTGGAGAGGGATTGGGAAGAGTCAAATTTGGGGGGAGAGGTCTAAGAAGGTATCAGATAAACAACCAAAGGATAATGAAATGCCCTAAAAATTAAAAGTTGTTTTTGTATTTCCTGTGGGCTGAGAGGGCAACCAAGAAGGCCCCAAGGGAATTGGAGTCACTTAGGAAACGACTTTTACTTTTCCAAACTTGAGATTTACCCTCTGGAAAAGAAATGCAAATAATATATAATATGCAGAGGATGGCTGAGATGATAAGGAAGTACCAGGGAAACAAGTTGTTAGCTATATCACATGCTGTTGCTAGGGTAACCTGGCACCAAACAGAGCCCAAGTACTTATCTAATCTGAGTAGCATAATCACATTCTCCCTTAGAATTCCAAGGAATTTTGTGACTTCTTGAAATTTCTTCAAGAATTCATCAGTCACTACTTCAGTTCTGCCTACAAAGGCAGGATCACAATTTAGAACTGTTTGACCTTAACTTCACCCTACCCAATGCTCACAACCTAGCAAACAACTTCAGAGGAAGGTCCATTTTCCAAAGTGGGGTCTGTTAGGGTCTGTAACTGGAGCCAAAAGCCTCTTGAAACTGTTGTTGGTCATGTGTTCCACATGGAGGGTAGAAAGAAGCCATACTAGCAGGGCATAGTGGTAGAATTTAATGATGGGACTCTAGGGCAAGGATGAGGGTAGAGGGCTGAAGTGATGAAACTGGAGAGTAGCAAGGAAGCAATGAAAGGCCACTAAAACTTAAGGCCATTTTTAGTCTAGCAAGTCTTATTCAGAACTAAACAATTACCTGACAGAATATACCACAGAGTTTAACTTGGAAGTCATCCTCATTTTCAGTATTTCTATAAATAATGCCATAGTTTTCATAGTCAGTTTCTATCACTTGGAAATAACAAGGACTTCCATCTGGAAAGGAGAAAGAGAACCTTGAACCTTCTTCTTAGCTCCATTTATTAGCTGGGTGACTTTCACCTCTTCAGGTGGAGCAGTGGATACAGCACTGAATCTGTAGTCAGAAAGAACTGAATTCAAATCCAACCTTGGATATTTAACTAGCTATGTGACTTTAAGCAAGTCATTAAAGTTCTGTTTGACTCAGTTTCCTCAACTGTAAAATGGGGACAATAACAGTTCCCACCTCCCAGAGTGAGGACTAAACGAGATGTAAAACACTTAGCACGGTGCCTGGCACATACTAGGAGTACATTTATACATAAATGTTAGCTAATATAATGGTTGTTATTATTACATCTTGGAGCCTCAGTTTCTTCACCTGCAAAATAGGAAAAATTAATTCTTGTCTTGGGGTCCTCATAAGGTTGCTGCAAGTATTAAATTTGGGACAATGACAAGAAACAGCCTTGTCAAATGCAAAGATTTGTATTTGTTATTCTCCATAAGCTTGACCCGCAGTGCTGATGGGGGAAAGGGTTTGCTAGGACCAACTCCAAAATTGGACTTGTTGGCCTGTAATGCTTTCTCACAATGATTGATCCTGATTTCTCCAATCAGGGCCAAACCAGACCCTAACTGTGAAAGAAATTAAATCAGTCTTCAGAATCTTCCAACTTCCCTACTTCCATACTTCTTCCTACTCCTTCCCTACCTAATACTCTATGGAATGGATGCATGCCAGTACAGCAGTCCATGAACCTATTGTTCAATCCCACCCCAACCCACAACTTCAAAACTTATCCTTCCTATAATCCCCTCAGGAACTTGCCAAGTGGCTGACTGTCATTCATAACTAAGATGCTGACTGCTTACTATGCTGCTTTTTTCAGAGTATGGTATTATTCTTTTATAAAGAGGTTCTTTGAGTCAATGATGCCTAAAGCTAGAAGAATGAATAGTGGTAGGGATTCCAAACCCCAAGGCCACTGGGAAAATATTTGAAGTTGTTAATCCCTTCACTTTCTGCCTTACTCTAAGGCTAGCGCTGTTCCTAAAAGTAGAAGTTAGCAGTTTTGGGGGAAAGGGGTATATAAGTGTGTGTGCTCATATGTGTGTGTGCATGTGTGTGTATGTGTGTGTGCATGTGTGGATATGTGTACATGTGTGCATGTGCTTATATGTCTGTGACTTTGAGTGTCTGTAAGTGCCTTTCTCTGTGTGTCTATGAATCAGTGTTTTTGGTGTCTTGGGGAGGGGGGCATAACAATAATTGCCCATGTATGACTTAGCTCTATACCAAGCCCTAGTGGATAGCTTCACTATATATAGGGCATCTTGCTTTTTATGAGATCAATAATCAAACCCAGGTTTCCTAGGATATGCAGACCCGCCCCCCCCCAAAGCACTTCTGGATGCTATATCTGTCTGTAGCATTAGAAGAACTAAAACTCTTTAATCATCACTTGAGTTAATGAGGTAAGTAAAAATAGTAGAAAAACAAAGTCCATTTTTAATTCCATCATCTCTCACTTACTATCACTTTTGTGATTTTATTGCCCAGACTTATTTCCTTTAGCATATGTGGTATTTACTTCTATACAGACTCCATCCGACCTGTGAATCAATGAAAGAGAAGTCATTATGGAGCTTCTTGGTTTCACCTTAGAGAACAAACAGATATAAATCAGTCCATGGTCCCTGGTCCCTGCTCTGCCCCCATCCTCCAACCTTCACACACAGTTGCCATAGCATGGTTTAGTTCATGAATATCAAATTCTTGTGGACTCTCTGCTCTTCATATGATTTTTAGTTCAAAGACCCCTGGTTCTGTGCCAGGGAGAGAGAAGAGCATCATCACGCGTTGTCCTTGAAGATTCAGCAGGGTAGGTCTTAACGTGACACCCCATTCACACGTGGGACCCCTCCTGCCTCTGTCAGGACCACAAGAGAGGCCCAAGAGAGAACAACATGTCATGCCCCTCAGGCATGAAGCACATGACTGAACACATGAAGTTTCCTGTGTGTTTCAGAGGAATGAGTCCCCAGACCCTACAGAATACCTAGTCAGCCTGATGATTACACCATAATTCTATGGAACAGATGTATTTTTAGGGACCTTGTGAGCCTATTACGGAACAAAGACTACTTTTCTTATGGGCAGATGAGAATGCTAAAACCACAAAATGATCAGTTAGGGAAGATACCTCCTGAAAAGTCCAAAACGGTTCAGTTAATACTAGTACACACCTGAAAAAAAAAAGAGAACGGAAGTATCCTGTCTGGGCTGCAGGCTGCATGAGCATATCCACTGGGGCCTGGACTTTCCTAAATACCAAAACTGAAACATCTTGTGGTAGCTGATATAAGGGACAGGAGGAATTACAGGCAGTTAAGGATTACCTAAGAAACACTGAGATTAAGCTAGCAAATCAGTCAGCAGCACCTTACTGGGCACAGAAAAAAGCAGAAATGTCTTATGGTTACCTAATGGAAGAAGATTCAAAAATCAAGGTTGGTTACCGCAAACTCAATCCAGTGTGGGTTCCATTAATTCACTAATAACACTATTAACTAATAATTAATTCAATAATAACATATTTCTGTCAACAAGTTATGGGATCACAGGATTATATGTCATTATTTCTGCACAGCCTTCTCCACGATGGCAGTGAGAACAGTACTGGATTTGGAACCAACAGACACCTAAATTTCAATCCTGGACCTGATGCTTACTGGCAGTGTGCCTTAGGCTAGGCATCTAACCTCTCTGAAATTCAGTTTTGTCTATTTGCGAAATGAAGACAACTGCAGCACCTACTTACCTCACAGGACTCGGAGGAACAAATAAGATAATGCATATATTGAAGAGTTTTGTGAACCTCAAAGTGCTTCATAAGTGGTAGCCAAAATGACTTTAGTGCCATACCTCAGTCATGTGATGGAGCTGACTATCGTTTATGTTCTAACGCGAATCCTTTCTGTGTCTTTTTCATCACCTAATTATGTGTTGTTTCCTACTCCTACACCCTACATTTCAGGCTCCTCTGGTCATGTCCTCTTTAATGAACTAATTCTCACTGAAATTTCTGAGATGAAATACATGAAGAGGGGAGTGGAGGTAAGATTTTAAAAGAGGAATCTGAAGAGAAGGCAATGTTTAACTGAAAAAAAAACTTTAATGGCAGAATTTCAGGTCCTGGTGGCTCCTGGGTGAATGATGCAAAGCATTAGATCTCCTAATTTGTTTCTTCTTCAATTCTCCACAGAACTTCCAAATTAATATTTCTGAAATCTGGATCCAATCAGGTCACTTCCTTATTCAAAAGTCTTTGATGGTTTCATAATGCTTCTAAGACAAGATATCAAATCATCAGCCTAACATTTAAAGCTCTCTACAACCTAATTCCCACCTCCCTTTCCAATCTCATTTCTTATTACTCCTCTTCACAAATTCTTCATTCTGGACAAATTGCCTATCAGTTATTCTCTGTATACAGTATTCCATCCCTTATCATGATGTCTACTGTCTAAAAGCAATATTGTTCTCATGTCTGCTTCTTAGTTTCTTTAACTTCCTTCAAAGCACAGCTTGAGTTCTAAGTCTTACATGAGACCTCTCCCAATCTCTTCAACAGTGCTTTCTCTCTCAAAGATATTTAATACTTGATCTGCATGCATGTTGTATCCCCCCAGCACAATGCAAGATCTTAAGGGAAGTACTCATTTTGTTTCTGTCTTTGCATCTTGATTTACTTAGCACAATGCTTTGCCTATAGTAGGCACTGAATTAATATTGGTTGAGTTGAGCTGAATTAAATCAAGTTGTCTCTGGATAGTATAGTTGCTAACAATGCATTAAGTGTTCAAATCCTCCCTAATTACCACGAACCCCAAATTCAGTTTGTCCTTTCATCAATCCTATGAAAACATTGCCATCAGCTTCTATTTCTTTTCCTTCCCACTGAAAATCATCAAGTCTTGAAGACATAAAAAGGGCCTGTGTAAAACTACAACTTTAGGAGTCTTACACCAGTATCCTGTACCCCAGAAATGAGGCCCTTGAGAATATCAGAAAGCCTACCACCCCAACCTCAATCCAAAGTCCTCTAACTAAAGTTGTTTACCCTTATCACCAAAGGAACCCCTTTGAGGGTTGTTTCCTGAGAGATACTGAAATATGGCATCAAGGTGATGTTATTTTGAACCTGGAAGGAGGAAATCGGTGCCTGCCCCACACTCAGCAGCACCACAGCTATTCTGAGGACCCACATCCCCCCACCCATTCTGATATCAATAGCAGTTAGTGAATGAGGGGGGAGCGCAGCAATCCCCTGGCCAGGTCCAATTTTATATTCTTCAGGCCAAACTCTGAACAGACAGGCTTGTCCACTTACCACCAGTAGCAGCATAGTGGGATTCTATCCCACTACACATGCCTTGCACTGTTCTTGGTACCAGCATCTTCCCCCTACAGTACATCTAGGGGAATCCATAAAATAGAAAAGGATAGTTGTATGGACTAGAAAAGAGAACACAATAATATGTTGTTTACAAGAAACACAACTGAAACATAAAAACTGTCATGTAGTCAAAATAAGACCCTGAAGCAAAAATTATTATGCTTCAACTGAACTTTAGAAAGTGGGGATAGCAGTCATGATCTCAGACAAGGTAAAATCAAAATAAAATCTTTATTAAAAGAGATAATCAGGGAAACTGCACTATGTTGAAAGGTATCAGAAACAATAAATAAATATTAATGCTTAGAATGTATGAAACAAATTGCATTATGTCTAAATACTTGAAGGAAAAGCTAAAAAGTTACAGAAAGAAAAAAACAGTAAAACTATAATAATAAGGGACTTAATAGTATCCTCTCAGACCTAAAAAAATGTAACAAAAATAAAGAAAGAAATTAAGGATCAAAATAAAATTTTAGAAAAGTTAAGTAGATTGTGTCTCTGAAGAATACTGAATGGGACTAGAAAGGAGTATACATACTGCTGGGATAGCACCTTTACAAAAATTGATCATATATCAGGGTATAAAAACCTAACAAATGTGCAGAAAATAGGAAATATTAAACATATCTCTGACTGACCACGATGCAACATAAATTATATTCCATAAAAGACAATAGAAAAGGAGATTAAATCTAATTGGAAGCTAAATAATGTGATCCTAAAGAATTATTGGATCAAAAAGAAATTTCTTTTCAAATAATAACAATAGGACAACATACCAGAGTTTTTGCCGTGTAGGCAAAGTAGTTCTTGGGGATATCATCAAAAGAGAAAGAGAGTAGATCAACTAATTAGACATGAAACAACAACAAAGACCTAGAAACCTACTAATGTAGTGTGTTTGAAAGATTTCATTTTGGTTTCTGAAGTCTAAATTTTGCTTCCCACATCTAAATGTAGGAACTACACTAGCCATTTTCTCATAGTTGACCTAATATTACTGTCCCTTTCTCAATTAATTGCACCCCCACAACTCAAATATTTAGATGGACTATATCACAATACGGCTTTTCTGTATTATACACATAGGACTGGTTTTATGAGAAGGATGTGCGTATGACTCTCCCAGAAGGGTTGTCTGCTCTATTTAAATATCATCCCCATTACTTGTTACTACCCTATTCTATCTTCATTTTCTCAGTCTTCAAGATTCCTCTATTAATCAAACAAGATACAGAGAGATTCACTGGAGATAAAAGCAATAATGTTAATTAGATAAAGTTGAAAAGTTTCCAATGTACCTAAAATTTGAAGAAAAGCAAGGAACTGGGAGGGGGAAGTGAGGTATTTGTAGAAAGTTTCCCTGATAAAAATCTCATTTCCAAAATATAAAGGGAAAGTGAGTCAAATTTACAAGAATATGAGCCATTCCTCAACTGATAGTCAATGGATACAAAGTCAATTCTAGAGGAAATCAAAGCTATCAACAGTCATATTAAAAAATACTTTAAATCTCTAATAATTAAAGAAATACAAATTAAAACAACTCTGAGGTACCACCTTACACCTATCAAATTGACTAAGATGACAGAAAAGGAAAATAACAAACGTTTGAGGGAACATTGGAATATAAGTACACTAATGTACTGTTGGTAGAGTTGTGAACCAATTGATTTGGGAAAGCAATTGGGAATTATAACCAGTTTATAATTGGTTATAATTACATTATAATATAATAGAATTGGGAATTATAACCAAATTATAACCCAAAAGTAATTAAACTGAGGAACCCTACTAAGATTATAACTCAAAGAGATCAAAAAAATTAATATGTACAAAAATATTTATAGCAGTTCTTTTTATAATGACCAAGAATTGGAAATTGAGGGGACAGAAATCAGTTGGAGAATGGCTGAACAAATTATGGAATGTGAATGCAACGGAATACTACTATGCAGTAAGAAATTGTGAAGGAGGAGGTTTCAGAAAAATCTGGGAAAACTTGTATGAACTGATGAAAGTGAAGTGAGCAGAACCAGGAGAACATGGTAACAGAAATATTGTAAAAATCATCAACTGAGAAAAACTTAGTAACTCTGATTAACACTATGATCCAATACAGTTCCAAAGAACTCACTGAGGAAAAATGTCATCCAACTTTAGATAGAAAACTAATGGAATCAAAATGCAGATTGAAGCATTTCTTTCTTTCTCTTTTTTTCATATTTATAATTGGTTTTTTATATCTTGCCACCTCAATGTGTGGGGGAAGATGAGGGGGAAGAATCTTGGGCTGAAAATAAAATTAAATTTTTTAAAAACAAAATAATTTTTATTGAAAAAAGAAAAAAATACTCTTCTATTAAAATGTACATTGTTCCAAGAAGATAAGCCATACCTTAACTCATGGGATTTAAGACTAGAAGATCTAGTAAAACCTCCTCATTCGCAAAATAATTGAAGATTATACAGGTAGTAAATATGGCAGAGCCTTGATTTGAAACTAGACATTCAAATTCTAAAGCCAGAATTCAGTTCACCATACCAAGCTGAGGGTGCCTCTTAATGTCACTAATTTTTTGATTATTAGTCAACACTTTGTCATGGACTTAGAAAAAAGAGGAAGGCTTCCATGAAAGCTGTGGGAGAGGGCAATCAAGGACAAACTCTATCTTGCCTTGGACTAGTCTTACTTTTGATATTACAAGTGAAAGAAGTGACAAAGGCAGTCATGAAAATCATACAGGTATAATCCTTACATGACATCCTTCCCTGCACCACACCCCGACCTGCCCAGCACCATGGGCATGCCAGTTGCAATATATCTGGGTCTCACTAGCAGAGAGAATAATTGTTCTAGTGATCTGTTCGTTTTCCCTGAGGGAAACTTCCTTTATATCCATTGGTCCCACAAAGGACAATGTAAATTCACCTCTAGGTGGAGCTCATGATTATTTACAGAGAATCTTAGCCCTGCCTATTGGCCTTAAATAACTGCTACTGATATGCTGGTGTGTACCTGTTTAAAAAAAAAAAACAAGATCCACATGCTGCCAATTGCCCCTTCTGCCTTGTACTTCCAACTCAGACCCTTCTCATCTTTGAAACCCTTTCAGTAATCCCTTCCCTCTGCTGAAGCATTTTATTCTCTGTTATCCTCACTTGGAAAATGAATCAACCAGGTTTTTTTCTAGACATCTTTGCTTCTTCGGATGAATAAATGGTCAAGATAAAATTCATATCCCTAAAACTGAGGTCATATTATGTCACCCAAGAAGCTTCATTAGCTCCCTATTACCTCTAGAACAAGGTACAAACTCATCTGTTTGACATTTAAAGTACTTTACAATCTTACTCTTACCTGTCTTTTTGATTGATTTTACATTACTCCTCATGAATGCTACACTTTGACTAAACTGGTCCATTTTCTACTCTCCAAGCACAAAGCTACCCACTTTAGTACTCCATGACTAGAACTTTCTCCTTACTAATCTTCACTTCTCAGAAATCATTCCCTCCAAGGCTTAGCCTAAGTGCCACCTCAACCAATAAGCATTTCTCTAAGAGCCTACCAAATGACAACTCTACCCTAAGCCCTGGTGACACAAAGACAAAAGTGAAACAGTCCCTGCTCTCAAGGAGCTTATATATATCAGGGAAGAAAACATGTACATATATAGCAATGCACAGAATATACAAAGAGTAAATACAAGATGATTTGGAGTGGTATATGAAAAGGTAAACCTTCATGTAGAAGGTAGCACTTGAGTTGAGGCTTGAAGGAAACTAGAAATTCAAGAGGCAGAGGAGAAGAGGGAGTGCATCCCAGGCATGGGGGACAGACAACCAACACAATGACAGGCAAGTAGGAAATGGAGTGCTGCACCATTATGGGCAACAATAAGGACAGTTAAACTGGATTATAAGGAATGTGAAAGAGAGTAATATGTATTAAATCCGAGTTGATATGTTGTGGTCAGATTGTAAAGGGCTTTAAATGGCAAATAGAGTGATTTATAGTATTACAGAGACAATAAGTAGTCACTGGAGTTTATCAAGTAGAAAAATTCTGATAACTGTGAGAAAGATTGATTGGAGTGTGAAGAGATTGGAGTCAGAGGCCAAGGAAGTTGTTGCAACAAAAAAGACTAGAACTAGGATGGAAGTGGTGTGAGCGAAGAGAAAGTGATAGATTTGAAAGATGCTGTGGAAGGAGTGACAATGAGACTTGTCAATTGTTTAAATAGGCAAGTTGAGTGGGAATAAGGAGTCAAGGATTTCACAGAATTTGTGAACTTGGGGGATGAGAAGAATGGTAGCATACTTGGCAGAAATAGGGCAGATCTGAGGGATGTTGAGATTTGAGGGGCCTGTCTTCCCTAATCTCCAAATTGAGGAAGGGTTCCATCTTTTCCAGGAAGTATTTCTTACCCATTTCAACCCATGATCACCTTTCCTTTCTCTATTGTGGGAGGACAGGTCATAAGAATGAATGAAATAAATGAAGGGCAGGATAGGACAGAGGGAAATATGGTTAGTCTTTTATAACATAACTATCATGGAAGTGTTTTGCATTGTTACATGTGTATGACCTATACTGAATTGCTTGTTTTCTCAATGAGGGTGGGTGGGGAGGGAGAGACAGAATATGGAACCCAAAGCTTTAAGAATGAATGTTAAAAATTGTTTTAGCATGCAACTGGAAATTAAGTTACTCAGGCATGGAGTATAGAAATCTACTTTCCTATAGGAAAATAGAGGGGAAGGGGGATGGAAGAAGGGTGGGTAATAGAAGGGAGAGCAAAGTGGAGGTAGGTGTGGATGGAGTGCATGCTAGGGTGGGAGTGGGGAGAGATAGGGAGAAAATTTTGAATTCAAATTCTTGTGGAATTAAATGTTAAGAACTGAAAAATAAATAAATTATATATATATAAAAAGAAATAGCAAGTTCTACTGGGACTCAGAAGAGAGTGACATCCTGTGGTCCTTAGACCAGAGTGTTTGGAGGAGCTCAGGCTTAAGCTTGGTGCTGATTGATAGAAATGATTTGGATAAATGAACATTCCAGATGAAGATAATAGCATGAGGAAAGAGGGATCAGGTCTCACATTTTTTTAAATACCTCACAGGGCCAAGCACAGCATTTTGGATGATAGGATCATAGATTTAGAACTGAAAGGGAATTCAGAGGTCTTCCAATACAACTTCTTTATTTCAGATAAAGAAACTGAGAACCATGGAAGTTAAGCAACTTGTCCAAAGTCATAGAGGCAATAATCATTAAAAAACTTCAAAGACAATGCTCTTTCAAATAAGGCCACAAAATATTTGTTGAATTAATGAATACACATACATGTGCACCCACATACATGCTTGGGTACATAATGTAATGGTAATTTAAGGTTAATGGTGGGGGCGATGGGGGAAGAGTTAAAGATCTTGCCCACTGATTAATAGGCCTCAATACATTTTGTTAATTTCTATTGAGGCACTGGGTCAGAGGGTCCTGCCCTCCAGCTCTGAAAAGGTATTAAATACTCTGAGGTGAGGTTTTATTTGGGGGCTTATTCATTGAAAGTGTTTGTTTGACCAGATGAGACTCTGGGCAATCACTAAGGAGACCCCCCTAGCTTTGAAAACTCGGATATTGGTGCTTCTCTCTCTGGTAACTATGTATGTATGGTCAGACAGTTGGATCTGTCTGTTGATCTGCGATGTATGTATTGCTTATGGTCAGAAGTTGGAAGCCTTGTCTGTTGATCTTTATTTCTCTATTTTTATTTTCTCTGAAGTTCACAGTTCTGACTTTTCCCCCTGAACTAAATGAATGTTATATGTGCTTGATTAAAGTAGATTGTTGACCCCTCAAAAGTTGCTTTCCTTTTAGAAAAGCAGGTCTAAGAACCTGTACAGCAGGCCCTCCCGTGTATGTTGGAGTTCTTGCTGTTACACACATGCACACGTATCAGCTGCCCTCCTTCTACTCGTCACCTGCTCTCCACATGTCACTCTTCTCTTCCCACTCAGGTTTAAAACTGGCAAAAGAAAGTGATGAAACCCAGAATGTCCCAACACATGCTGGAATCTCTCGTCCAAGGATTCATGAAGAAAACTGAGAGAAAGGATACAGACATTCCCCAAATCTCAGGCATTAAGATTACCCCCTTACTCTAAAGATAAGAATGACTCCAAGCAAGATTTAAGAAAATCCTGGATGACTATTCTACCAATGGTCACTAGACAAAGTTAAGGTTGTTTGGGAGCGTCCTTAACTTCTGAGGTGAACTCACGGAGAATGATCATAGCCTGTCCCTCACTCCATCCATCAAAGATATCCTAGATTGGAAACAAGGATGGTGGGACCAACCCTGGAGGCAAAGAGAGCTTTCAAGTGTTTTAAGTGGTTAAGTCCAGAAGGCATTGATTTTATCTGTTTTATTTCCTGTGTAGGTCTGAGCCATGCAATAAAAAGGATTGAGATCTTTTAGAAAATAACTCCTTTCCCCTCATTCTCCCCCTCTCACATCCTACCTTCTCTCAGAAAAGACTTTGGCACCAATCCACAGAAGGATAGGAAGAGGTAGCATTCTGGTATATTTTGGGCACTACTTAAAAGAAGAAGGATGAAATCTTTGCTCATTGTTGTTCATTCATTTCAGCAGTGTCTGACTCTTTATGACCCCTTTGGGTTTGGTTTGTTTTTTTTTTTTACAGAGATACTGGAGTGGTTTACCATTATTTCCTTCTCTGGCTCATTTTATAGATGAAGAATTGAGACAAACAGGACAAAGTGACACTATAAGCTTCTGAGGATGGAATTTTAGTCTTTATGAAAAAGTTAAAACACTTTCCCACTTCATCCCTCTAAGGTCAAGGCCCATCTCTAGAGAGATAAGGGTCCTGGAGCGGGGGTTGGAAGAAGAGAAAATAGAGTTGAAAAACTACAAATAGTAAAGGGATGAGGGAAGGAGTCAGAGAAAACTTATTTTGGACCATGAGTTTCCACTCTGGGTTGCAAGTTGAGATTTAACATCTTTATTGTCTTGCTTTAGAAAAGCTGTCTGGTAAGATGTGAGCCCAACAGCCTGGCACACCTTTACAAACTCCTTCACCATCTCACTTTTCATCATCTTTTTTCTGCCTGTGAATAGGACCATAATAAAGGTGTCAAACATGCAGATTATAACTTTGTTAGATGAAAATGATAGAAGCATTTGGGTCAACAAAGAAAGACAGACAGAGATCCAATCTCAGAGAATCTGGGTGCTAATTCTGAAAGGGCTGCTAAGCAGGTTGTTCAATTGGTAATAACATAGCAACAATTTAGATAGACCCCTTTATTCAGAGTCAGGATAATCCACATAGGATCCCATCTCCTTAGTCAATGTTCCAGTTTTTGACTCACCCTTTTACAGAGGTGAAACCCACTTCAGACCAGTAGCACTATGATGAAGACCCTTACAATTCTGATCTAGACTCTTTATGATCCTGACTCTTTATGGGCCTTATAAACTAAGAGGAAGTGAGGTGGTCTAGAAAGCCCTAGGACCTCCTTTAGAATCAGCACCACAGGGAAATTTTTAGGAAGAAAGCAGGAATTGTGTTTTTGCTTTCCTTTGATTTCCACCACACTTAAAACAATGCCTAACCAACAATAAACTCTTAGTAAATGATTGATTAGCTGACTGGGAAGGATTGTCTGGGATAAGTCCAGATCTAGAGACATTTGTTGGTAAACCAGCAAAGAAGGTGGTCATTCAAATCAGATGAATGAGAACCAAAGGATCCCTGAAACCTAGCTGCCCACAACCTCTCATGTCTTCTCATCCTGAGCCAGGAGTCTCTCTCTGCCTTACTTACTTATAGGAGTCTCTTCACTTACTCCAGAGCAGCACATTGTTATAGGAATTTCCTGATTTCCCTGCTTGTAAATACGCACTGTATAGACCCAGTAGTCAGTAGATAACACACTAAAGTTTTTTATGCCTCTGAGTAGGGAAAAAAAAAATCAAACTACGCCTCCCTAGCCTAAATGTTCCCCATTCCTACTCCTCAAAAAGAGAAACAAGATATGTCACTACAAGGAGACAGGGGCCTGAGAGAAAAAATAATCAACCTAGTTCCTTTGTATCTCAAGGGCCCAAATTTGAAGGTGGAGATGAGGGAAAGGAGACTGTAGGGACAAACAGAGACCCAAAGAGAGAGAAGGAGAGAGAGAGAGAGAGAAAGAGAGAGAAGAGGGGTCGTGGATAGAACTATTGTAGATCAAGCTATACTATTTTTCTTGACTTTCTCATCCTATTTTCTCTTCTCATTCCCCAAATCATCATACAAATCAATATTCCTGAATATCTCTTTCTTCAAGATGTTAGTCATGTGACTGACATCCCTGTAGCCTAAGAGAGAAGTAGAAGAGCCTGTATTTAATGCAAAGGAGCCCATCTCAAATACTTTAAGTGTATTTTCACCAAGGTCTTCTGTGCAACAATCCACCTATTATTAGGCACCTACTGTGTACCTGGCACTGCTTGAGACACTGGGGGTGCAAGGAGAAAAATGAAACAGTCTTGTCCCTCAAGGAGATGACAGGATCTGTTGTGTAACCTAGAGAGAAATTCTAATTTGGGGAGCTCCAGGCTGGCTAACCAAGAAAGGTACTTTGCAGCAGATGGGACCTTGAGGTCCCCCTCAGGCCACACTGAGAAGCTACCCACATATTCTTCCTCTGGGTAGTGCTGGCACTGGTACTATATATGAAAGGGCATCAGTATGGGCTTAATTAAAAGTAGGAAGTACCTGGAAAATGACAAAGAAGTTTCTCTACCAGGTCCATACACACACACACACACACACACACACACACATACATATCTTTTAGATACACTTCCATTATTTCTTTGCAGAGGAAAAAAACCATGTTGGTGGAAAAGTATCTGGAATATCAGACTGTTTCAATATGGCAGATTATTTTTGCTAAAGTTGTTTTTCTTCATTTTAGGAGGTCGTTCTTTGCAAGTGTTTGAGGAGAGGGAAATGGAGAGGATTTTTTTAAACATATCAATCAGTTTTAATCATGTGGGGAAATCTGAAGTTATGACAACATAGTGCATCAATTATTCCCTTATCTTACATCATCAGTTCTTCTCTGGTTCCACCATGGTCAAGCATTAAACCAGTGAATCAAGCTGATGACATCATCATTAGAAGCAGCTAAGCAGCACCATAGTACACAGAAGACTAAGCCTGGAGTCAGGAAGACTGAATTCAAATTCCACCTGAGACACTTAGTAGCTGTGTGACCCTAGCAAGTCATTTAACCTCTCCCTCAATTTCCTCAGCTGCAAATAAGGAATAATCATAGCACCCGCCTCACAGGGTGGTTGTGAGAATCAGAGGAGATAATATCTGTAAAGCATTTGGACACTGCCTAGCACACTATAGAGTAAGTACTATATAAATATTTATCTCCTTCCCATCCCCTTCCCACACATTGAGACCAAAATAATAGGACCAACTCTCGTGTTAGTAAGCCTGCAACATAGCAATTGACCAGAAAGGACAAATCCAAATGGGTATGAAGACACAGAGGAGTATGTTGCTACAGTAAGATACAGTGGCCTCAACCTAGGGAACAAAGAGCAGTCCATGTTACTCGGGATAGTTCCAAAGCAAATATATATACATCTACTTATGCATATGCATGGGTTTGCATACATATATAGGACCAAAGAAAATACATCATATACACATTCATATATATTTTTATACATACATATATTTACATATGTATTATGTGTACATATATTCATGTATGTATGTGCATATAGATATATATTCCACCAAGAATGTATTTTATGGGTCATTCTTGGTAGAATAATCTTGGATATTTCAGTACACAGTACATCAGTACACAGATTGAAAGATTCATTTAAAAGCCATAGAACATCAACACCAGACCACTGGGAGCCTCTTCTCCATCCTGGGTTTCAAGATTCTTTGAGCTGGATTTGCTCCTTTCAAATACAGAAATCACAAATGGAAATCCCCTAGAGCTGTGGTTATCCAAATGTAGTTTTCATGTACCCTTCATGATCCCTGTGACCCATTCAGGGGAATCTGTAAGGTCAAAACAATTTTCATCATAACACAAAGATGTTTTAATTTCTTTGTAAGGTAAATATCAAAATATATAACCCACATAAACAAAGTTCTTTGGGAGATTCTAAGTATTTTTTTAAAATGTAAAAGGACACTGAGACCAAAAAAGTCTAGAGTGTGCAGACAAGTCTTTCTTCCCCTCCTTGCTGTTCTCCAGACACTGGGGTAGGAAAGGGCATCACTCAGTTGCTCAGCCAGCCTGCAGGGGAAAAGACAAATATAGTATCTTGTTCCCCAGGACCAGTCCCATGGTCCCTTGAGCCTAGAGTTCTATCTCTAACAGGGGCACAGAGGTACAGTTTGAAGGAGGCCCTAGTGGCCTTCCACATTGTCATCTTACAGGTCAGGGCTGGATCATCTGACCCTGACCCCTCCCAGTTCCCACCAACCTCCAGGCTTTCCTCCACTTCCCATTATGGTGCTATGATCCAAAGAGTCATCTAAATCCTTTCAGATGTTGTTCCTAATTTCAACCTGTCTCGCCTTTCTTTCAGGGGCAATCAATAAAGTAATTGACATTTATGAAATACCCACTATGTGCCAAGTACTACACTAGAACTAGACACTGGGGAAACAGATGGAACAACTTCTATATCCGAGGAGCTTACGTTCTATCAGGGAGACAGCATGTGCATATATAAACACATATTGAACAAATACAGAGGGAATGAGGGTAGGGGGGACCTATACCTGGAGAAATTCAAAAGACATGAGTTCTCTAAGCTTCCTTGCTCAATGACATACAACACTCTTCCAATTTCAAGGAATTTCATCAATCTTTCAATCCTTCCCTTACACCCACTCCTTCCTGACACTTATGAATTGTGGGACATGGTAAGGGAAGGGCAACAAATTCATGAGCTGACCTCCACCACCTCAACCCCTCCCACAATAGTCAAACAGTCTAAGTTTGTAAAAATAGCAAAGGACCAATACAGCCCATTTTGTAAAGATTTTGAATGTTGCATAAATGTAGTGGTCTGTGCGTTATATTTTGTAGTCTTTACAGTTCCTGGGCTTTAGTTCTGGCACTTCTTGTATGTATATGCATATTG
This sequence comes from Potorous gilbertii, assembly GCA_028658325.1. NCBI lineage: Eukaryota > Metazoa > Chordata > Mammalia > Diprotodontia > Potoroidae > Potorous > Potorous gilbertii. The sequence continues at coordinate 295,256,722 of CM053769.1, read as the reverse complement.
TAGTTATATGTTAAAGTCATGACATGCACTCTTTAAAAAAAATTGATTTTTACAATCTTTGGTAGTTATAAACTATGTCTTTTCTCAATCTTTTCTCCATCTTTAAGAGTTATTGTCAACCATTCTAAAAAGGGGAGGATGTAGCAACCATCGATTTTCTGTAACATAAAGGGCTCTTCTGCCAGTGCTACCCCTGTCTGACTTATCTATCATAAGTGTATATTATTTTTCTGTGATGCATATTGCAGATCTCTACTATAACTACTCCCATTTTTCTTCCTTCTCTCAGCAAAATTCCCATGCATCAGTTGCAATGGCAAGAACATACCAGAACCTTATAAACTGGAGAAAAGAGACTGAGGTGAAATATAGGACTTAGTGGACTGGGGGAAACCAGTTAATAATCTTACCTCTGCCCCTTGACTCCCAAGAAAATTCGGAGTTGAGACAATTTTTATCACTTCTTTCCTTGGGAACTAGCCCATGATGGAAGACTAGCTTCCCAAATGTCCTTAACAGAGCTCAGCCCTCAGTCCTCTCCCACGTATGAACTCAAGTCAGACTATGAATCTGTCACCATCATCCTTGGCTCCAGAGCACTCATGCATGGCACTGCATGTAGGCCCCAGGCTGGAAGTTATTAAATATCCTCATTTGGGTATATTTAGCAACAGAGGAAATGATAACAACTCATGTTTATATAGTGCTTTACATTTTCTCCCTTGATCCTGATAACAATCCTATGAGATAGGTGCTATTGCTATCCCCATTTATGGATGTGGAAATTGCCATAAGGCATTTTTTCATTTGAGTACCAAGAGGCCCATCCTAAAAATACCTTTGTCCAAGGTATTTTTAACTGATCTCACTTCTTTTACACCCACCTTCTCTAGTTTATCCTATATATGATGTCGAACTACTCTAAAGTGTTGTTGAATACGCATCACTGCGCTGTCCAGAAGACTTCAAAGGCTCTTCTTTGGCTCAAAGGAGTCAAAATCCAGGCTTCTCGGCCTGACATGCAAAGTACTCCACAATCTACCTTATTTTCTAAAGTCATTCTTCCCCAAACACATCATAGGTATTGACTCCCTTTTAATGTAGTACTGTGGAGAGAACATTGACCTTGAAGTCATGGAACCCATGTCTCAATCCCAGACTTGACATTTACTGACTACATGGCCTTGGTCAAGTCATTTAAACTCTCTGAGCCTCAGTTTCCTAATTTGTAAAACAAGCACATTGGACTTCTAAGGTCTTTGACTTAGTGTCTTAGATAAACCCTAGTTTATCTAAGTCTCCTCTACTTCTTCTGTTAAGCTTTCCTGAACCATCACAGCCTCTAACAATCACTCTTTCTGAGCTAATGCAGCCCTTACCATTTGTGACTCTTATGAGGTGCTCAACATGACTGCATTATGTCATTGTTTATCTCCCCAACTAGGCAACAAGTCCCTCAGGAGCTATCTCTTTTCACCTCTCCAGATCATAACATATCACCTAAAAGAAAATTTTCATTAAATATTGGGAGAGAAAAGGAGAAGGGGAAGAACTGAGTGGATGGCATTAACTAACCTCTCTGACACTTCATTAACAACAACAAAAATTTATTAAGCACCTCCTCCACATAAGGTAGCATGCTAAGCATTGGAAGCATTAAGCTAGGCACTGGATGCTTCTTTCTGAGTACTGCCAGCCCTGGATCCACTCAAATACCTTCTTGGCTTAGAAATATGAAGAATTTGGGGGTTACCTTTACTAAAGAGAAGGTTTCCAGATGTTTAGGAATTTTTGCTCATGCCTGAGACACTAAGACCAAACCAAGGAGAGCCATCAACAATGTAGCCTTCATCCTCTGGCCTTCTGTGCTCCAAATCACATTCACATTTGTCAAAAAGTATGTCCTCTATTGATAGGCAGGGTTTGGCACAACTGGTTTTATATCCATCACTCTGTTTCTCCCTCTCCTCCCCTCTCCCAATTGACTAAGAGTGGGCCGAGATCCCAGTCAGACAGTTTGCTAACAAGCTTTATGTGTATGGGAAAATAGGAATGAGGGAGTGGTAGTGGAATGGGTCTTGTGCTTTGGGGAACAAATTGTACAATAGCAGACATGGTCTTGCAGGATATTTGCTCTGTCTTCACTGGGGACTTAGAAAACATGAGTTAAAATGATAGGATAAATAGAGTGCACATAGACTAGGAATCCAAAAATGGGTTATTCATGGGCCGTTTAGAGGTTAATGCCTCATTCAGTTACGAATTATCCCCCTAAATTTGCAGGACATTTCGTATAAAACACCCTGATATCTATTATCCCGTCTGATCTTCACAACAATCCTTTAAGGCAAGTTTGGATCACCTCTACTGTTTAGAGATCCTTAACTAAGGACCTCAGTTATGCTGACCAGAAACTCAGTCAGATCCAAAGATTGATGCAAGGAGTTGACTCACTTTGGAAATCTCAAGCAACCCATGTGCCTTAACTGGCCCCATATTGATCAATCATTTATTGTTTACATGTTCCTCCCATGGTTTACAGACACTTTGGGGAGAGAAATACTTCTTTTTCTGATTTCAGGGAATATAATTTGCTGACTCTCCCACTCCTAATTTGGAAAGTCCCTAATCTTTCCTCCAACTAGAAGCCAGATTACCTAATGGTTTTTTTTGTTTCTTTTATATTAAGTGGACTTATTTAATTATTTATTTTTAAGGCCATTAGGGATCAAGAAAAACATATTTCCTTTTCCACATAATCGCTGTCTTCAAATACTTGAAAGGTTATTATGTGGAAAAATGCTAGGGTTAGCCATCTCTTCTTCAGGTTCGACATCCCCATTTCTTTTGATCTTGATATTACATGACTTTGAGACCCTTCATCATCTTGGCTGCCCTCCTCTGTACACTCCTCTAGTTATCCCTATCTTTCCAAAAATGTAATATCCAAAAGTAAACACAATACTCCAAATGTGACCTTACCAATGCTGAGTGCAGATGGACCATCACTTCCCTAGTATTGAATATTATGTCCATCAATTCATTCTGTCAGGTTTTTTGGCTACCACATAAGTTTTTATTTATATTGAGCTTTTAATCCACAAAAGTACCCAAATCTTTTTTAGACAATGTACTGAATTGCATTCTAGTCCTATTCTCCCATATTGTAATGCCTTTTATACTCAAAAATAAGACTTTACATTCATTCTCATTACATTTCATCTGATTAGATTTGGCCCAATATTGTAGCCTGTTAAGAGCTCTTTAGATCCTCTGTCATCCAATGTATTTGTTATACTTCCTCACCTTGTCTCACCTAAAAATTTTATATGGATGTTATCAATACTATATCAAAATCATAGATAAAGATACTAATTAAAAACATAAATTAAATAGTCATATGCAGGTCCCTGGGACACTCCACTAAAAATCTCCTTCCAAGGTGACACCACATCATTGACTATTCCTTGTGTGTGGTGTCATTTAATAAACTCCAAATCCACATAATTGTGCTAGTATCTCAGTGACACCTTTTTTCATATTTTCCTCAGTAATAATAGGAGATGCTTTGTCAAATGCTTTGTTAAAATCTAGGCAAACTACATCTACAGCATTTCCCCTAACCAACCAATCTAATAACCCTGTGGGGAAAAAAGGAAGTAAAGTTAATATGGAATAATCTATTCTTGGTGAGCCACAATGGCTCTTTGTGATCAGCATGTCCTTTTCAAATGTTTGCTAATCATGCCTTTAATCATATGCTCTAGAATTTTACCCAAATCAATGTCAAGTTCATGAGTCTCTACTTTTAAGAACTAGCTCTTTCCATTTTTGCAAACTAAAACAACATTTGCCTTTCTCCAGTCTTGACAACTCTCTTGTTTGACATGATCTCCAAGGGACATTTTGGCATCTTTTTCACTAATGCTAATTGTCCCTTATCAATGTATTTCATTCCTATTCTTCTGTTTATCCTGTCCCTATTATCAGAATAACCCTTTCAAATTCACCCTGCTTATATTAACTAAGTCCAAACCCCATAACAACCTGTGGCAATTTCTCAGGTTTCAGGTCAACTTGCCATCAGTTGCCTTCATTCTGCTTTCTCCTGGGACAAGGGCTTCTATCTTCTAGGAATCATCTTCTTATAGCTACCAAAGAAAGAAGGATGATTGGGGAAGAGAAAAACTAAGCATTCCCTCTCCAGGGTCCTGAATCTAATTTCACGTTTTCTTCTTTCAAGACGCAATAAAGGAACATTTTCCCCTGCTATTCTATGATTTTTTCTCCCCAATCCAGAGGTGATGTTTTTCTTGACTCTTTAATTCTGCCTTGCCCAATCAGCTATTTCTAAATATAGCTGCTGACCTGCAGTAACTTGTTTGAATTAATTTGCTTACAAGATTGTTTGATCAGTACCTCATCTAAGTGGCTCTAACAATTTATAACAACCCACATCTTTTATTGTCTCAATTTCTCAATTGTTTCCTAAAAGAACTAGTAACCTTTAAAATAGGATATATTGAGGGGGAATTTTTAAGCAAGGTTTTAAGAGACATTTAGGCAGATTTGATGACACCTCCCAAAAAAAAAATCTCTAGCTCAGAAGCCAGATGGTATGACCTGTTGATTTTGGGGCTTGTTGCCTAATATCTTTTTCTAGTAGGGGCAACAAGAGCACCTAAAAATAGAGTCATTTCCTTCATAATCTAACTCTAGCCTAACTTTCTAGGTTGATTATATATTATACATCCCCTCAGATGTTTTTTATGCAGGCTAAGGTGGCCTTTTTGATGTTAAATATATGCAACATTCCCACTCCTATCTTTAGACCTTTGCACAGGTTGTTCCATATATCTAGAATACTCTCTCCTCACCTCTACTTCTTGAAATCTCTAGCTTGATCCTCCTAATCATTAATGTTTCCCTATGCCCCTCCCTCCCTTCCAAAATTACTTATTTGCTTTTTCTATTATTTTTATTTACTTATCTATATACATGTTGTTCCTCATTCTTGTCTCCCACCTAAAATGTAAGCTCCCCAAAAGCAGGAACTCCTTCCATTGTTTTACCTATCATATTTGATACCTAGTATTTGGTCCTGGAACATTATAGAGTCAGTCAACTACTTGTTGACTTATTGAATTGATCGGTTTATTTTTATTCCCGAGGAAAAAAGAGAACTATAGAGATAGGATAACAAGATTACCATAGGCTTGGACCCTAGAAGTCACCTTTAAAATTGTAATCACAGTTTGCCCTGCTGAGGGAGGATCACATCTCACTGCAGACCAAGATAGGAGATACTTTTGTCTCTCCAGACCTTACTTCCACACCTTAAAAATAATCCTTGGATTGTAATATTAACTTTCTGGGTTTTTTTTTTAAAACATTCATTTGTTTTCTCATTTGATCTTAACTCTATTTACCAACTCACAAATTCAATTTACCCCAATTTGCCCTGCACACATCCTAGTACTCTCTTCCCTCTTAGATATCACCTTCCTTTCTCACATCATTGCTCTGGTCAAGAAATGATGATGATTCTCTGTGTCTATCACCTCCAAGTGTAACTTACTCAACTAAGTGGTGCAGGGAATAAAGTCCTGGGCCTGGAGTCAGGAAAACCTGAGCTTGAAGCTAACCTGAGATATTTTCTAGCTGTGTAAACTTGGACAATTTACTTAACCTGTGTCTGCCTCGGGTTCCTTAATGTAAAATAAGGATAATAAAGCCAGCCACTCACAGGCTTGTGGTGAGGATCCAATGAGATCAGTTGTAATGTGTTTAGTACAGTACCTGACACATAGTAGGTACTTAATAAATACTTATTCCCTGACTCCCATACCCACTCCCCTCCCCCGCCTGACCCTGAGGCTTGACTGCTTAATTATCTTATATATACATTCTTCCCTCCAAGCAAGATATATTCCTTACTGAGTATCACAAACAACCTGACTCATACCCCACCTCCAAGGCTTTCCTCATGCTGCTAACCCTATCTGATAAGATTTCTCATTTTCTTTCCTCCATTTACATTTCTAGATTGTTACAAAATCTGGCTCAAAATTCACCCTGGGGAAGCCTCCCTGGAAAGTCCTATTAAGGACTAATTCTTCCCTTGCTCCGCCTCCCCTTGGTACTTAGGGAAAGTTCATATGTCATATCTGTAACTTTCTTCTATTGCCCAGTTGCTTTGTGTGTATGATCTCCCCAATATGACATGAAGTTTTCTTGAGGTCAAGAACCAAGATCTCTTCTTTCCAAATTCTCCAGGTCCTAGCAAAGGAGGTACTTTAAGGAATGCTTGTTGAGTGACTGTGTAAATGAATGACGAATCCAACAAAGCTTCATGAAGTCAACTCATGACTCAACCTGAGATGATTTTTTACATGGGCGTCTGTGGGACTAAGAGTAAGAATCAGTCAGACCCCAGTTACTTCCCATTCATACCTGTGGGTTTTCTACCATTCACTTCAGTGGGACCATATCTAACTAACATTCTGTAAGGAGTCAAGGCTCCCTCCTAGTCAGGGGACAAGCCACATGTATTTGTGATCTGTGGCTCACAGCTTAGATTTAAAGGCTCTGTAGGGCAGTCTAAGAGAATCTCTGAATATACTCATAGAGCACAATTCTTGCCTTTGCCCCCGCTCTGCCCCTGCAGTTATTAGTTCCAGAAAGGTGGCTTCTTGAACTCAGGTAGCTTCCTTAGTTACCTGAACTAGGTAGGCTGACAGTCCAAGTGGATTGGCAGTGCAAAAAGTCCCCCTGTTGGACACTCATTGTGATTACAGCAACTGATGTATGTGGAACTTTACATATACTATCTCTGGAGTTTCACAAGGTACTAAAGTACTACAGGCATTGTGATTATCCCCATTTTACAGGTAAGAGAACTGAGGCCCTACAACTTGCTTAGGGTCACATCAAAAAGCAGCACAGTCAGGATTTAAACCCAGGTCTGGCTGTCATTAACCCTAGAACTCTTGCCATAATGTCACTCTCCTGTCATTTAGACCAGGGGTAGAGAACCTGCAGCCTCCAGGCCACATGAGTCACTGAGTGCAGCCCTTTGACTGAATGTAACTTTCCCAGAATAATTACTTTCCCTTAACAAATCCAGACTTCACAGAATAATAACTTCCCCTTAACAAATCCAAACTTCATAGAACAATAACTTCCCCTTAATAAAAGGATTTGTTTGTAAAACTTGGACGCAGTCAAAAGGTTGGAACTCAAGGACCTAGAAGGCTACACATGACCTTGGAGCTGCAGGTTCCCCTTTCCTGATTAGAGCTTTATCCTATGGTGCATTCAGTTCCTGTGGAATTTTTTCTTAATTTTCTGATCAAGGGCTAACAACCTAACAAAGAAGGTAAATCAAGTGTTACATAAATAAAAGGCAATTTAATCTAGGTGTTTTTTTCTTTTAAAAACAGGGAACATAAAACTCTACCCTATAAATTTTAAAATACTTAGTTTTTTGTTTGTGTTGCTATTTAGTGGAAAGAGATTGTAGATGGGGAAAAAACAGGATTAGAGCTATAAAGGACTTTAGAGATCATGTAGTCTAGCCTAGGGACCAGACTTGAGATGATATCAGCCATTTGAGGTGTTCCAGAAGAGGAAAATCCCTCTACCAATGAGGCTCTGCACCTGCTCTGCAATTTAGAATCTCGGATCATTTCCTGGTACACTAAGACTTGCCCAGGGTCACACAATCAGTATAAAAGTCTTAAACCAAGATTTCCCTGGTTTGAAGCCCACTGTATTCTCTCTGTCATACTCCTTTCCTCTAGACTAACATCCTTCAGTTTTTACAGAAGTGGCAGAAGCAATTCTAAAAAATTAAATGACTTTTTTTGAAAATTTAAGTAACTTGCTCATTTTTATATAGCTAAGTTCAGTCAATAATTAAGTAGTAACAGAGTAGCTAGGTGGAACAGTGGATAGAGCCCCAGTCCTGGAGTTAGGAGGACCTAAGTTCAAATTCAGTTTCACTTCCTACTGGGCAAGTCACTTACCCTGCCTCAAAAAAAATTATAGTACCAAAAGCAAGATTTAAGCTCCATTCCTCTGATATCATAGGCAGTATTGAGCACATAGTGAGTGTTCTAGGTGCTACACCATTCTGCTCTCTAAATGCACAAGGCAGAACAGGACAGGAGCAGAAAAGAGAAAGGCAAAAGTAGTGTCACCCATGCAGTGTGGTCTACATAATGAAAAAAGAATGCTGTGGGGAGTCAAGAGATCTAGATTCTGATCTTGGTTCTTCCTCTGTCAAGAGATCTCATTGGTATGGTGGAGACACTAACTTACCAGTCCAGAGCTACAACAGTACATGCTGTTCGTGATTCAGAATTGGCCAAGTTACCAACAGGAGCATTGACTTCCATCAAGTGCAAATATCCACAGGTAAAGAAATGACTATCATTTTTCCATTTTTAACATTTGGTTCTCAGCTTTGGTCCACATATGTTAATCAGTCATATCTAAGTGTCAGGCAACCAGTGTGTGAGAGTATTATAGGAGCTGCTTTTAAGGAGCATGGGGTCCCTGTCCTTAGGAAGCTTGGCATGTAGCTTGACAAGTGAAACAGACATCTTTCCAACTCTCAAGTTATCTGACCTCTATATTTCTGTAAGGCATTCAGTGATTTTAGCGGAGGATGATAAGAATAAAGTAGAATTAGGGAAGACTTCTTAGAAACCTAGAAGAAACTTAGAATACTTCTTAAAAATAAGTTCTGAGGTTTTAAAAAACATGGTGGTCACGGATTAATAGGAAGACCTCCCACATTTAGGTATGGCATATGCAAAGTCAAAGACAGTGAGCAAATTAAGGGCAGACTGTGTCTAGTAAAATGACCAGATTGAACTGGTGAGTATAATTATAAGGGAGGCTAGAGTGAGATGTAGTAAGGGGTTTTGTTGATGATGGACTTTGAAGGCCCATTAGAGAAAAAGAGTCAAATAATGCTAAGATCACAAAGTGGAAGACTGGTTGAGGTGCTTTTGACAATAATGGTCAAGTTGCGATTGAGGAGTAAGGAGAGGAAAGATGAATGACTTAAGACAGGGCTATGTTATGATTCAAGTGGAGTTGTCCTGCAGGAAGACGGAACTATGAGGAAGGGGGTGAAGGGTCAGTATCAAAGATCTAAATATGTAAGGGGCTGTTGAAATTGTGTTAAGGGAAGAGATTCCTAGGAAAGTAAATGTTGAGGGAAAAGAACTATATCTTAGGGAAAAAAAGAAGAAGAACCAGTGAAGGAAGGAGATGAGAATCAGCAGAGTACAACTGCCAAGAGAAGCTGAGAGAAAATTCAGTTTCAAGGAATAGAGGATGTCAGTTGAACTAAATGTAGGCACCAAAAAGAATGAAAATTTTTTCCCTCTTGGGCTGAGGATTTTCCACTTCCATCAAAGGAGTTTTTTGCTTAAGTTCTTGGAAAATCATGGCTCCGATTCAATGGTCAGATGGATCATGTCTCTTATGAGCCAAATAAATCTTCTTGTCTTTCCTATTACTTGCAAATGACCCCAAAGTTAAAAGCTTCCTCTTCAGAACAGAAATCATGAAGTGGGTAGGATGGGTTGATACAAGGCATCTTGTGGGGCATATGGGATTGTGCCCATATGATCATGAGCCAGAGTTGGAACAGAAATAGAAAGCTGGCCTCCAATCTGTATCTGGCAATGGTACCAGAGAAAGCTCATGTAACTCATTTCTTAGATCTCCATAAAAGTTGGGACATGGTCAGATTCTAACCCTAAGGCCACAGTTCTCATTTAGTAAAGGGATCAAAGGCTGCAGGTACGCTTTTTTGTGGGTTATAGATAATAACCAAGAGACTGAGCACTTTAATAGCAGCTCTACTTCCTAAGCTAATACTCTCATCCAATTGCCTTTTTGTCCCAAAGTCAGTAGAAAGAGGAAAGGTGAAAGTTCTGGCGGTGAGATGCTAATATAAAATCTACCAAATGTTGGATATCATATGACTCATTATTATAGTAATTCATATTTTCCTGTGATGTAAGTAGGGTATCCTTATTTATAGATGAGGAAACTGAGGCCTAGAGTGACTAAGTAACTTGCCTAGGTTTATAGAGATAATAAGTACCTAAGCTAGTATTTGAACCCAGTTTTCTCCAGCCTTCTCTTCACTTTTTTGCCATACTTCCTCTCCTGAAACTAAGTAAATGTTCTTATACTTTGGAAATGTCACTGTGGTCTGAGCCATTGGACTCATAGAAAATTAGAAATCAGTCCTTGGCTTTTTTCTTGTTGTACTCTTTCTTGTAATTTCATACATACATAGGTACATATTTCATTGTCCTTGTTATACTAAAATAGTGTTACTGAGAGTGCTTATTAGATTTTTATATTATTATATTAGATTAGATTGTTGTGGCAGCTAGGTGGTGCAATGGATAGAGCGCCAGTGCAGGAGTCGGGAAGAACTGAGTTCAAATTTCACCTCAGACACTTGACACTCACTAGCTGTGTGACCTTGGGCAAGTCACTTAACCCCAATTGCCTCATCCTGGGTCATCTCCATTCATCCTGATGAATATCTGGTCACTGGATTCAGATGGCTCTGGAGGAGAAGTGAGGCTGGTGACCTGCACAGCCCTCCCTCACTCAAAACAAAGTGAAGTGCAAGTCATGTCATTATTTCTTTGATGGCATGGTCTTCTTCAGCAACAAAGGATGAACATATACACAGACACATACACACACACACACACACACACACACACACACACACACAGTCAATCAACAAACATCTATCAAGTGCTTACTCTGTGCTAGGCCCCATACTAAGGCGTGGGGACACAAAGAAAGGCAAATACAAGATCTCTGCCCTCAAGCGGCTGACATTCTAGTGTAGATGGGACAACATGCAAACAACTATGTACATTCAAGGTAAGTATGCTGTAAATGTAAGGTAATCTCAGACCTGTGCTTTGGAAGCTGAATGAAATACAGACTAGGGAGGAGAGAGATTTGAGACAGGGAGACCAACGGGGAGACTACTGCGATGGTTCAGGCATGAGATGATGAGGCAGCGTGAACTGAGCTTTGGTGAGTAATTTTTTTTCTCTCTAGGACTAAATCTTCTCATCTAGATGTGGCAACTGGACCAAAAATCAGAGGTGGGCAACCTATGGCCTCAAAGCCATGTGAGGCCCTCTAGGTCCTCAAATGTGGCCCTAATCAGTCAAAGGGCCACATGTGGCCTCAAGGCTACAAGTTCCCTAACCCTGAACCAAATAATCTGTAAGGTAGAATATAACTCTATCTTCTTCCACTTTTAAAAGGCAAAAACCACACAGAGTTCCTAAGGATTAAAGAGAAATGAATTCATCAGAGCACTAGACTTGGAGTTAGGAGAGATAGTGTTCAAATCCTACCACGCACACTTATTAGAGGTGTGAGATCCTGTGTGAATTTCTTAACTTCTGTAATTTTCAGTTTCCTCATCTATAAAATGAGGATAATAGCACTACTTCCAAAACATTTTGCAAACTTCAGTCATAGTGAATGTTAAGAGCTTAAAACAGCACTAAGACTTTCGGGACACCCTGTATTTGCGTCAGCCACAATCTGCTGCTTCCTTCTAATCTTGACGCCAAAAAGAAAGGGAAGAAAGAAGAGAAAAGGGACAGAGAAAGGTAACAGTCATGATTCTGCACAGGTCCAGACCTAACAGAGTCAGTGGCACAAAGAGGAATCCCAAACCAAAACTATCCTTACTGGGGAACTTATCTTCCAATAATAGTAAAGCATCCTAACTTTCATTGACAACCAAAGTGTCTATATTTTTCCACGGCTCATATTCTTGTCATGATCTAGAATCAGGAGTGAGAATTTCATCTGGAGAGATCTTCACAGGCATCACGTACAGAAAGGACATGACAGGGTGTATGACTATTGTCCACACTCCAGGATGGGAGAGGAAAGAACAGAACTATCAGATGGAGGCAATTATTGTAACAGTAAGAGTAAAAACTAGCATTTGTAGAGAGCTTTAAGGTTTGCAAAGTCCTTTATAAATATATTTGTTTTCTTTTACAACATGACTGATACGGAAACACGTTTTGGATGACTACACATGTATAGCCTGTATCAAATTGCTTGCCTTTTCAGTGGGGTGGGGAAGGAGGAAGGGGGAGAATTCAGAACTCAAAATTTAAAAACAAATGTTAAAAACTGTTTTTATATGTAATTGAGGAAAATGAAATATTTAATAAATAAATAATGTAGATTTTAAAAAATAAAATGAGAAGTTGATTCAGCAGCACCAATCTATCTCTCCTTCATCCTCCCTCAGATGGCACTAGTCCTTTTCACTCTCAAGCTTCAGTTACCTGTTCAGAGCACTGGTAATGCTCAAAAGGTCAGGAGCTGGGAATGGAATACTCAGCAGAGCAGGAAATCTGTCCTCTCCAAATGCTGAATTCTGGGAACAGTGATGGGATCAGAAGACCAACAGGTCACAATGGTTCAGACAGAGCCAAGTTAGTGGCCCAGCTGTGAGGGTGCAGCAATTACATGGGTGACCTCACCTAAGGCAGATTTACCTATCTTAGGTTAGAGAACCCACTAATTCTGAAAGTTACCTCTTGTGATCAGGATCCTTTCTGTAGCTTGAGAGTTGGTATCTGTGCCAAGGACATGGAGACCAGAACTAAAAATGGAATAAGTAACATGCTCTTTATCCTCAGGCTGTTTCATTACTGACTGCCACAATTACAGGGCCCTGAAGGGATAAAGTGTGGCCAGCAGACCCAGGTTTTTCTAATTTTCCTACTCTCATGCTGTCCCTTGTAGAAAGCTGACCAGTCACAAGAACAATGGCTAATCCTGTCCTGTGTCAGGAATCTGCCCTTGAGTTTTAAGTTGGGTCTTTCCTGCTGTAGACTTACTATGACTCACTGCAATATACAAATCCTTATGTGAAGGGTGTTTTACACTCTGACCCTAATTAATATAACTTAGCAAGATGCTCAGTGGCCTGATATCTTTCTCAGGAAAGATTGTCTCTTTGATTGGGTCAGGAATCAATCAACCAAAAAGTAAAAATAGATGTGAATGATTCTAGATAATTCTAACTAAGTGCAAACAACCTAATTAATTAATTTGAAGGACTGAAGGACCGGTGCCACTGAATGAAATCATATAATGGAACATAGATGGATTAATGAAAAGAATTAGACATCCCTTTAAACCGATGTATATCAAAAGAGCTTCTAACAGGAAAACTGACCAGCAACTGCTTCAAGAATCAACCTTTGAGATACATTTGAGAAGATAATGCACTTATACATACACGGGAGAGCAACAGGAGGGAAGGGTTGGAGAATGCAAATAAAGGGAATGTCCTATGCCTCCCTCTCACATAACCTAGCAACCATATCATTAGAGATAATTGAGCTAGTAATAAATAATGCATCTATCCAGGAGCTGAAGGGAGATAAACTAGAAATGAAGAAAAACAATTTCAGTCCCACCTCTCTGACATGAGGAAACTCTTACAATAGGGGAGGTGGGCCCTATAAGGAAACAATAGACCTTGAAGGGAAACTACATAAGGAAAGAAGAAGAGGACTTCTGTCCCACTAGGAGCTGTGAATGTCATAGTGCCCTCTTAGTTTGAGCTCATTTTACCCTGGATTCTGCACTTGTGGAAGAGTATGTCCCAGACTTTTGGAGAAATGCTTTGTAGCATTTCTTACCCAGACCAAAAGCTAATTAACCCTGACTGGCTAATTGATATTAACTGGATAATCAGTGGGGTCCATGGGTGACAGTACTAGAAATCAACCTCAACCCCTCAGGCTTACCCCTAAAGTCCTGAGGGGATAAGTCACCCTCTAGGGGCCAAACCAGTAGGAGTAGGAAGAGGAGGAAGTAGGGGTGTACTATATATGGGAGCTCATCCAGAATATAAATATTGGATCCTTTATATTTGTGGAGACTCACTGAAGAGATTACCCAGGATTATCATTATTGGATACACTTGTTTTCTGTAATCCACTCATTTTTTCCCTTTTGTTTTAAACTATAATTGCATAGCAGCTGGTTTTCTGGTTTGCTTCCTTAGAAGTTACATTTCTCTTTTAAGCTTATTTGAATGCTTTAGTACTAATTGTTGTATTAGTATAACCTTGACTATGGATTTTTGCATCCTAAAAATACTACTGTTACAAATTTTCCTATATTACACTATGATGTCTCATAAAAGTTCAATCATTTTTCTTTTTTTTTTACTTTAAAGTAATCATAGACTGATTTCCTTATTTGTAACATGAATCTAGACAGTTTGTCTGAAATCCTTATAGACAAGTCCATAGGATAAGGTTGTTCTGAAAACCCCAAGTAATCAACACTAAACACTAAATCCATTTTGGAAGTCCCAGAGCTTTCGAAAGCTTTTCTGAATGTGATTTCCTTTTAAGTTGATCCACTTACCTAGAAAGTGATGAATTAGAAACCCCATTTAATTGTCTTTATAATAGTATAAATCTATTCAGGAACTGGAGTGCCCTTCGATAAAGAAACTCGGAAGGAATTTACCTAAATCTCCGAGGTGATACCCTAAGGTACCTGGAGAAATTTTGGTGTGCTCTGTGTAGAAAGGTGCACCTAGAAACTTTGTTGGATGGAACCTATGCATTAAAGGAATCATGGAAGAATCTTCAGCCAGGATAGTTTGGAGGCTTAATTTTTTTTTCTTTTTTAAGTTACTCAAAGATTAAATCCAGTTTATATATTCAGTTCCACAGTAAAGTAGTTGAAGAAGGAAAATATCTTAGTACCCCCTAGACCTAATGGAGCTTTGTGTAATATACCATTATTGCTGAACTGACCCTAGAGTAGAGGAGGCCCCCAAGTGGGAGAAATAGAGAACAACAGCCCCAGTCCTGACCATGCCGGTTTCTCACCTGAAGGTTGAGCAAGTGACTTCCAGATTACACCAGCTCCCTAACTCTTGTTGGGACAACCCTGTGTGCTCTGGATGCTCTGAAGGGATCAAACATTTCTTTTGAAATAGAAAACTTTGGTTTTCTTCTGCTTCTTTTCATTACTGTTTTTGCCCTGGAGAAGGATTTTTGCACACACAAAAGCAGATAGTAACCTATGAGAACTGTGTAAAATTATGCCATGTTTTTAAAGTTGTATCACCATATACTTATTATGGACAAAAGTTAATGTCTAAATTTGTTTATTAATTTTGAGACACAGATTTTTCATTTGACTCTTGAGTAGAAGATATTTGGAAGGCATTCAAAAATGATTATGTTGAATCTCCTCAAGTCACTGCAGAGTTATACCAGATTTGGGACTGTGAAACTTGCCAAATGTATTCCAGCAGATTTGCTGAAGGCAGTAATACTAAAAAATAGGGAGAAGGGAGTCTAAGGGAGATGTTTCATAGCTCCAATCCCAATTAAGTTACTCTATGCCCTGAAATCTTTATCCAGTAAGAATATCTCTTTGATAGGTCTAAAATAATGTTAATATTAGTGTTAATAATTCCTAGGTACCTCTCTTGAATCAATCAATCAATCAAGGACATTAAACAAATTCTAGTTAATCAGTTTTGGTACTTCAGGACATTGGATAAAATCAGGTGATGAAATGTACTGGAATTGGTTGGAAGAATTAGACATGCATACAGATATATTGATATAAGCACATAGTAGGCACTTTTAATAATGGCTATTTTTAATAATGTTATTAAATTGAACTGAGGCTGCTGGTGACAGCTTAGAACTTTGTGACCCAACATGTTCAAATGAGGGTCTCATATCAAATTTGGACAGCAATGCCTCACTTCATCCTTCCTTTATGAGGACCTAATTTTCCAATACAAATTCCAATGCCTCTCAGTGGTATTGCTGTTGTGAGCATAATTCTCTCGGAGGATCCATTTCTGCTTCCTTATATATAAGTTAAAAGTTCTAGGAAGGGAGTATTTCTGGAGTGGGGAAAGGTGACCCAAGAAGAAAACATAGTGGTACTTAAGGGTACTTAACAATTCTGCCTCAGTCTCATCTAGCCTAAAATAGAATTGGAAGAACTTCTTTGTGGTGAGCTGGATATAGTTGGCGCTTTAATCAGTCAATTAATCAGCAATGTTATTGGGGGAGGAAAAGAAAAGAGAGACATGGTTCCTATCCTTGAGCTCAAAATTGCTTGCAATCGGAAGAAAAAGACATATGAAACATCAAGGGAACTATATAAAATAAAATTAATCCCAGTTCTGCCCCCATTATGTGTGTGACCTTGGGCAAATCACCTATCTGAACCTAAAGTTTCTTTGCTTTTCAATTAAAAGAGTTAGATGAGGTGATGTCTAAGGTCTTTTTCCAGCCCCAAATCTGCAATCCTATGATCGTAAGGTGATAAATTGCATAGCCCAGACCATTAGGTTCTGCTAGACAACAGAAAGGAGAATGGTCTCTATGAGCTAAGAGTCAGAAGCAATTTCAATGGGAAAAAAAAGCTAGACTTTGATCAGTGGCATTTTGTGATCAGGGAAGCTTCAAGTCAGAGAGTGTGCTGTACTGACCAAGAACTTGTCTGGCAGTTCTGCCAATGGAGGTTGTCTTAATGACTGATGATACCTCTTCTCTCCAGGCCTCTGGGCCCCAGGCAGGTACAGCAGGTACTGATGAAGATGAGCATGAGTGCAATATCTTTCTCTTGAACTCTTTGAACACACACACACACACACACACACATCTCCACAGTCACAATCTAGATCTAGAGAACCAATCATTTTGCCTGATTTCTTTCTCAGATGGGGCAGCAAAGACAGGATGAGCTAAGGGAAATACCTAGGATTATGTCCAAATATGGCAATAAGTCAAGTCCAGGAAAGAAAGGGCATTAGCATTAGGGCATTCAATCCAATTGGGGTTCCATCTCATACTGATCTTTTCTCTCTCTGATTGTGCCTAACATTAATTTCCTAGAACAAACACTTTGACACTGAATATAAGTAAAATAGACAATAGCTCAGAGTAGAGAGAGGTCATTATAGATTTCAGGGTGAGTACTTAAACCCAGGAAAGGAGTATGAAGATAGGCAACACAAAATAGCTTTGGGAAGTCCCTAGTCAGTGGTGCTGTTTTGGGATGTAAGTAGAAGAGAGCTTTAAAAAACTGAGGCACCAAGTGCTCTAGGCAAAATGCTAACCTGCATTGACAGAGGGAATTTCCTCACCTGCAAGTTCCCTACACCCATGAAAATCCCAATCCTTCCATATTTCCTAGAGAGCATTAATGAATGTCAGGAGGGTTAAAGTTCCCCATCACCATTCTCTTTTGCCTCTACTAGCTTTGTCTTCTGCTTTGGAGACTCATTTAACTTTTTATCCTTCTGACCAGAAAGTCTGCAAAGCATCACAATTTTATTTCTGGTAAAAAAGTGGGGGATACAAAATATATTGACAACTGGGGAAGGTAATACACTTTCCAAATGCTTTCTACACTTCCCTCTTGGTTTCCCTCTCAGTTCATTAGTTAGTCTAGAGTGAGAGTCTCTAGGATACCGTTAAAACTGGCAGTAATGGTAAAGGCTGCAGCCCACGATGACAAATGATAGAAGAAGAAAGTTCCCTGCGAAGATACTGAGATCAAACCACCAATGCCTTATTTATTTTATCCTTTATGGCCCCTGCACTACACTTAATGAGCTTATTCTAAGACTCCTAAATCTAGTCATCCTCAGAGTATGATGTTGAACTAATTCTTTCTCTGACTAGTCTCATGATCCACTTTATCTTACTTGGTATTCCCACTTAAGGAACGCATGTGTTAATAGACTGTACTTCATTTCTTTTCTGGGCATATGTATTTGTTGGTCAGTCGAACTATCAACCAGTCCTTATCTAATGCTTGCTGTGAATCCAGTCCTGTGCTAAATCCACCCAGGGATACAAGAGAACAATACACAGTTCTTGCCCTTAGCAGCTCACAGTCTTATGAGGGAGAGGAGACTCACTCAAGAACTAGAGAAGAGATGATAACTCCCCAAAGGCAGAGAATGTACTGCTACTCACATTGTATCCTACCGCTACACCCCATCTCATGTCTGGTACTGAGGAGACAAACATAGAGTCATGCAGCTTCAGAACGGGAAGGGACAACATAGTACAACCCCTATATTTTACAAATGAGGAAACTAAGGCATGAGAACAGGAAAATGATTTGCCTAAGGATTGTGAAAACATGAACCTCCCAAATACCCTAGCCTGGTAACTGCCTCAGGAAGTCTCTATCCCCAGGATGAGTATGAATAATAAGAAGATTGGTCCAAAGAGGCATAAAACCTATAAAATCATCATATCACATCTGGAGGAAGGCAAAGAAATAATCTAGTCCATTTTACACATGAGGAAACAGGAACCCAGAAAGGGACAAACCATATCGCAAGTTAGTGACTGAACCAGAAGTAGAACTCATTATCTCTTTTTTCTTAATCCTGGGCTCTTTTTTTCTCATCACAGCTCATGCTTTATTACACTATACTAGGAACGTCATCAATGCCGTGACCTAACATCAGTCCATCAATATTTAGTGGTTTTAAAGAAAGCATCACTTGGGGATTGTTCAGAAGAGGAGAGTGGATGGCTGGCCCCTGCCCCACCCCTGAGCAGGAACTGGTGAAATAATCAGATTGATTCTGGGTCTTTTCTCCAAGGGGGTCTCTCAGCTTCAAGAGAGAATTTAAATGCTTGGAGAAAGCTTTCTTCAAAGGGGTAGAGCGGGGAGTCCTCTGGTAAACCTGAGAGGAGTTCGTACCCATTTCTGGGAAGTCTTAAATCCTTTCTATGAGGGAACTCTCAGTTTGTTCTTCGTCTTTGTTTTGATTTTGTTTTTACTAAGAGCATGTTCTTAAACCTTACCTGGGGGAGGTAAGGAGAAGAGCTTCTGTACTTAAGCTAGGTGCGTGCTTAAACTTTAAAGAGTTTCTTTTTCAGGGAGGTTGTCAATCTAAGATCAAGAGGGATATTTTCCATTTAAAGGTGTGGAAGTTCATATTCTCACTTGTACGAAAAGGGGGCAACCGGAAAATCGTCTAAAAATTATTTTTCTTAGGCACGCCAAATCTTTGTGGCCGGTTCTGTGTCTATAGTATGGTCTTTGTAGACATCTAGTGACCAAACTGAGAATAGCAGCCTACTTTGTTGTCAGTCCCATATTTGTTAGTTTTTAGTTTGAATGTTGTTATAAATGCTGAAATGATTCGTGTGTTTTAATTCTGTTGAATTTGTTTTCAGAAAATTAAAAACATAACTGTGAATCTTACATGGAACTTTTGTCACTCTTCCCCTGGAGAATGATAGATTTATTGCTTTACAGCTAAGAGAAAAAGTCATTAAACTGATTAGATAGAAGCTAGTTTAAAAGTGTCATCAATAAAATTCCAAAGCAAAAGCCGAAAAAATACCTTGATAGTTAATAGCTATTGGCACGTAAGAATTGAATTGTTAACTCTTTTCTGGTTCATGAAAAAGAGAAAAGTTTACATTAATCAGGGAACCACCAAAAAGTAAGTTCCACTACAAGGGTAGATGTAAATAGATAGTTGGGAATTTTACAAATTAAAGTTAAATATAAATCATTTTAGAAAGAAATTTTTGAATTGATGTGCGTTTTGAAATTAGAATCTTTGACCTGGGAGTTTTACAAATTGAAGTTAAGTGACTTTGAAATTTTGTTGTAAGTTTTATTAGATTCCCCAGTTCAGATATGGATGATCATTGCAGTAGATTTCAAATGATTTGTCAAGAAGAAAATGAGACTTCTACTCATTTTCATAATAGATTTAGACATACTAGGAAGTATTAGGGGATAGAGCCACTCAAATCACATGATGCAGAAATTATTAATTCTTCTTTTCTTAATTAAGCCCTGCCAAGAATTAAGTTGAATACCTATGTTTTCTTCCCTAGGTAGCATGACAAAGGTATGGAATTACCTAGGAACATTGCCATAGATGTATTTGAGAGAAAGACCAAAGGAAGAGAAAATCTGAATCAACATCTCTACTTCATTTCACAGGTAGATTAGACCCTTAAGAGGTCTTCCTCCCCTACTCAACATTATACAACCACAGGTTAAAAAAAAGGAAAGTCAGTTTGGGTTAAATCTCAAAGAAGTTTACAATTTGAATTTTAGGAAGAATTCTAGGAACTGTCTTGCTTCTATCCCATTGTTGCTTTTTGGCCCACATACAGGGTCATCAGGAGACAAAAAAATGATGATCTGGTATTCCTAGACCTTTGGGTACTTGTCACATTTTGTTGTGATTCACATAGTCAAAGGCTTCAGTGTAATTAACAAAACAGAAGCAGATGTTTTTGTTTCTGGAACTCCTTGCTTTCCCCATAATCCAGAGAACATTGGCAATTTGGGTCTCTAGTTCCTGTCTTTTCAAAAACCAACCTGCTCTTCTGGTAATTCTTGGTCCACATATTGCTGAAGCCTACCTAGCAGAATCTTAAGCATAACCTTGCTGGTATGTGAAACAAGCCAATAGTCTGCAAATTTAAATATTCTTTGGCACTGCCCTTCTTTAGGATTGGGAGATAAACTGATCTTTTCTAATCTACTGGCCGTTACTGAGTTTTCCAAATTTGCTGGTATATTGAGTGCAGCACTTTAACAGCATCATCTTTTAGGATAAATAGTTGATCTGGAATTCTGTCACCTCCACTAACCTTATTGCTAATCATGCTTAGTAAGACCCCCTTGACTTCATTCTCCAAGATATCTGGCTCTACATCAGTAACTACACCATCATGGTTATCAGTGATATTAAGATCTCTCTGGTATAGTTCTGTATATTCTTGCCACCTTTTCTTAATTTCTTCTAATTCTGTTAAATCCCTATTTTTGTCTTTTATCATGCCTGTTTTTATATGAAACTTTCCCTTGACATCTCTAATTTTCTGGAAGAGATCACTTGGTGATATCATTGGTTTCTTCCCATTCCATTGGTTTCTTCTTTTTTTATCATTTTAATGCAACCTATGGGATTTTCTAGACAAAGATACTGGAGTGGTTCACCATTTCTTCTCCAGGGATCACATTTTGTCAGAACTCTCCACTATGACTGGCCCATCTTGGGTAACCTATATGGCATAGTTTCATTGAACTATACAAGCACCTCTACAATGACAAAATAGTGACACAGGAAGGGCAAGTACATATGTAGGGATATACAAGATAACTGCAAAGTAGGCACAAGGTAAGATTAAAGGGAAAGCATTATTGGCTGAGATCTGGAGGGATCAGCTGAGTCAAGAGAAAGGACCATCCCTTCATCAGAGCCTGGAAGAACAATCAATAATGACAGATGGTATTTATATAGTCCTTTAAGGTTCGCAAAGCACTTAACAAATATCATCTCATTTTATCTTCACAACTGTGGAAGGTAGATGTGCTTTTTATTCTCATTTTACAAATAAGGAAACTGAGATAGGTGGATATTAAGTGATTTGCCCAGGATCTTGCAGCTAAGAAGCATCTGAGACCACTTTTTAACTCATAACTTCCTAACCCTGTCTCCAACGCTTCATCCACTGATCTATCTAGCTGCCTAGTAAAGAAATAAAGGAGAAGATTGTAGGAGATGATTTCAAAGGAATTTGAGGTGAGGAGAAAAGAATGATCCAGAATCAGGATCTGGCAAGGCATGATCATCAATAGACAGCCAATGGACAAGGAAGTTGGGATTCAAGAGTAGAGGATGGTATAGAGTCAAATTGATTTATTAAGGAGTCAAGATTGGGAAAGGAGGAGTGTGTAGACAGCAGTGGTGATGGCCTGGGAACGCAGTCGAGGGAAAGGAAGCTATGGAGGGTAAGGGTTGAAAGGAATGGTGAGGACAAGGAATAGGGTTAGGGGTTGTACAGCAAAGAGACAGAGTGACAAAGGATTCCATTTGGATAAAGAAAATGTAGAGTTCTTGGTAAAGAAGTAGAACATTTGGGAGTGATGACACTTTCAACAGTATGAGTGCCGCTACAAGGATCTAAAATAAAGAGAATTGAGTAGATTGAGGAAATGAAAAGTTAGAGTATTTTAGGGCACATCAAAATTTATGAAGTCCCCAAATATAAAGGGAAGAGTTAGAGTGGAGAGGGAGACCATGAGTCAGGCAATGAATTCATTAAGAAAGGAGAGGCACTAAGTCTGGAGATAGGCAGTTAATGGCCACCAGAATCAGGACCTATTCATTCAAATAGTATAGTACAGACTTCAAAGAAAAAAGGGCTATAAATAATGCAGCATAGGGAGAGTATGAATGTGGCAATTGGGAAAGGGAACAGACATTTATTAAATATCTACTGTGTGCCAGGTACTGTGGACAGTGCTTTACAAATATTATCTCATTTAGTCATCAAAATTATCCTATGTGGTGGGTGTTACTTATTTTACAGTTAAGAAAACTGAAGCAAATAGAGGTTAAGTGACTTATCTAGGATCATAAAGCTTGAAAATATCTGAGGTCACATTTGAACTCAGATCTTTCTGATATGAGGCCTAGTGCTCTATCCACTGTGCTACTTAGCTGTCTTGTTTCTCAATTTGGAGATTAAGATTTAGCCATCCCTATAACTCTGATGAACTTTACAACAAGATAAGCAATTCATAACTTGGAGCCACAGAGAAATCTAAGCTGATAGCAAAAGAATGGATTTGTTCTGTGAAGTTTGGATTCAGTCAAAGGGCCACCCTTGAGTATCTAAAGGGCTACGTGTGGCCTTGAGGCTGCAGGTTCCCCACCCCTGGCTACTAGATGGTGTTGGCTAGGTCGGCCTATGCCATCTACACCAAGAGCTGCCTCCAGGTTACTGTTTCTGTTCCCTATACTGACAACCCTGCTACACAGTGGCTGAGATAGGCAGGAAGAAAAGAGACTGCTCAGCTGATCAATGCTTATAGCTTCCACTGTTGCCACCGTTTTCATTAAGCCAAGATTCCTTCAGCTACTTCAACTCTCTTCTATATTTTTCCAATCAGGTAGTCTATATTGGAGTCTGATTCCAGGACCTTCTACTGTTTTACCCTACCTCTTCATTCACAGTTTTTTTCCTTTTCAACAGCATTTTTTGGTGAAACAAACAGATTAGGTTGCAGTCTGGGGTCAAAGCATGACCAGGGTGAGGAAGTAAGCCAGGATCAGGGTTAGGACTCAGTCTATGAACCCAGTTTTTCTCTGCATGAAGTTTATTAGTACATGCAAGAATCAGTCTTATTAATTCTAACTGCTCTGTGACTCTGATATCTTTATATGTTGATGTCTAGGGCCAAGGGTGGGGAACCTGTAGCCTCAAGGCCACAAGTGGCATTCTAGGTCTTTGGGTATGGCCTTTTAACTGAGTCCAAAGTTTTATCCTTTTATTAAGAGGATTGTTCTGTGAAGTTTGGATTCTGTCAAAGGACTGCACTTGAGGGCCACATATGTCCTGTACCATCTTCTTTCACTGAGGTGTGTTTCATTAGAGGGTTTGCAGAATCAGCCTACTGGCTAAGCCTTGTGAGGAAGCCAGAAAGAAGTCACTGAAAGAGCTCAGAAAAGTAGCTGGTATCAACATTAAAAAAGAAGGAAGGGAGCAATCTGACCATGGAGGTAGGAGTTCAGAGTACACCCCCATCTATTGCCTTCCTCCTCTATGCTTTGATTCTGAGGTCTGGCATTATTGTCTATTTCTATCCCAGAATTCAGATATTGTGTTTGAGAACTTTTTTTTTTTTCTAGTCCAGTTACTTCTAAAATTTGGAACTGGAAATACTAATTTCACTATTTAGCAACAGCCAAACAGAGAAGCCTAGATAACACCAAGGCTGATGTTGACCATGTTTCTCCTTTCCTTTGTTTCCTTTATTGGTGCCCAATCTGTGGTAGAATACTCTGAGCTCATATTGGTCTGATCGGTCAAAGTCAGACACATTGAAACCTGTCTCTAACATAGTGATGTTATTTTGGTCCTCTGAGAACAAAGGACAACAACCAACCAGTGAACCAACCTTTCCTTTGAGTTTGTAAGATCCTGTATTCAAGAAGAGAGAGGTACAACCATTACCAAACTATAGCTTACTTGATCCAATCTCTCATCTTACACAAGATCTCCTACAATGCTGCTTTTTTTTCTTTTTTGGTAGTTCTTAATAGGATCGTAGATCTAGAGTTTAAAGGGACTCTAAAACCCCTCATTTTACAGATGAGGAAATAGAGAAGTTAAGTGACCTGCCCAGGGTCTCACACAGCTTAGTGTCTGCAACAGAATTCAAACAGAGGTCTTCCTGACACATGTTCAGCACTCTATCTGCTTTACCATGCTGTTTTTCTTGTTGCCTTCATGTATTGAGGACTGTTCAAAGAAGACTCACAAATGTCACATGGAATATTGTGAAAAAGGAAAGAGTCCATGGTCACTTGAAAGACACAATCTTTTAGTATTTGGAGGGAAAATAATTCAATATATTAATTCTCCAGTTATCTTATTTATCCTATTTTTTCTTGCCCTTTCCTAGGGCCATTTTGCTGCTCCCTAAGACATATTCCACTTTCTCAGGCATTATCATAGATAAATATCAAACTACTTGAGTTCCCATTTGGTGTTCTAGTTCCTTAAGTTTGGTCTATATGAACTTAGAGGAAGTTGACCCAGCCATACCACTAACCACCCAAATCAAATCTACTTTGTTATCAAGTGTGCAAAGAACCTGACAAAATACCACCTCCTTATGTTGTCTGAGTCCTAGAACTCCTGAGAGTGGGGCTAAGCTAGGAGCAGGAGAGCATGGAGAGTTCGTGCGTCCACACATGCACAGGTGTCTTTCTGAGATGAGGTCATCAAGGTTGAGAAGGGAAGTTTTTTATGTGTATTTTGTCTAATACAAAAAAAAATTTCCTCCTCTGATGTTTCCTATG
>CM053769.1:295107572-295231655 GCA_028658325.1 Potorous gilbertii | reverse complement strand
CAAATCATTTAAGCTCTCTGGGACTCATTCTCTTAATCCTGTAAAACAAGAAGGATCGGTGGGGGGGGGGGGGGGGAGGGGGGAGGGCAGAGCCAAGATGGCAGAGTAGAAGGATAGATGTGTAGAAGCTCTCCCCCCACAGCCCATAAAATACCTGTAAAAAAAATTTACTCTAAACAAATTCTAGAGTAGCAGAAGTCACAAAACAACAGAGTGAAAGAGATTTCCAGCCCAAGACAGCATGGAAGGTCGACAGGAAAAATCTATCACATGGGGCTCAGAGTGGAGCTCAGTCCACAGAACAAAGCCCCATGGAACACAGGCTAGCCTTGGCCACGTGGCACAGTTCAGACAGTATTGGAGCAGACTTCAGGGTGCAGGATCCCGGGTAGCAGTTGCAGTTCCCAGATCACTCAACCCACAAATGCCAGAGACATGCCAAGGTCATTGAGAAAACATTTTCACCTGGATGAGAAGAGGGCAGGGTCCTGCCCTATCCCCAGGCCCAGTTAGCCCCAGGCAGCTGCAGCATTCATTTTTTAAGCCCTTTGCCTAAAGACCTTGGAGGAATTGAGCTGCTGATCTGGATCTCAGCCCTGAGTGGTGGCCCTGGGGTGAGAAGGACCATTGGCTGGTAGAGCTGGTGGTAACTGTGAAGAGGGAATTCAACTAGAAATTTCGGCAAAAAAAGCTCGTGGTTGCTCCCAGACCAGAGGTCAGGCCAGGAGAGGAATAAACTCCTCTCCCTTGATTATGCCACATTGGAAGAAGTAAGAACTTACAAGTCCACAGGGTATACCCCACTCTTGACAAAGGACTCAAAAGAGAAGTAACTGGCTAGGGAAAAGCCCAAAAAGGGGAAAAAAATAAGAATATAAAAGGTTACTTTCTTGGTGAACAGATATTTTGTTCTACCCTTTCAGATGAAGAACAATGCATACCCTCAGAGAAGACATAAAAGTCAAGGCTTCTGCATCCAAAACCTCTAAAATAAATATGCAATGGTCGCAGGACATGGAAGAGCTCAAAAAGGATTTTGAAAATCAAGTTAGAGAAGTCAAGGAAAAATTGAGAAGAGAAATGAGAGTAATGCAAGAAAATCATGAAAAGTAAATCAACAGCTTTCTAAAGGAGACCCAAAAAAATGCTGAAGAAAATAATACCTTGAAAAATAGACTAATTCAAAAGGCAAAAGAGGTCCAAAAAGTCAATGAAGAGAAGAATGCTTTAAAAAGCAGAATTAACCAAATGGAAAAGAAAGTTCAAAAGCTCATTGAAGAAAATAATTCTTTAAAAATTAGAATGGAGCAGATGGAAGCTTAGGACTTTATGAGAAACCAAGAAATTACAAAACAAAACCAAAAGAATGAAAAAATAGAAGATAATGTGAAATATCTCATTGGAAAAACAACTGACCTGGAAAATAAATCCAGGAGAGACAATTTAAAAATTATGGGACTACCTGAAAGCCATGATCAAAAACAGAGCCTAGACATGATCTTCCATGAAATTATCAAGGAAAACTGCCCTGATATTCTGGAACCAGAGTGTAAAATAAATATTGAAAGAATCCACTGATCACCTCCTGAAAGATATCCAAAAATAAAAACTCCTAGGAATATTATAGCCAAATTCAAGAGTTCACAGATCAAGGAGAAAATATTGCAAGCAGCCAGAAAGAAACAATTCTAGTATTGTGAAAATACAATAAGGATAATACAAGATCTAGCAGCTTCTACATTAAGGGATCAAAGGACTTGGAATATGATATTCCAGAAATCAAAAGAACTATGATTAAAACCAAGAATCACCTACCCAGCAAAACTGAGTATAATAATTCAGGGGAAAGGCCAGCAAAGGAGATTGACAAACAAGGGTCAAATCATTCAAAGGATAGAACAATGCATAGAAGTCAGGGGAGGGAAGAAGATCCAGGAAGAAGGACTGGACAAGCGTCCGAAGATTCCAAGACATCAAGTAGAATAAGAAATGAGAAAAGGCCATCAGCTCTAGGAATTGAAAGATCACTAGTAATATTTGAGAGAGTCGTTTCAATAGAGTGATGGGATGCAAGCCAAACCACAATAGACAGAGAAATGAATGAATTGGTAAGAAAGTAGAGGTAGTAAGTTTAAACTATTCTTTCTGTGAGTTTGGCAGTGAAAAGAAGAGAGATACAATAGATGACTTGATATTTTCTTAAGCAGGTAGATATGTCTAGCATTCAATTAGAAATATGTGACTAGAGTTTTGAAGAAAGGTCAAGGTGAAAGGGATGGATTTGGGGAGTCATGAGCAAAGAGGTGATAACTGATAGATAATCAGATTTTAGAATTCTAAGAGTTTAATCAACAAAGTACATAGTGTGCTGCTTTGAAGGCAGGAAGACCTGGGTTCAACACATGCCTTGCAATTTTGTAGGTTTGTAACCATGGGCAAATCTCTTAACCTATAGTTGCCTTAGGCAACTCCCTATGACTTATCTGTAAAATTCTATAAAGAATTGAAATCTGCATTGATGGAAGGAATTCCCAAACTGGTGGAATCACATATCCTTTGTATATTCATGTAAGATAGCTTGGAGATCATGTAGCACAACCTCTTTACTCTAAAGTTGAAGAAACTAAGGCCCAGAGTGGTTATTGAGGACCAGAGACAGATAGATGGGGCAGTGGATAAAGGGAAGGTCCTGGAGTCAGAAAGACCTAAGTTCACACTTGACCTCACTTGCTAACTGTGTGACCTTTAGTAAGTTACTTAAACCCTGTCTCAGTTTACTCATCTGTAAAATGGGCATCATAATAGTACCTGCCTCACAGTATAACTCAAATGAGTTAATATTGGTAAGTTCTCAGCACATTGCCTGTCTTGATAGGTGCTAAATAAATACTTGTTTCCTTCCTTGCCCAGCTAGTTAAATATCAGAGTTGGAACTAGAATCCTGGTCTCCTAACTTCCAGTACGTTGTTCCTTATATCATGCCACTTATAGTCCAAACTCTAATTTAATAAAAATTAAATTCGACATCTTCCCTATCAGATGATCATCCAGCCTTTGAATATTTCCAGTGACAGGGAGCTTACTACATAACAAGGCAGCCCATTCCT
Organism: Potorous gilbertii; assembly: GCA_028658325.1. NCBI lineage: Eukaryota > Metazoa > Chordata > Mammalia > Diprotodontia > Potoroidae > Potorous > Potorous gilbertii. Next base: position 295,228,548 of record CM053769.1, on the reverse strand, counting down.
TGATTGGAAAGCTCCACTTTAAGGAAGTTCTGTCTTATGTTCATTTCAAATCTGTTTACCTGTAACTTCTTTTCACTCACCTGCTCTTGGGAATATGTCAACCAGAACTGCTCCAGTTTTTAATATGATTACCCTAATCCATATGGACAATGTCCCAGATCATATTCTGCCATCTGTCTGCTCGCCTTGTGTCCACTCACCTAGCAGTCTGTGTTCATCTCTGGCAACTTTGCCTTTTCTCTCCCCTTGGCCCAAGCAAAAAACAAAAAGAAATCAGAGAAATTACACAGTTGCGAATATACATTATTCTATCTATTTTACGCAGCATAGGAGAAAAAACCACAAGAATGAACAAGTTCTTTAGAGGAAAGGAGCAAAGTAAGAGAAAAAGGCATTTATTAAGGACTTAATATATACCAGGTATTTTATAAATATTATCCCATTAAATACTCACAACAGTCTTGTGAGCTAGGTGTTATTATCTATTTTTACAGTTGAGGAAACTAGAGTAGACAAAAATTAAATAACTTGCCCAAGGTCACACAGCTAAGAAGTATCTGAGACTAGATTTAAACTTGAGTCTTCCTGAATCTAGGCCCTTTCCTGAATCTAGGTTCTATCCACTGGCCACCTAGCACTAAAATAAAATCTCAGCCCAAACAAAAGAGTAACCTCAAGCTCAACCAAAGAGAAAAATCTCCAAAGTCTCTAAGAAAGCAAGTTAGAAATCAAGGACGTGTTAAGAAATTAATTTCTCCTACATGTCTACTGCTTCCTAAGTCTTTTTTTTTTTCCCTTCCCTATTTTTCAAGCCACAAATATATCTCTCTCTATAGAGCTCTGGCACCAATTCTGCCCCCCATCAGCTCCTCCACAATATTTCTGATTAGGAGTCACATTTCAAGCTTACAGTAGTAGCATGCAGAAAACCCTAAAAGTGGTTGGAAGCATGGTCACACAAGGACAAAATATATACAAAAATAAACTCAAGGTACTTTAGAAGGGAGGCATGAGCAGAGAAGGGAATCAGCAAAGATTTTGTGTAAAAAGTAGCATTTGAAGTGAGCTTTGAAGGGAAGCCAGGATTCTATAAAGATGAGAGCAGGAAGCACCTTCCAAAGCCTTTGCAAAAGAACAGAGATGGGGGAGAGGGGAGAGATACGGAATATTGGCCATGAGGAAAGTGATTAAGTCCATCCATCTGGCTAGAAAACAAAGCAAATTTGAGATGGAAGAAACTGGAAGCAGGGAGCCCAATTAAAGTACAAATGAAGAACGTTGAGGGCCTTAATTATGGTGAAGAACACATTATTGAAGAGAAATTGATACAAAAAAAGCACTGTGGAGGTGGAACGGACAGTGCGTAGCAATCAATTGGTTACTGAGGGTGAGCGTATGGATGGATTTGAGGACAACTCTGAAATTTCAAACCTGCATAGCTAAAAAGATGGTGGTGCCCAGGGCAGAAATAGGGAAGGAAGGTATAAGGGTGGGCTTGAGGTGAAAAGAAAATGAGTTCTCTTATGTATATGTCAAATATCTCATCTTTTTATTTACCTTCTCTATCAAAATATCCCAACCTGGCCACCACCTCTCTATGTGCCTGTTGCTTTTCTGTCTGTATTCTCATCATTTAGCACGGTGTTTATCACATGGTAAGCACTTCATAAATACATTTTTACTCATATGTTGAGTTTGAGATATCTACTAATTATTCAATTGGAAATGTCCAGTGAGAAGTGAGCAAGGTGGGATTAGAGCTCAGAGGAAAGACAGAGACTGAATAGAGAGATGTGGGATCAATCTACTTAACAATGAATATTGAACCTATGAGAGCTGGTGAGATCACTAAGAGAAAAGGTCTTCTTTCCAGTATGCTACTCTGCCTCCCCATGGGCAGTGTGGATATAGCAATGAGATCAAGACAACAGCTTGTGAAGTTGCTGAGGGAGCAGGTGAAGTACAACTCCAAGATGATTGACTCAGATTTCTGCTTTACTCGAATCAGTCTCCCAGCGAGTTCAGATTCTAGCCTTTCAAGGCAGAGGAAGGAGATCTCTAATCTAGAGATTGGACTTCCCCTCTATCAGACAGAATAGCTGGTTGACTTCTCAGTGCTACTCTGAGAGCATCTGAAAGGTTCTTCTGCCCCCAAAAGGTCTCCCATATGGTTTTATAGACTGCCCCCTCCGTGGTGCCCTGAAAATCTCAGACAATAATTAATGTGCTGGTACACAACGTGGAGACATTATCTTAGAAACAACGTATTTTGTAATAAAGTGGCACCCTAGCTTTTTCCCATTTTTCCATCAGAACTTATTAATTTATTGGATTAGCTAATAGTAATTCTGAACCCTGTCGGGATACAGTACAATCCAAGAAATTTCCATAGACTTGGAATTTAGAAAATAGGGGAGAGATGGGAAAAAGGATGGTGGGCCATGAAAAATAAAATCCAGAGGTAGGAAAGAAGAGAAGCTAGCAGTGAAGGAGGAGGAGGAGGGAGGAGGAGGAGAAAATAGAGGAAGAAGATAGGAGGGCTGGAAGGAGGAAGAAACAGAGAAGAAAAGGACAAAGAAGAGAGAGAAGAGGAAGGAGAAAATATATATAATAAATTTAATAACTATTGCTTAATAATGCTTAATGTTTCATAATCATTTATCAACTGATAGTCGTGGCTTTAGCAATAGTAGCTAGCATTTATATAACTGTTTATGATTTGCAAAGCATTTTATAAAAGTTACCTCATTGGATTCTCACAATTTATTATCTGTTATGATTTTTATTCTGTTAGCTGTTATCCACAAATGAGCCTGAGTCAAGTGAAGTGGATTTGCCCAGGGTGTCACACAGACAATAAGTGTCTGAGACAGGATGCTGTCTCAGGTCTTTCTAATTCTGGAGTCCAATACAATCACTAACAGAAGGTCAATTCTAAGGTGAGAACCACCAGTTAGAGGAGAATGCCTAAAAGTGGAGAGTGCCAAGAGGATACAGACTCTCAAAGATCAGCTTAGTCTGGAGTTGGTACTGGCAGGGACTGCTGAGGAGCAGTTGTCCTGGCCCTAACCCTTATGAGTTGTTTTTCATATTCATCCCCATCTTAGGTGGTCCAGCTCAATCCCTTGTGAATCGCAAGGAGTTTCCAGGTGTGTTAGTCTTTCCTGGAAGACCAAAGGGTAAATGGGGCAATTCTGCAAGTGCCCCAGGTCAAGAATAAGGACTCACTCCACTCCACATATCAGGATTATGATCCAAAGTTCAGCACAGAGAGAACTTTATGGTTTGGATAAGATGTACAAAGACAGTTTGAGCTCTCTTTGCCTACTTCATTAAATTCCAGTCCTTTTTAGTTTAAGAATTTCAAAAATCAAAGGTTCACTGTGTCCGATTCAGTACCCAATTAGCAGCATACAAAAGAAGATCATAGAAATTGAAGAGAAACTTGAATAATTCAACAGGAAGTGTAGATTCTTTCATGAGAAAGAAGAGCCAGGGAAGGAGGAAAGGAGTGAAATAGAGAAAGAAAGATAAAGAAAAAGATAACAACAGAGAAATAGGAGATAGAAAAAGAGAGAGAAATAGTTTTTAAGTTGCTGAATACCGAGGAAGAGGAAAGAAATTTGGGCAATCTACAAGGGTCAGGCAAAGATAGACAATCCAACTGACATAAACTACATATTACTCCTGATCCTGCCCTGGTAGGGTTAGGGATTAGTCCTCTCCAGAGAGCCTTCAGGAACTAGAAGATCTACCTAGGGCAATAGTTTATGAATCAACCAACATTTTAGTCAATAGGCTAGCCATAAGCACAGGTATGAAGTTATCTCAGATAGCCTTTCACCTAAAAGACTTTACCTCTTGGTTACCACTCTTTTCCTGTACACCCCTTCTACCCTTATAAGCAATTACTTCTCTAATACTATGTTCATTTTCATATTTTGCCCTTATTGATAAGTCCTTTTGCAAATATTTCCAAGTATCATTTGCTAATTCAATCCCATAGGACCAGACCTCGTTTGCCCAGAGGAGGAGGGATGTACAAACACAGACAACATGAGAAACTAATAAGGATCCTAGAGTATATTCCAAAATATCCCTAATGCCCTAATCCCTAATTCCAAAAGAATTCTGTCAATCTGCATACTTAATTTTATCTTCTTAGAGTGAAGCATTTTTTTTAAAGTTCCAATATCCTTTGTCTGCTTCCCTATAAAATCCCATAGCTAACTAGACAGAGCTGGTGTCCAGGATATAGCTACCTAGGTATGCAACCTCCCTTGCCCATGCCAAGCCAAATCCCATTTTCTCTTTGAGTCACAGGTAGATGGGAATAGAAGGAGACAAAAGTAGAGAAAATTTTAAGGGGACAACAGTGATATAGAGCAATCTTCCCTCCACCCAACCCCATTACCTTCCGTTTAATGTGTAAATGCTTATATGTGTACATAGGATAATGGATTTTAAACTGAACAACCTTGTGAGGCAGACGCCATTATGATCTCCATTTTTATTGTTTTTCAGTCATGTTCAACTCTTTATGACCCCATGTGGGGTTTTCTTGACAAAGATACCGGAATGGTTTGTCATTTCCTTCTCCAGCTCATTTGACAGATAAGGAAACTGAGGCAAACAAGCTTAAGTGACTTGCTCAGGGTCACACAGTTAGTAAATGTCTAAGGCCAGATTTGAACTCAGAAAGATGGGTCTTTCTGACTCCAGGTCAGGTATTCTATCCACTATGTCACCTAGCTGCCTCTATTTTACCAATCAGGAAACAAAGACTCAGGGAGGGTAAGTGACCCACACAGATCGCAAATGTCAAAGGGGAAATATCAGCATGCATACAAATTCAGCACACTACCACAGCCTCTTAATACGTTGTTCACACATCTCTTCCCTCACCCAATAGATTTTTAAGCTCCTTCAGGGCAGGAACTGTTTCATTTTTCTCTTTTAGTACACAGCTATAATGAGAATAAGTTTTAACATCTCAACAAGATAATAGAAACAAATTTGTGAATTTAGTATGACTGATAATATAGTGAAAATAAGTTCTATTACCTTAATAAGATAATTTGTCAACTTAGGCACAACTGATTCCATTTTGGTTTACGGCCCTGATCTTATGTTTAAACTGTCTTGAGTAAGTCATTTTTCTATAAATTGTTTTTTCAACAGTAAGATAAGTAACTGAATGAGATAATACAGTAAGAAATATACCTATTCTTTAAAAAAAACTGATAAAATATATGGAAACCTGCTGATAAGACACATCACCAATTACAAAATATTATCAACAATTTTTTTAGTTATCTGAAGTAAAATATCAAACAACTGTAGCTAAAAGTACCAAAAAACCTGATATTCCAGTCTCAATCTACCCCTAAGGAGGGCTGGCTCTACGCATTTACCACACCTGAGTTTCAAACAAATCTGTGAGGCTCCAGGGCAATACTGATTGATTGACAGAGACTTGATGGAAATTTGGAGATTTGTCAGAAGACTTATGAGGAATGAGAAACTCTTACTTCCAGTCCAGAGGGAACATTCTCTAATTCAGTAAGAAACCTTTTGAAATCTCTTTAAAATATCAAGGTAGAAGTGGTTTGATTTTAGTGGGTATATTTTGCACACTGATTAATATTAACATGGATCATACGCATTGAGAAGTGTAAATCTAATTAAGGTTCCTGTTGCACTTGTAAGCATATTCAGATAGGTGTACATTGTATGTTACATATGACAATGAACATGCAATACTATTAAAAACTTCCCATAAAGATAAGAACGGATAACCGAATATCTCAGTGACAGAAAATTCTTTTCTTTTAGATCTGTAAGAAACTGGTCAAGGTTGGAACTAAGTTTCTCTGCAAAGGATATAACTGAACTCCATGTCTCAGTTGTAGAAAATTCCTATCCCACTCTTATTAGATGTTAACCACTCACTTAACTCAGTGCCTGGCACAGAGTAGGAGTTTAATAACTGTTAAGGGATTGATTGATTGACTGATTGACAGAGATTGCATCTAGGTCATGTGAGAGTTGCCCTTCCACAGACAAGGGCAGTTTCTATCCTCTCCAGAGATCACAAGGTGTACATGACCAAACTCCCTGTCTGCATTACCACCTTGCATTAACAAACACCAACAGAAGAAAGAGTCTCTTTTTTTCCCTCTCTCTTACTAGAATCTGTATGTGACCCCTGTTCCAAAACCCATTGGTGTGGGACTCTTTCCTCTTAGGTAGAAATGAAGGCCCCACCCTGCATGAGGAAGGGGAGGGGCAGAGCAAAGTGGGAAAGGAGAGGGAAGATAGCTCCACCCTTCTCCAATCCTCTTCAAGCTTCCAGTTTACTCTGACACATTGTAGTCTCGAAACTCAATTAAAAGTCAATGAAAATTATATAAAGGTGTTTGTAAAAATAGAAAAAATTAATGCAACTCAATTTTGATTTTCAACAATAATATGGAAGTACTGGTTCTTCAACCCCCAACAATATTACCCAAAGTCTTCATTTTTGCCAGCTGTCATAATCTTCACCATGGCCCAAAAGAAAAGTCCAGGATTTAGGAAAGTATTGTTAAAAAAAAAAAAAGTTTAAGGAAATTCTAGACCTCTACAATTTTAAATAAGTCAACCAAACTGAAACTAGCATCTGAGCTCTGACAACATCATGACCTAGCTTATAGGAATTTGGCAGTCCCTTGGTCAAGTTCCTACATCCTCCCCTCTTTAAAACTAGCAACTGAGTACAACCTAAGGTCAAGACGAACATATGTCGTTTCCATTTGCAAATGACCATAATGCCAGATTTAGTAAGAGAAAACAGAAATTTTCAAATCCAAACCCAAACCTGGATATATGGTTTTGAAGATTCTGAAACCCCAGACTGAGAGGTATATAGGAAAATAAATACCTCAGATTGACCAAAGGAGATCTATAGAGTAATTACTCTATCAGGCTTATATGATGCAATAATTAGAATGAATATATTGATTAGGATTTTTCCTTCACAGAGAAAGCAAAAATTAATATCCAGTTATTAGTAGGTAAGGCTCTATGAGACCTGGTAGTATTGTCCATGCCAAAGTAGATTGTAAATGCTTCCCTCTGCCCCACTCTCCTCCCTCAATATTGAATCAAAGGAAGAAATAAAAAAATTACCACATTGTCAAATGACATGGAACAGGAAAGAGTAATTAGAAAAAGAATTGGCCAACATCACTCTGGTATGACCAGTAAAAAGACAAGCAATGTACTGAGCACCATTTTCTTGAAAAGATTTAAAGCAGCACTTTTGGCAACAGCTAAGAATTGAAAACAAAGACAAAGTACATCAATTGGGGAATGGCTAAACAAATTGTGGTACATGAATATAATGAAATATTACTGTCCTATAAGAAATTATATGTACAATGAATACAGAGAACCACGGGAAGATCTTTTGGCACTGATGCAGAGTGAATCAAGAAGGGCCAACAAAACAATATATATAATAACAACAACAATGTAATTGGAAAGAATGACACACCAAAAAATCAAGAGTAAATATAACAAAATTATAAAGATCAAACAGAACTCACATGAAGAGATCTGAGTAGACATCCCCAGTCTACCTCTTTGTAGCTGTGGTAAGTCTATAGGTGTTACTGTGCTCCTTTTCCAACCCTTTCAATGTATTGATCAGTTGTACTAATTTTTTTTTCTTTAAAAACAGTATTTGTAATATTTCAGAAATAATGCATGATATTAAAAGGATATGATGGACCTTGGTTTTTTAGTATATTGACTTAAGTACCATGTTCTTCTCTGTAACTGTGGCTCCACAAAGTCAGGAATAATTAGCTTTCACTTGGCAGGGGGCAAAACATACATCCTGTGGATTGTCACAGGGGTGTGTTAATAACCCTGTGATATGCCATTAACTTGTGTAAACTAGATTGACACAGGTAACTACCTGATACAGCATTATATAGGTGATATATCAGTCAAGGGATATAAGCAGGAAGTAAAGGAAGTTACATAGACAGCTAAGTGGCCCAGTGGATGGAGTGCCAGAACTAGAATTAGGAAGATCTGAGTTCAAATACAGCCTCAGACATTTACTAGCTATGTAACCCTGGGCAAGTCATGTCATTCTAGACATGGCTATCCACCATGCCTGAAAGCTTTCTCACCTCCATCTCTTAGAATACATAGTTTCCTTCAAGGCTCAGCTCAAGCACCATCTTCTATATTTCTCCCCATTCCTTTCCATAGTTACCATGTATTCTACCATATTTTGGATCTATCTATTTATGAGCATGTTAGCTCTCAAACCAGAATATAAGCTCTTTGAGGAAAGGGACTCTTTTCCTTTTGTCTTTGTATCCCCAGCACTGCTTGGCACATAAGAGGCTTTTAATAAATGCTTATCAAGTGATTGACTGATATATGAACCATTTGGACCTTTGCTCAGGTTATAGTTGCACACCTGGAATATGCAACAATTCACACCCTAACACCTAACTCTTCACTTCCATGTGGCCTTTCTAGATAACTCCACCCACCATGACCTCTCTTTGATTCAGTATACCTTCTACACTTAAGTACTAAGTTCTTGCTATGTTATTTTGTGCTTAGAAATAAATTGCTTTGTAAATACTTCCAAGCATCATAATCCTAGCTGAATTCAAAACTATTTACAGAAAACCAGGGGATCTTCTATTTCCATCAGACCCATGACTCCTTGCATTGTACATTTTTGCCTGACAATCAGTGCTTGTTCCTTGAATGTTTTTAAGTTCCATGTTCTATCTTTCAATCCTAAGAAGAAAGGGATAGAAAGGGAGAAAAAAAGTAGAAAAGATTTTAGTAAGGATAAACCAAGACCCATACCAAGTCCAAAGCTGGAGCTAGCTCTGCAAATATCCCAAATGAGTGATGTCTCAATTCTCCTGTCTTGCTGTGGATGATACATTCTAGTCAACTGCCTCTACTAGGAATTCAGAATATGTTAAATTGAATAGCAAATGTGGATGAAATTGACAAGATAATTATATCAAGGCTTTATTTGCCCTCAATTAACATGTGTGTGCATATGTATGTGTGTTTTTCATTTAATTTAGACACTGATTGTGATGGGAGAATAAAGGGGCAGAGTTCCCAGGAATATCACTTAGGAAAACCCTCATAACAATAAGGTAGATTCAGTGGAATTATTTAGGTTTACAAAGAGATAACACAAATATTGACAGATGAGGCCAACTATAACAACCCATTCATACCTGGAAGGAAAAAAATAACTAGTTGGGTGAAAGAAATAATTATTTCTTTCTTATATTATAATCATTTATCATTGGGGAGATCCAGGAATTATTTCCCTTCCTATTTCCTCATTCTCTACTAGGTCAAATCAGCCCCTGAAGAATAGGGCTGATAATGAGATTGGATTTAACATTCTGCTCAATCTTATTCAGACCTCAACCAAGTGGGGAAGCCAATTGTGTTCTACTCAGACTTGGATGAAAGATAGATCCTTTGTCTAGATTGCCAGGCAACTAGGGTAGTCTGGGAGCAAAACTGATATAATCAAAGTCACCTCTCCCAGCCCTCATTAGAAGTGGTCCACCTTTCTTTGTATTCATTCTCTCATTGATTGTTAACCAGAGTTGACTGTTATCTGTGGGAGCACCCATTTTTCCAAGGGCATAATGAGCATCAATAGGCCACCATGATCCATCTTTGGTTCATGAGAGACAGCCAAATGACCAATCCTTTCATTAATTTCTTGCTAGTCATAATTAATAAAATGATTAGTTACTCAGAAATTCTCAAACTTTTTTATATATCTAATGAAATGCATCCTTCAATGAACAGATTATACTATTGAGAGGAAATAAATCCTCTCTCCATAAATTATGTGAATCTTTTGGTATATTTTATTTCAAAACACTATCTAGTTGCCCTGTGTGGACATCTCCTAGACTCCCATATAGCTGGTCTGCTTTCCTTAGTCATCTGGCTGGAGCTATCAAACTTCTGTTGTGATGTCTTGGAATTTCTTTTTTCTCTTACATTATCCCTAAGGTGGGTCCAGATATCATTTGCTTTTGACTTTCCAAGAGAAAAAGGATCAGAAAAACAGAAATTTACAGCTACCGGATACCTCAGAAGTCAAGTCTAATTGCCTCCTTTTACAGGTGAGGAAATAGACATGTGAAGTTATTTGACCTGGAGTACACAGTTAGTGAGAGACACTTCAAACCCAAGGTGGAATTCAAACCCAGGGTTTCCTGACTCCAAGTCCAAACTTCTTAGAAAATCATAGATTGGATTCCTTAGATTCATGGCACCTAAGTAGAGTTCCTAGGATTTTCACTCTCTAGCTTTCATTGAAGTATGGCAAATATTCTGCACATAAGCTTAGCCCAGGATATAAACTCATAGATAAAAGGATGATGTGAGTAGTTGTGACTATACCGTGTCCAAATAGAAGGCCCCAGACATGGTCATTTCCTGAGCTCACTAACTTCCCAGCATGGAAGAAAAACAGTATTTATAGCACATGAGGACCTATATTGCTCACAATGCAGAAAAAAATAACCTGAAAAGTGCATTAAATTTAACAAACCTCAAACATGCATGAAAAACTTAATAAACAGAAAGTCCATTTTCACAGTTCTTTTATGATGATAAGTTTATCTCATGTCTCAGGGTCACCGAAGCAAGACTCCTGCAAGAAGTACTGACATTTCAGAGAGGTTTGATCAGTACTCAGAGTGGGACAAAAAAGGAAGCTTGCAAGGGAAAAAACAGGAGCTAAGTATAGAGGCAGAATCAGAAGTGCCATCAAATCTAAATGTGCTTTAGGAATCAGTTTCTTCCAATACTCCTAATAACATGCTTTCGTTTGGGTACCTGTAACGAGAGAATGAAAAATCTGTGTAGGGAACAGAAAAACAACACTGAATCCAAATTCCACACTATTTCTCTAGATGGAGAGAAAGCAGTAAGGAAACTATCAAATAGAAATTATATAAAACAAAAAGATGCAGCCCGGTTACTGTTGGTCAGTAATAATCTTTCTTTTCCTATTAACTTGAATGAAGCTGGGTATGAAGTCTTCATAACCTGACACATTTTGAGCCAAATTCTACACAAAGGCAAAAAGACACAGAACCATTAAAAGCAGGACTTGACTCCCAAATTAACTGCCTTAATGCCTAAAATATTATATGAAGGCTTCTAGTTTAAGATGACAATCTGATGATTTTAGACAGAAATTTTCCTGCCTGGATGATTTTTGGGTTCTCATGTAAATAGCCAAGATGACTAGGCCTGTTCATTGATGCCTAAAAAGTGAAATGTTAGAGAATAAAACTGTATTCTCTTTTGGATACCCTCCAAACAGGCAAATCAAAAATTACTATGGCCACCAAGAAGATCTGTAAAAACTGCAATCCTGAGACACTACTGAAAGGAAAATTGAGCGCAAGGTATCTTGGGCCATCCCTTACGTCTAGGCCAAGATAAATAGATGATATGACTCCTAGTATGGGGGTTCTAAAGTCATCATCTACCAATTTCTTGGAGGACACTAGATGAGTAGTGGGTAGAATGCCAGGTCTGAAGTCAGGAAGACCTGAGTTCAAATGTAGCCACAGACACATACTAGCTGTGTGACCCTGAGCTAGTCACTTTACCTCATTTGCTTCTGTAAAATGACCTGGAGAAGGAAATGGCAAACCACCCTAGTATCTTTGCCAAGAAAACTTCAAATGGGGCCATGAAGAGTCAGACACGATTAAAAGAAAGACTAAACAACAACAATCCCTTCACTACTCTCAGTATACCCATTAGGATGACTACATATAGGAAAATCTCTTGAACTATGCCTCTTATAAAGAAAAAAAGTAGTATAATGGTGATAGTGGAGGCAGTGTGGTTCAGTGAGAAGAGCTTTCTCTGGAATCAGAGAAACTTAGATCAAATCTCATCCCCACTGCTTATTGCCGTGTGACCTTCATAGTATGATTTAACCTATTTTAGCCTCAGTTTCCTCATGTACAAAATAAGGACTGGTTGTCTCTGAGGTCTCTTCCCACTCTAACTCTGCAGTCCTATTAAATCTATTCACACATAAAAGATAACAAATAGAGAAGGTTTTTCTTCTCCCTGAAGATGAATGGGATAAATGCTATCTCATCCTTTCTTCCATGTTCGAGCACTGATCCTAGATAGCATTTTGTTGTGGTTGTTCAGTTGTTTCCAACTCTTGGTAAGCCCACTTGAGATTTTCTTGGCAGAGATACTAGAGTAGTTTACTATTTCCTTTGCCAGCTCATTTTAGAAATGGCAAAACTGAGGCAAATAGAGTTAAGTGACTTGCCCAGGGTCACACAACTAAAGAGAGTTTGCAGCCAGATTTGAACGCAAATTCTTGACTCCAAGTCTGATGCTCTATCCATTGTGCAACCTAGTTGCCCCCTCTATTATGTGTAAACAATATCAAATGATAATAAATTAAGGAAAGATACTTATGAGGACTTATGATCTCTAGATCTCCAGAACTAGAAAATCATTCCAAAGCCCTCAGCATCCCCTAGAGTTCTGAGTCTCTGAGGGTTTAGGTCACTATCCTAAGAACATCTAAAGATTTGCAGGACCACAGCATGAATTTTCCCTCTATCTCCATAGCATCCTTTTTAAATGGTGTTGCCTTTGGAGAGAGAGAAGAAACAATTGTCATTCCTTTAAGTGCTAAACAGTCTTCCTAAGACACCAAGTCATGGAATACAGAAGTCAGATATCTTGTCCACTGGGAGGATAGTTCAGAGAGACTCACATATAGGAGCATCTTTGTGCATTTTTCTGTGGAAACAAAGAAAATCAAGGATTAAGAAAGAATCCTAGGCATCAGAGTAGGATGAATTCTGCCTAGAAGAAGGAGTCAGTCATGTTTTACCATCCGTTTGGAGCATATATATCTGTTCTTCAGTATAATCTCTTTCAGCCCAGAATTCTTTGAATATGTTGATGTCATTAGGTTTGGGGGAAAAATTTCGACCTGTGAACAAAGCATAGGAGAAAGTTAGCTTTGTCAGGTATCAAGGCACCAAGGGAATACTACAAAAACAACAACCAAGGTGCCTATTGGGTATATGGGGGCAGAATTAATAGAAAAGCTATGTGATCTGAGTCCCCGTGGGTCTGTAAGAGGAAAATATCACCCTAGAAATGGCACTGAGGGGAATAACTAGCTGCAGGTCCATGGAATTGACAATGGTCCTTCATATCCATCTATTTCATTACTGTGGCCTCATTTCCCTCCTCCCCATCCCAGGGTAGCACTCTTTTCTCTTTTGTAGTAAGGAAAAGGGATAGAGTCAGTTTTGAGATCAGACAGGGCAGATACAGGAGAATGAGGGTCTGATCTACTGGTTGAAGGAGTCTAACTGCACTATCCATCCACCCCGAACCTACTCCTTTATCCATGTCTAGGACCAAAATGCCAGATAAGGGAGACACTCTTTGTGCTGGGTTTTCCTCAGATCTCTCACATCTACTGTCCATCCCCTCAAGGCATTTTCTCTCTGCTTCCCTAGCACTGGGGCCCTGAACTTACTGTATAACTTTGTAATAATATGTTTCTTCTTTTTCAAATACAAAACAAATTCCAATATAGCATAATTCTCATAATCTGTGTCCATCACCTGGAATTCTCTAGAATCTGAAAGAAAACAAAGGCATCATATGTTATTAACTGAAAATCTTGAATAGAATTAATATTAAAATAAATAGAATAGTAGCTAAATTGTGGCAGTTAGGTGGTGAAGTGGATAGAGTGCTGGACCTGGAGTCAGGAAGACTCATCTTCCTGAGTTCTAAGTTGGCCTCAGACACTTACTAGCTGTGTGACCCTGAGCAAGTCACTTAACCCTATTTGCCTCAGTTTCCTCATCCATAAAATGAGTGGAAGAAGGAAATGACAAATCATTCCAGTATTTTTGCCAAGAAAACTCCAAATGGAGTCATTAATAGTTAAACATGACAGAAAATGACTAAACAATAGCAAAATAGCTAAAGACCATTGTTGAAAAGAGTGTTTTTCTTTTTAACCTTTGAACATCTTATGAAATGCCTTTTCATCCCATCTTTAAATATGGGTTACAGTGATGATGATAGCTGGAAAATCAAAGTACCAGGAGTAGGTTGCCTGGAATGAATTCGCAGACTCAAGCATTCATGAGATCAAGGTAAAGATTTATTATGCTTTTCAGCAGGCAAGCGTTCTTAGGGAATCTGCAACCTTAGAGGGGTACAATTAAAGTTTATATAGTATATTTGATAATAAAACATGAGCCAAGTGTGATGACTAGGTGATTCAGGCTGGGATTAGGGGGTGGTTAAAGAGTGGTTAAAGGAACATGAGCAAAATTTTAGCATCTGCTGCAGAGGCATTTTACCCAAAGTTCATTGGGAAATAGCCCAAGGTTGAGCTACATGGAGGTGTGGTTTTAGGCCTGAAACATCACTAAGTCAACTAATGGTGAGGACGGACCAAGGAATACCAGACTGTTCTTCTCATCAATGTCTTGTTAGACAAGATAAATGTAAGGGAATATACATATGTCTAAGTCTAGAATACATATCAGTGAGTAGAAAATGTCGTTATGACTCAGTGCACATCCAGTTCAGTCAGTACACAGCTGGTTCAAACTAATAAATTCAATAAGTGCAGCTGACAAAGTTTTGCTAGGGCAGGCTGTGTCCTTGGGCTGGGGAGAAACTGCCTGGGATAGTGTTTTGAGGTCAGAGAGAAATGTGATTTTTAGAGATAAATGTGATTTTAGAATTGGGGTTGAAGCACATGCACCCAAGCAACCCATTAATAAGAAAATAAATATTCACCTTCAGAGAAACATTATCCCTCTCCAAAGATAGACATAATGAGCAGCTGCTAGAAACTGCAAGCTCTACTTTCCCCTCTCTCTTTTGGAAGATGCCTGAGAAACAGTCTTGGGTTATACAAATAACCCCACCCACCTCTACCCAAGGAATAAATAGGAAATAGAAAGGTAAAGAAATAAGAGGGAAAGAGAATGAGAATATCTTTCCAAAACACCAAAATACTCAGTCTAAGGACCTGACACAAGAGGATGAATATATTATTCAGCTAACAAAGGAAATAAGGAACTATGGAATCATCATTGGGTCAATAAAAAGTGCTAACAAGAGAATTTTCTGAACTCACCAAAAACAGGGGTTTTCATAGACGCCTGAAGGGATCCTCTGTGGGGAAGAGGAAGAGGAGTGGAACTGTAGTATGCAAATGAATTATATTGGAGAGTTTAAATATGACAGAGGTATTCAATGACCCAATAGAGGGCAAAGCCATAATACTGTCAGATAAAGCTTCAGTAAAAGTGGTTCACAATCTAGCTATTCAAGAGCTGCCAATACCTGCTGGAGAAGAGATAGACCAAAGAGAACATTAAAGCAGAGTTGAGGACATTGACAATACCAAGAAAGATTAAGGAGCCATAACCCATTCTAGGGCAGCTAGGCAATACAGTGGATAGAATGCCAGTCCTGGAGTCAGGAAGACCTGAGTTCAAATTCAGTCTCATACACTTACTATCTGTATGACCCCGGGCAAGTAATTTAACCTTATTTGCATCAGTTCCTCATCTGTAAAATAAGCTGGGGAAGGAAATGACAAACTGCTTTAGTATATGTGGCAAGAAAATCCCAAATGGGGTCGCAAAGAGTCAGACACTACTGAAATGAATGAACAACATCAACAAATATCCCTAGGAGCAAAGGAAAAGGAAAAAGTGATAAAATGCCAATGGAACAAGAGTTTTAAGTGAAGGAGCAACAAAGCACAGAGTAATAACGTATAGGACCAAACTCTGGGCTTCCACCTTGCTAGTCTCCACCAAAAGTAATACTCTAAAGTTGCAGAGACTATACAATTTCCAGGGGAAGGAAGGGACACAGGGAGGGAAGGATTCACCCACCAGAAGAATAGAGGAGTCTCTTGATTCTCTAGGGGTTCAGACAAACATTTCTCTATTCTCAAACCTTGAGAACCTGATTTCAGACATTTCTAGGTCACTATAATGACTGAATAGATTATAGTGACTTTAACTAATACACAAAACCAGGAACAAAAGTCTACCAGATTTTATAATGAAAGATGAGCCTACAGACATCTGGGAGAAATCATGATTTTCAAAAGTAGGAAAGAAATAAAAACGTATCAAGTACTCAGATGGGTGTTTCCAAAGAGGAGAGCTAGTGAAGATAGAATAGTTTAGGATGATGGTCAGTGGTTTCCAAACTATAAGACAAGCAATCTTGAGGTTATAATGGAGTAATTGTAAGAGATCTGTAAATCCATAAACATACTTCTTCTAGACTAAATAAAAATATTTTTTAAGGTTAAAATAAAAACACCTGTGAACTGATAAAATGGAAGAAACCTCAGGTTCAAAAGGGGAACCCAGAATGAACCAGAATCCAATTACAATTTACAAAGATTATAACTGCATTTATGGCCTGAGAAGAAGTTTGCAAGCTGGAACAGTGAAACAGTTTTCTCATTTGTTCCAAGGGGAATTGGAAAGGGTGAGGTATTTATATTTTTTCTAAGTCAGGATTAAGGGAAAAATATAATAAATTGGTAACTCAGGTAGCAAGTGGGGGTCTAGAAAGAAGATATTTGTAAATACAATAAAGCAGAAAGCAGGGTATTAGCTGCTCTTTAGATAAGTCCAGAATCAAAAAGTCTGCTTTCCCCTTAAATTAGTCAGAAACCAAGATGCTTGCTTTTTTCTCTATGCTTGTCAAGACTGTTTTCAACAGTTGGGGCATCTCTAAGTTCAGCTAAAGTTTGCTTCGAAAAGGATCACTTGTATGTCAAGCAGCCCTAGGCATCAGAAGTTCTCCTGATTGGCTAGTTGTTGGGCTGCTCCATTTGTCTGATTCCTCTATAAAAAAGGGAAACTCTAGCATATTTAATCGGTTAGTACAAGCATTACAGAGCCCATGTTCACAGTATTTACATGGATAACTATTTTTAGATATATGTAGATATTGTGATTAATAGATTAATAAAACATAAATTCATCTAAAATAAGTCAGGGGCAGGTAGCTGATTGAGTGGATAGAGCACTGAGCCTGGAGTCAGGAAGACCTGAGTTCAAATCCAGATTTAGACACTTACTAGCTGTGTGACCTGAGCAAGTCGCCTAACCCTGTTTGCCTCAGTTTTCTCATCTGTAAAATCAACTAGAAAAGGAAATGGCAAACCACTTTAGTATCTTTACCAAAAAAATCCCACAAAAACCAATGGGTTTAAAAAGAGTCAAAGATGGCTGAAACAACTGAATAGCAACAAAATAAACTAACCAACGACTATTGTCAAATACCTACAATAAACCAAGCATTGTGTATTCCCATTTGTCTCTGGGAATACAGTGACAAAAAGGATATACTCCCTACTCTCAAGGAGCCTGTAATTTTTATTGGGAAAGATGGTGTGAACATATATTAGAACAAAAAATCAATACAAAGTAATTTAATGAGGGAAGAAGGACCCTGGCAAGTGTGAAGGTAAAGCTTCCATGTAGAATGTGGTGCTAGAGTTGACTTTTGAAATAACTAAAGTTATATGCAGCAGAATTGAAGAGGGAGTGAATTTCAGGAATATGGGATAGCCTATGCAAAGACAAGGAAATAGGAGATGGATTGCCTTGTGTGGAGAATGATGACATCAGTTTGGCTAAATCATAGATTACAAAAAGGGTAGTGATGCACTGTGAGTCTATAAAGATAGATTAGAGAAAGAGAGAGAGATCTGGCTGTGATATACCACAGATAAGGAGAAGAATGCTAAAGGTCAACAACTTTTCAGAATTTCCTAGCCAGTACAGTTAGTACTATTTATAAAAAAAACAAAAACAAAAACAAAAAAAACCCAGAGATTTCTGGGATAAAATTAAAACAATGTACTCATCACAATGTCTCTGTTTGAGAAAGTAGGGCCCTGGGGAGATTTACTTCAACTAGCGAGTATGATCAGTCCTTAAAAGTAAACTGGGTTTCTAACCATAAATTCAATGGCAGGTGAACTGAGAAACCCAGGAGAGATAATAGAGTCCAATATACTTCAACAAGAAGCAGATAATGAGTTACAAATTCAAGGGGTGACTCTGATCTCAGCCTAGGTGTTTTTATCTTCTAGTACATCTGGTCTAAAAAGACAGGAGTTTCATAGTCATTTACTATGGTAAGTCCAGCTGAGAACAAAAAAGAGACCTTCATAGCAGTTGCTGTGAAGGATGCTGGCTGAGGAGATGTGTAGTCCCTTTGATGATAAGAGGTTTACTAACCCCATCACCTCCAGCAGGTGGAGAATGATTTGTGGCCCTGATGTTAACACTTCTGGTAAAGACTATAGAGCTGAGGCTCAAAAGGAACTGGAATAGCAGGTTGATAGAGAGAGTACTGAAAGAGTGATACTGTCTTCTCTGCAGGACAGAGCCTTATTAACAACAGAATCATCCCCAATGGTTGGCAGACACAGCTAGAAGAACTGAAGATATATTTATATAATCATAGAGTCCATAGTAACTATTGTACATGGTATTAAGTGTCCCCCAAAATAGCCAGAGCTGATGACTAACTGGATGAGCAATCATTCTCTGGCAGAGAGAAGAGGAGAATACCATCTAAAGGGGAACAAGACTGACAGAAAATAGCACAGTGATGGTGGGATGGGGCTTCAACAGCTCAACAATGTTAGGAAGTTTGAATTGGCCCTTTCATGTGCGCCCTGGTCATACCTGTTCCCTGCCTGTGCGTGCCCTAATACATGGGTATTCCACACATACATTCTATGAAGGGCCATTCTTCCTATTGAATGTGGATGCATTTGTGTGAAAGCAAATTCAAGGCATGGGTGATTTGTTCATTTGAGAGAAGAAGGCTGTAATTGCTGGCATGGGGAATTCCCAGTGAGAAAACATCCTGTATCGATGCAATTTATATCCTTAAGGAATTTCCTGGAGTTCCTTAGGAGTTAGTGGCTGGTACAGAATTACATAGACAGTCTGTATAAAGGGCAGATTATGAGACCAGGTCTTCCTTATTCTGAGGCTGATCCTCTCTCCCCTATTCCACATTGTCTCTTCCAGGTTTCTGTAGGGAGAATGTGCTGTGACTATTTTTATTTACATGGCCACTTAATTAAAATGCCTTTGTTATGAACCAAGTGTGTCCTGTGGTTGACTATAGTAAATGAAATATATTGATAGGAGTTTATAAGCCTTGGGTTTTTTAGTGGATTCAGTCCCACACAATAACTACAACCTGGGATGGTATAATTAAGCATCCCAGAGTGAGAGACCTCCCACAGGATACAAAAGCATGACTGGATGCATAGTAGAATCTTTTGGTCATTACAGTTTCTCTGTAAAAACAGCTTGGCATAGCAGATAGAGTGCTGGGCTTAGTCTGAAAAAGACCTGCTTTACAAATCCTACATCTGACATTTAATAGGTGTGAGATCCTGGAGAAATTATTTCATCTCTTACGCAGGTTCCAACATGCAAAAGGTCCACCACATTAAGGAAATCAATTCCCTCACATATGGGGGTTCCAAAAGTCTTTAATAGCTTAAAACCATACTAAGGCTTTTGGGGACACCCGTATTTTCTCAAGTATTATTATGTAAACCAAGTCTTATTTTATTACTAGTTCTATATACTTAGTAACAATGTGACATAATAAATAGAGATGGCCTTAAAGTCAGGAAGATCTGAGTCTTCCTGATTCTGGTGCATATTATCTGTGTGGTTCTAGCCAAGCCTCTTAACCTCTTAGGGCTTTGGGCAGCTCTCCAAGGCTAAGTGGTGGAACATGACCTGCATTGGTAGAGGGAATTCAATCAATCACCCAGGAGTTCCCAGACACCAGTGGAGTTCCTCACACAAGAAATTCTACCTCCAGACTCCTTGGCATTTTCTCTGGGTGGGTTTCCATGTCTAGAATGCTCTCTCTTTTCATCGCCCACCTCTTGGCTTCTCTAGATCTCTTCATGTCCCAGATAAAATCTCATCTTATTGTTATGTCATTTCAACCCTGTTCCCCTCTTCATGACCCCTTTAGAGGTTTTCTTAGCAAAGATACTAGAATGGTTTGCCATTTCCTTCTCATTTTGCAAATGAGGAAGCCAAAGCAAATAGGATTAAGTGACTCACGTAGGGTCACACAGCTAGTAAGTGTCGGAGGCCAGATTTGAACTAAGGAAGATGAGTCTTCCTGACTCCAGGCCTGGCACTCTATCCACTGCACCACTTAGGTGTCCTAAAAACATCATCATCCACTTTCCCGTATTCTGCCTTTCCTGATCTTTTTAATGCTAATGCTTTTCCTCTGTTGATCATTTCCTCTTTATGTTGAATATGACTTGTTTGAAAATAATTTTTTGCATGTCTTCACCATTAGACTATGAACAACATGAGAACAAGGACTGTCTTCCAACTTTCTTTAAAGCCCCATTACTTAGCACAGTGTCTAGTACATAGTTGGAGATTCCTAAGTTCTGATTGATAGATTGAAACTCCAAGTACAATGACTATGGCTTCTATATACTTCTTGGCATGTCTTTCCTCTAGATCAGTAGTAGTACAATTAATGCATCTTGAAAGAAAATATGCACTTAAAAAATAAAAAATATTGAGCTCTCTATACTGTAATAGTTGTACTAATTATTATTGTATAAAAATTTTGGCATCAAAACAGAATTCCTCATAAAAGTGGAGGAAGGCCTTTCCCCCAAGATGGCACCAAAGGCAAAGAAGGAAGCCATTGATCTCCTAAGACAGAAGCCAAGTCCAAGGCCTTGAAGGCCAACAAGGCAGTATTGAAGGGTGTCCATAGCTACAAAAAGAAAAAGATTCCAGCAACCCAAGACACTAAGACTTTGACACCCCAAATACCCTTGGAAAATTGCCCCTTGGAGAAACAAGTTTGATCACTAGGCCATCATTAAGTTTTCCTTGACCACTGAGTCTGCTATGAGGAATATTGAAGACAACGACACTCTAGTCTTCATTTGGACATCAAGGTCAACAAGCATCAGCTCAAGCAGGTGGTAAAGAAGCTATATGACATTGACATGGCCATGGTCAACATATGGATCTGGCCTGAGGGAGAGAAGAAGGCCTATGTCCAATGTGCAAAATTGGAATCATCTAAACTGGGTCCAGCTATCCCACTTCATCTACAATAAAAAGTTTTCCAGGATAAAAATAAGTAGAAGGGGCTTCTGAGGTCATCTAATCCAACTGACTGATTTTGCAGATAAGGAAACTGAAGCACAAAAATGTTAAATAATTTATCCAAAGTCACACAGATATGTGGCTAAGATTTGAACCCAGGTCCTCTGGCTCCAGAGCCTACACTCATTCCACTCTACCATGTTGCCTCTCCTAGTCACAAATGTTGGGAAACACTGGGCTAAACCACTGGATTTTAGAAATAAAAAGTGACTGTCCCTCAGCAGGTAGAATTATAGCATGATCATCTAACCCAATACCTTCATTAGAAAAATCACAACCCATCCAACTGTGGTAGGACACTAAGGGATAGTCAAAAGTCCATAAAGTACTTACAAGGAATTTTGTATTTCCCTGGAATGCCCATTGGGATGGCTAAAAACTGCTCCAAAACACACTGACCATATCTAGAAAGGCAGCAAAAATTCCATCAGAACATTACTTATACCATGTCCTATAAAAACATTCACAAGACTGGCCCCCATATAAACCCATATAAAGCTCCATCTCTATTACATACATGATCAAAATCCAGAAACCCTCACTGTGACATGGTAGTGCCTCATATCTAGCATCCATTGGTTATAATCAAGGGTAAGTTCATTACACTAGAAAAAGCTCTGGAGTAACAATGAAGGGTTAGAAAGCTTCTTAAGTGGAGAGTTAGAAGAAATAGCCCCTCCTTGTCCATTTTTATACTTGAATATCTTGCATGTATATGTGTGTATATACATATATATGCATATATACACACATGTATTTATGGACATATATGGATGTGTGTATATGTGTTCACACCCCCTGCTTTCTGGATATTTTCATCCCTAAACAGTTGATTCCAGATCTCAATATCCAGTCCTTGTCTCTGATCTGAGCCCTGGTCCCAGGTTGCCAATTGCCTGCTAAAAAACTCTACTTGGATATTCCATTGACATCTAAAATCCAAAACATCCCAAATAGAATTATCTTCTCAGTATACATACAAAGCTTATACACTTCCTTATTCCTGTTGAAGATTCAACCATTTTTTTAGTAGTCTAGATTTGAAATTTAGAAGTCATCCTCAACACTTCACTCTCCCTCATCCCCTATATTCAATCATTTGTCAAATGTTGACAATGCCATCTGTACAACATCTCTCTATTCTTTTTCTCTCTACTCACATGGCCACCACCCTTCTAATCCAAGCCTTTACCACCTCTCTTCTGGACAATTGCAATAACCCCTAACCAATCTCTCAATTTCAGTCTGATCCTTTCCTAATCCATCTGTAAGGGTAGGGATTAATTGAGTTAATCACTCCCACTCCATTTAACCCAGCTACCTTTAATCAGGTGGGAACAAGTATCAATTGAATTAATTGATACTTTAATTAATTCAGAGGCATGAACTGGGTATGAAGAAGGCAGGTTGTGGATATTGAATAACTCAGTCAAAGACATTTCAACTAAATGTGATAAAAACTCTGTTAGGACTGGTTGAGGGATTTGATCATATCCAGTGGGGCTTATATAATACTGGAAAACCAAAGTGTAATTAAGACTTAAGCATCTGGCAACTTAGAGATGGAAGCCCCTAACTTTAAAAGGAAACCTTTGAAGGGAAAGGAGAAGGGGCCCAGCCTCAGTCTTGGTGTAATGTTCTTCACTCACTTCCACCCCTTGACTAAAGAAGAACTTTGTGAAATTTATAGAGTTTGTAGTGATTGTAGAGCACTGAAAACAAATAAGATAATTTTTTTAAAAAAGAAATTCATAGAAATTCAGAAATTCTGAAGGTTTGGGACTGTTATTGCTGTCATTTTTTCCACCAGTGTCCCTAGAATCCAAAGACAAACTAGTTATACTGAGGAAAAACAACTTCAAGACTCTACAAAAAGTGCAGCAGAGAAGCTACATAACTTCTAAGTAATATCCCATGAAGGGAAGGAAGGACTTCCACAAAAATGAGCTGGAAATGAATGTCACCCTGACCTTCTCCTACTTCCTAGAGTAGTCTCTCTCCAATTCCTTCACCTCCTCTCACGGTTCACCTACCAGGGTACCCCACCAGGAAACCCCACCAGGTTTTCTCCATTAGAGAGACTGAAGTCTGGACCTGAAGGGACTTCTTATACATCCTTTAATATAGACTCCAGATAGGATGTGATGGCCCTTCTCTGTGAAGTCTGATTCTCCAAGCTCTGACAAGAAGTACTATTCCTTTAACCTCACTCGTGCCCTGCCCCTTTGTAATAAATGCCTATTTTCCAAAGGGGAAAAACAGTATAGGCTCAGAGATAACAATCTATATGTACTGTGGGGTTACAGAGTCTCTACTGTTGTACTTACTTGTCATATATCATCATTGTAAATATTCCTCCTTCATTAAGGGCCGTAAGCATAGCTCCAATCTTTATGGAGAACTTTGGTTTCATGAACACGTCAGAACTAGAGATGACCCCAACTTCATACCAGAGGCCTACGAACTGAAAGATACAGACAACTCATGTAAGACCATCACCTTTACCCAGGATACAGGGAGGGAAACATTATAGTTCATGGATTTAACCCCAGATCAGATTCCATGAACCCTGAGGAGCTCAAAAGAGACAATGATCAATTTGCATGAGTCTGCCCAGAGTGGCTTAGAAAAGGGTTACCTTGGAAGGAAGTTGGATTACAATGAATGATTTTTTATAAAATATTCACTTAAAAAAAAAGAAAGTCAATAGTTGACCCTGGACAAGTGCCTCTTGCACTCATCACTTATAAATTCGGGGTAATAATGTCATCAACTTCGCAGAGATTTTATAAGGCTCAACAGACATAATATATGTAAAATGCTTTGCAAGCCTTAGAGTACTATATAAAGGTTACCTAGCATTGCTGAAGCTATAAAATATAATAATAAATAAGTAAAATATTTATATCAGCTCTCTTTGTGGTGGCAAAGAACTGGAATTAGTGGGGATGACCGTCAGTTGGGGAATAGCTGAACAAATTGTGGTGTATGATTATGATGGAACACTACTGTGCTGTAAGAAATGACAAGCTTGATCTTAGAAAAACATGGATAGACTTGCATGAACTAATGAAGAGCAAAAATGGTCAAAACCAAGAGAGCACTATATACAGTAACAACAAGATTGTTTTAAGAAAAACTTTAAGCAGATAAGTCAACTTGACTATTATAAATACCCAAATGAACTACAAAGGACATATGAAGAAAGATACTATCTGCATCCAGAAAAAGAACTGATAAATAAAAGTATATATAGAATGATTTTACATGTATATATGTGTATATATATGTATATATCTGTGTATATATATGTATGTATATATGTGGGGGGGGTGTCTAATGGTAGCCACAGGTAGAGGAGAAAGAGAAAAAAAAATCAATATACATGACAACTTATGTATTTAAAAGGAATAGAAAGTTGCTTGTTTTATTCCATAAATTAAAATAATGGAATGGACTATGTTCCACACAATTCTAGGATACAATAAATTAAAGATGTGCTGGAATTTGTTTAAATTAGCATCCAGATTATTTAAATAAGTAAGTCTGCAAAAATGCAAAGTAGGCAGATGTGGCTATTATAGTATTTTGAAAAAACAAAATAGAACTGCCCTTTGGTCTAAAGATGTCACTGGTTAGAATGATGGGGTGATGGGACCTGGACCCTAAATTTTCCCATACATTTCAGCAGCCCAAGTCACTAGTCTCTCATCCAAGGTATCTGACCCATCCCAGGCCACCTAGATATTCAACAATCCTTTCATTCTCTGCCTACCCCAGACCATTTAATAATCCTTTCACAGTCCTCTTGACCCAACTCAGACCACTTAACTCCTTTTGATGGGGTGCTTGGGTACCTGTGCTTGGATCCCAGTTCCAAAATCATATTGCTCCCTAGTCTCAAAACACTGTCACTGACAGTTTCTCCCCAGCCCAAAGACACTATGCCTAACAATTACTCATGAGTGGGCGCCATCTCTAGGACAGCATGCCCTAGCAAAACATTTATATCTCTTCCTGATACAGTGCCAGCTGCACCCACAGAGTTTATTAGTTTGAACTAGCTGTGTACTGGTTGAACTGACGGTGTAATGGTTCATAAAGATATTTACTACTCACTGACCTATCGTAGCTATCCTGAACTCCTCATTGGATATATGTATACTTGGATATATGTATATTCCCTTACATTTTTCTTGTCAAAACAAGACCTTGATGGGGGCAGCCTGGACATTTCTCAGTCAGCCCTAATCTTTAGTTGATTTATTGATGTTTCTGGACTATAACCATATCTCCCTGCTATTTCCTGATGAACTCTGGATAAAATGACTGCACAGTAAATACTAAAAGTGCATGTTCCTTTAAGAACTGACCATTCCTTAAACACTACCCAATCCCACCCTGAATCACCTAGTTAG
This sequence comes from Potorous gilbertii, assembly GCA_028658325.1. Taxonomy (NCBI): domain Eukaryota; kingdom Metazoa; phylum Chordata; class Mammalia; order Diprotodontia; family Potoroidae; genus Potorous; species Potorous gilbertii. The sequence goes on along the minus strand of CM053769.1, from coordinate 295,202,792 downwards.
CATATTTGGCACATGTTTTACAATAGTTTATCCTACCTAAACTTTACCTGTAGCCCTTTTAAATCGCAGTTCTCTAAGAACTCTTGCCTGCTGAAAAGTGTAATAATAAATCTTTACCCCTTTGACTTCAAGAATGCTTGAGTCCTCAAATTCATTGCAGATGACCATCTCCAGTACTCCAGTCTTTGGGGGGTCCCTGAATCCCCCCCACCTTTCCAACCCTCTTTATTTTCACTGGCACACCTGGGCCACCCCAGGCTATTTACCACTCCTTAATCCCATCCAAATCTTCTCTCTGTCTTTTTTTGTATATAAGTATCAATCTCACTCTCATCAAGGCACAGATTCATTAAGAAATCTAGCCGGCTCTATTGGCATTACAATACACCTTGCTACTTTGACTAAAAGTCTGTGTGTTTGAATTCTTTCCAGGCAGACTCACCCTGTACTCTGACATTTCAGGATTCCCAGCAACCACAAACTGAGTCAGGAATATATCCCCAAAGAGATCAAAGCAAGAAGAAAAGGACCTATGTATAAAAAAGTATTTCTAGCAGCCTTTTTGTATAATGGCAAAGAATTATAAATTAAAGTCATATCCATCAATTGGGGAATGGCTGAACAAAATATGGTATACGCATGTAAAGGAACATTATTTTGTCATTAAAAAAAAGGAAGGGAACCATTTCAAAGAGATCTTGAAAAGCTAGTATAAAATAATGCAGAGTAAGGTGAGCAGAATGGAATACTTTGCACAGTAATATAACATTGTAAAGGCAAACAATTGAAAGACTTGAGAATTATCAACCTCCAGAGTTCTAAGAAAGAAAAACAGAATTAGACTAAATGCACATGCTTATTTCTCTCAAAGTGGGTAGATATGCATATGAATATATGGAAACTGCAGTCAGTAACTGAGTTCATTTTGGGGTTAGGCTGCCCAGATTATAAAGCCATGAAGCAAGGAAGAACTCCTGACTTAGGATGTCTATCCTTTTTGTTAGCCAAGATTACAGTTTCCTTAAGGCAAGGAAGTGCCCCTGACTCAGTATGTCTGTGCCAGCTTAATCTGGTCTTGTGGTTGTTGATACAGGAGGATTTGGGGTTCACTCAGAAAGTATAACAAAGGATTATTGATAAGGGCTCAAATAATCCTCTCCAATTGGCTAATCCAGGTTTTCGGGTGATGAGGGGTTTAAGTGAGTCTCACAGAACTGATGAATTCATTGACCAATGACCATATAACCTTTAAACATGTCCAGTATAGTAATTTGTTTTTGATTATTTATAATTTTTAAGAGAGTTTTGTTGTTCTTTTCTTCTTCTTTTTTTTAGTGGGGAAGGGAAGGAAGAAAAAGGAAGAAAAAATAGATTTTTATTAATTTTAAAAATGAAATAAAAATTTTTTTTAAAAAACACAAGGTTTGGAATTCTCTATCGGTTTTGGGGTGAAAGGATCTATATTGCTTTTTATAAAAATTATCTGGACTTTTTAAGGGCATTTATTAAATGGTAATTGTCTTTCCCTCTGAATTCCTTTAGTTAATAGCTAACATAATAATAGCTAGCATTTGCATGGTGATTAAGGTTTGCAAATGCTTTACAAATATTCTAGCACAGGGTCCTCGAAACAACCCTGGGAATTAGATCCTATTAGACCCCATTTTAAAGATTAGGAAACTAGACTGATAACACTTAATAACTTGCCCTGAGGTCACTCACTATCTGAGGTCAAATTCAAATTTGATTTGAGATCTAACTTCAGGTTAAGTAAAGTAGAGACTATGACTTCAGAATTTCATGGACTTTTGATATACGTTCTAAACTAGCTGAACTAGGACTGAATCCATAGAAATTGCAGTAGGCCCTGCTAAGGACAAATATGTATGCAAAAAGAATCATCAAGAATGGGAAGCAGGATAAGATTTTGGGTCAGAGGATGTGTTTGAATCCTGGTTTTTTCTTACTGAGCAAATAGCTTCTCTCCCTTTCAGTTTTTGCCATTAGCCTAAACCAACACAAAATCAAAATCAAAATTACAATTTCACATTCCCAGAAGTTATTTCAATGCAGATATATTTTACTGCCCCAAAATTTTGTGAGATAATGACCTCAATCCAGGATTCACAGACATATAAGAAGATCTAAATCTATTCCAAATAGATGATGAAGTGGATAGAGTATGGGACTGTTGAGATTTGGGGTGCTGAAAACCCAGAAATGCAAGGGTACAGGGTGGGTCTGCCTCAAAAGAATTTGACCACTCAAGCCTTCTTTCAGCCAGAGTAATGAGGTTTTATTATGACAACAGTTAGGTGGGCAAGATTTCTAGTAAATCTGCAATTTGTGATGCCAATAGAAGTGAGTGAGATTCCTAATGAGTCTGCACAATTTAATGGGAATAAGATCCGTATTTTTATACAGAAAAAGACTGTGGAAAGACATGATGGGATAAAGGAGTGGCAAGTAGCCTGGGGTAGGCCAGGTACAGACAATGAAAGGAGTCAAGTGGAGGGAGAGCCACAGTGAAAAGACAATTGAAAAGACTGTTGAGTATCTAGGTAGAGATGTGTGGAAAATTCAGGGGCAAAGACATGGCCTTTTCCTTTTTAAGGGTCCAGAACTCATCCACCATCAGGGCCTGAAGTTCAGTAGGCTTGAGTTCAAATCAGACACTTATTAGCTGTGTGACCCTGGGCAAGTCAATTAACCCAGTTGCCTCAGTTTCCTCATCTGTAAACAGTACCTACCTCCCAGAGTTATTGTGAGGATCACGTAAAGTGGTTAGCATGATGCCTGTCACATGGTAAGCGCTACATAAATGTTTGCAATTAGCTATTAATTAATCTAATTCATTAATTAATCTCCATGGTGGATAGAATGCCAAGTGTAGAGGCAGAAAGACTGCTCTCCCTGAATTCAAATCTGGCCTCAAGCACTTACTAGTAGTGTGACCCTAGGCAAGTCACTTATCCTTCTTTGCTTTAGTTTCCTCATCTATAAAATAAACTGGAGAAGGAAATGCCAAACCACTCCAGCATCTCTGCCAAGAAAACCCCAAATGGGGTCATGAAGAGTTGGATACAAGTGAAATTACTAAACAACAACAAAATCCAAAAGAAATATAATGTAAGCTACTTGAGGACAGAGGCTATTTGGGTTTGTCTTTTTCCCCATTGCCTGGCACAGTGCCTATACAGTGGACTCTTAATAAATGCTTGTTGAATTATCCTTTGCACAAGTAGGCAAAAGTTGCCAGGTCAGGAATGCATTGTGTAAGTGGGCTGTCTCCTTTCTGCCCCTTCATCAACAGTCCTCCCAAATATAGACCATAGATTTAGAACTGGAAAGAACATTAAAAGACCATATACTCCAATGTTTTCACTTTACAGAGGGGCAAAAAGAAACAAAAAATGAAATGACTTGCCCAAGGTTAAGTATATAAACAGCAGATTTGTTGTTATTCAGTCTTGTCCGACTCTTTATGACCCCATTTGGGATTTTCTGGGCAAAGATATTAGAGTGCTTTGCCATTTCCTTCTCCAGTTCATTTTAAGAGGAGGAAACTGAAGCAAACTTGCCCAGGGTCACAAAGCTAGTTAGTATCTAAGGTTGAATTTGAACTCAGGTCTCTCTCATGATTTAAGGCCTGGCACTCTTATCTGCTAGATCACCTAGCTAACCCATAAACAATAGAAACAGGATTCGAACCCAGTTCATCTTACTACAAATCCAGTGTTCTTTCCACTGGTTCTCTTATAAGGAATACTGGGGTCATTGGAAACTAGTCTCCTGAAACCTTGTAAGGGAGGTAACTGTTTAGACTAAATAATCTTTATGAGCTAGAAGCTTTTGTGGTGTCATTTATGACTTCAGGGAAAGTCAGACTCCCAAGAGGCACAGAAGAACATTCTGGGAGAGGTCTTGATCTGAAAGAAACCTTCTTTCCACTGAAATCTAACAGCTTCTTACAAAAATTCTTCCTAAGGCTATGATTCATTTCAAGATCATAATCAACTTTTTCTTCCTGCTCTTAAAATAATAGCACAATCAGGATAGATTCCAAAGCTGTAGAGACTTAGTCTAGGAGGGGAGTTTAGGTTGCCAGGGAGGGCCCCCCAGTATTGCTGAGTGCAGAAGCTATCCAGGTAATGACTGCCTATCCTGAGCAAATTCCAACCAACCCTCTCACTCTCCTAAGGACTGGAGCCTTGACATTTATCCCAAAAGTGAGAAATAGATATTACCCTTTCTTGTTCAAAATCCTCCAGAATGGGAGCATTTTTTTGTGCATATAATCCTGTAAAAGTTCCCAGCAGGGCATATAACAGCAAGGCCTTCATTCTCCCTAATGTCAGTTCTAAGCAACTTCAGGAAAGTATTAGAGAGAATGGAGAGGAACAGGTGCTCCGGATTTATATTCAGTTCAGGTTGTTAAGCAAAAATTACTCACTCAGCATATCTTAGCCACAAGATAGAGCTTCCTGGATCTTCCACAAAAGTGGAGCTCAGTCATATGCAGATTCACACATTCCAAAATGGAAGGGTTGAAGAAAGTGATCTACTAGGGAATGTCTCTCAATATGGGTATCCTACTGGAAAATTAATTTATTGATATTCATTCAACAGATACATATTGAACATGTACCATGGGAGAAGCACTGGGCTAAGTAGTCTGAGGGGATAAAAAGAAGAATAAACACAGTCTCTGCCTTCTTGAAGTTTATAATATAGGTAGTTATATAGATAGATGCAATGTATATTATTATATATGTTTATATTATTGTTGGGCATATCAGACATATACAGAAATTCCTGCAGTATTTGGTCATGTATAATGGGTGCTATAAGAATTTAGAAAAGAGAGCAATAACTACTGGCTGTAGTGCTTAAGGAAGGCTTCCTGGAGGGGACAAAAGTTTAGCTGCAGTTTCATAGAAGATGGAAAGAATAACCAACAGAGAGTGTAGCCTAAGCATAGGCATAGAGTTGAGGAAGTACTTGGACTACCTATAATACATAGGCTTTCATTGGGAAATGTTAGGAGATGAGCCTGAAAAAGAGTTTACCCATAGATTGGGATAGGCATTAAACACCCAAATCAGGGCAGTGATGTGGTGCAATGGATAGCATGCCAGACCTGGAGCCAGGAAAACTCATCTTCAAAGTTCAAATCAGATTTGAGTTCAAATCGGTCCTTAGACACTTGCTAGTTGGGTAATTCCAGACAAATCATTTAACCTTATTTGCCTCAGTTTCCTCATCTGTAAAATGAGCTGGAGAAGAAAAAGGCAAACCACTCTAGTATCTTTGTCAAGAAAACCCCAAAGTGGGTCATGGAGAATCAGATACAACTGAAACCACTGAACAACAAACCTAAATAAGGGTTTTCAACTGCATTCCAAATTTCTAAAACTTTAAATTCTTCAGTTTTGACTTTCAAAGCCCTCCACAGACTCTCCAACTTTTTTTCCAGCTTTATTTCATAGTAAGATCATAGGTTTAGAATTACAAGGGAACTCTGAGGTCATTGAGTCCAACCCTTTCATTTTACAGACAAGGAAATTAGTTAAGGAAGGCAAGTAAGACCTTGAGAGGTCAAATGGCTCTCCAAAGTCACTTAACTAGTATGTGATAGCTGAGACCCAGGTCCTCTAACTCTAAAACCAATACTCACTCTGTTGTATCGCATTTCTCAATATTCCCCTTCATCTGCTCTAAATCCTAACTAAACTGGATGTCATGTGGGCCATGTCCCTCCTTTCCACCATCCATTCCCAAAATATTACCTTTTCCAGAGCTGCATAGTTCTTGTCATCCATTCTGCCCTCTCTTCACTTGCTCCAAGGCTGCATTTGGCTATCTCCAAAATGAACCAGAGTGTAAACTGTGGTCAGAATTGTTACTAGACAAGCCAACAAATGATGGTACTTGCTAGGAGAACTTGTACAGACTTAAGATTCAGAATGAAGCATACATTTCTAGACTCAACCAATATGGGCATTTGGTTTTGCTTGACTGTGAATATTTATTACAAAGATTTTGCCTTTCTTTTTTTAAATGGGGAAGGGGGTGAAAGGTAGAGAAAATAAATAAATGCTAATTAAAAATTAGAATTTGATCTTTAAAAGAACTTAAAGGTAAAAGTGACCGAGAAATTCTTTTCTGTTATTTTTATTTTTTTATTAATGCTTTTTTTATATCAGACTCACTACCAAATGCCTACTCCCCAAATCCCAAATGGAACTCTTCCTTGTAACCCAGAAGTACAGTTAAACAAAAACAAATTAGCACATTATTCATATCTTATAAATATGCCTCTTTCTGTACCTGTAGCCTGGTATAGTACAGTGGAGAAAGTATGCTAGATGCGAAGTCAAGATACTAGGGTTTAAATTCCAGATCTTCCACCTATTTACCTGTACCACTTTCAACATACCACTTAATCTTTCAGGGCTTCATTCATAAAATGAGGCTGGTGGACTAAGATCCTTTCTAACTGTAGATGTTTGATTCTGCAACTAGTTCTCAACCCAGAGGAAGGAGACATACTTCATCATTGCCCTGAGCAGTGTTCTAATATCTTCCAATCCTGTTTTCCTTTATATTATGGTGGCAGTGTCTGGTACATAGCTGACACAATCAATGTTCTTGTTCTTGTGTTGTTTTGTGACTCTTTGTGACCCCATTTGGGGGTTTTCTTGGCCATGATCCCAGAGTAGTTTGCCATTTCCTTCTCCAGCTCATTTTACAGATGAGGCAAATAAGATTAAACGACTTACCCAGGGTCACACCACTACTAAGTGTCATTTGAGCTCAAGCTCTTGACTCCTCTGCCACCTAGCTACCCAGACCCTTAGGAAATCATTGCTGATTAATTGCTTGATTGTGTACATTTTTCTCCTGGTTCTGTTAACTTCAATCTATCAGTTCATACAAGCCTTTCCAAGTTTTTCTGAATTCTTTATATTTTTCATTTCTTACAGCACAATAATATTCTGTTAAATTTATATGCCACAATTTATTGAGACATTCTGCAAATGATAGGTTTCTACTTTACTTCCAAGTCTTCACTACTACAAAAAGTATTGTTGCTATAAATAAATAAGACTTTCCTTCTGCCTTTGACTTCCTTGTAATAGAATCACTAAGTCAAAGGGTATGTTCAGTTTACCGACTTTTCTAACATAATTCCAAATTGTTTTTCAGAGCAGTTGGGCTAGTTCATAGCTCCATCAACAAGAATTCATTAGTGTATCTGTCTTTTGGCAGCCCTGCCAACATTTGCTATGTTCTTCATTTTTCATATTCTCCAAACTCAAGGTTGAGGTGAAACCTCAGATTTGTATTAATTTACATTTCTCTTGGGGAATTTTTAGAGCAATCTTTCATATGATAGTTTGCAGTTTCTCTTTTGAAACCTCAAACAGTAACTATGTTTATGTGTTACAAGGGAATATTGTATTTTTAAAACTTGAAAATTGGAGGAAGATAGGGTAATAACAGTCTCTCTTGCACACAAACACAAAAAGAATGAACCAAGAACAATTTTTTAAGTTCATAGAACAGAGCACAAAGAGATTCAGAAGAAAACACAGGTGAGATGGCTCAAAAACTAAAGTGCTAAGCATGCTATATACTTTCTAAAAGTTGAATGCAATGGATATTTTTCATTTCATGAACAATCCTCTTTTTTGGGAGAGGGTTGCATATATGAATGTTCACATTTGTTAGAGTTGATAAAGTTCAGAATTTTAAAAATCTTATGAAAACTTGGACAGATCTTATCAGTTTCAGAGCTATCAGATGTCCTGGCATGTACCTAGATTCCTGAACAAACAATTTATGAAATAAACAAAGGTAAAAATGAGTCCAAAATAGAGTTTTGATTGAGGGTTTTTTTCCCAAATGAGGTAACATTTTTTCCCATAAGATCCTTAGGACTATAGGTCCTTGAATGAATGAATAAAGCATTTATTGAGAGCTTACTATATGCAAAGTAGGTTGTGGTTCTGTGGTTGTGGTTTGTCCTTCATTCTTGAAGAGGAACATTACATCAGGGAGATGATGACATGACTTGCAACTGACTTTGATCTGGGTGAGGGAGGACTGTTCAAAGTCACTAGCATTATTTTTTCCTCCAGAGCTATCTGGGTCCAGTTACCAGATATCTGACATGATGACTGGAGATGGGCCAGGATGCAGTGAGAGAGGTTGACCCTTTTAAGCTAAGGTTTCAGGTTCTCACTTCGAGTGAGGCTATGCCCCTTCAGTATTTAGTCCTCTTTAAAAAGTGAGTCAAGGGATGGCCTCTTTAATAAAAAAAAAAATCAAACTGGGAGAAGAAGACCCTCAGGGTTGCTGACCAAAAGAGCAATAGTTATGATCAATATCTGACCACTAGAACCAAATGACTCTGAAGGAGAAAGTGAGACTGGTGACTTTGCACAACCCTTTCTCACTCAGATCAAAGTCAATTGAAAGTCATGTCATCATCTCGCTGATGTCATGGTCCTCTTCGAGAATGAAGGACAAACCATAACCTGTGAGTAGTCCAAGCTACCTGAATGGGGACCCAGTTTGGGCAACTCATCTCATCATCTCCTTTACTCTCTTTACCTCTCCTCCCCTCTCCTTACCTGAGGGTGTTCTGCCCAAAGGAAGGGAAATTTTGACAGCCAAAAGTTACCTAGTTAATTTAAGGTTTTCTGGCTAAATTTCTTTCTCAAAGACCAAGCTATAAACCCAATTCACTCAGGATATCATGGATAGAACAACAATAGGTCCCTGCCCAAGAAAATCAGTGTGCTAAACGCTAGAAATACAAACAGAAAAGCAAGTCAATCACTGCTTTCAAGTCACTTACATTCCAATGGGGAGGAAATACATAAAGAAAGTTTCAGCTACAGTCTGAAAGGAATAGTCCACTGATCCTCAGGAGGAAATGTCAAATAGATGTTAATGCTGCTTCTTTGATGTCATTTCCATTGATAAAAGCATGTTATTTTCTGATGTTGAATTATTTAACAGTGCCAATGACTTTGGTAGCAAGAATTTTCCTTTCTGGATCTTTAGTAGCAGTGACTATAGAACATGCAGTTGCCTGGCTACATCTCTATGGAAGTTGCTTCCCAAGATGACAGCTGTAGTTATTGGGTTGGAAGCACCAATACTCCCAAGACTCTTGATTTCAAGATCCTGAGCTATCTCCATCAAAATTTGAGGGGAGATGGTGGTCAAGGTGGTGACCATTTAAGTTGCTCTCCACATTCCTTCTTCTCTCTCTCCCTCAATGTGCCCTGCTGCTTCAGTTAGAGAATGGGCACTATATTAGCAATAGAGTCATGTGAAGAGGATGAGGAAGCAGGACAAAGGGCAGCTCCAATGCTGCTGTCTCGAATTTTAATTTTAACTGAATCAAGGACTCTCCAAGAGTTGATATCTCAATTCCTTAGCAGATAATAGAGAATCCCAGAGTTATGACTAGCTACATATATCTAGAAGATACATCTTCTATTCATCTAGAAGAACCTGATGACTCCCTTTCAGAGATAGACAGAGATAGAGAGAGATCACTTATTAGATAAGATAATCAGCTACATGGCCCAGTGGATAAAGTGTTGAGCCTGAAGTCAGGAAGACCAGAGTTCAAGGTCAGTCTTAGACCCTTAATAGTTGTATGACCCTGGACAGGTCATTTCACTACTGTCTGCTTCAATTTCCTCAATTGTAAAATGAGGAAAATAATAGCACCTACTTTTTAAGGTTGTTGTTATAAAGATTAAATGGAATATATACATATAAAGCACTTAGCAAAGTAGCTAATACATAGTGGGCTGGAGAAGGAAATGACTAAACACTCCAGTATCTTTGCCAAGAAAACTCCAAACAGGGTTGGAAATGACTCAACAACAACATGGAGGCTTTAAGTATCGCCTGAAATCAGGGGACCCTTTATTTACTTTGGGGGTCCAGATCAGCACCATTTTTTGCCTATGGCACAAGCATTCGTCTAGTCTCCCATACTCAGAATCAGAGAATTTCAGAGCTGGAAAGGACTTCAAAAGTCACCTAGTACAAACCATTCCCAAAGAATAATGTCTTCCACAGCAGCATGGCAAAGTAAACTTAGACAGCTAGACCTGGAGTTAGGAAGACCTAGATTCTAATCTCACCTCAAACGTTTACTAGCTGTGTGACCCTGGGCAAGTCACTCATCCTTTCTCAGCCTTGTTTTCCTCACCTGAAAATGGGAATAAAAATGGTACCTCGCCCACCCAAAGGTGAGGCTCAAATGACATCATATATGTAAAGTATTTTATAATCCAAAAAAACTAAATAAATGTGAACTATTAGTAGTATTATTATTACAGGCTGTTCCTTAAGTACAAAAACAGATCCAAAATATATTTCTACAAAGCAGGAATAAAGCCATGCTCTCATTCAGATCCTTCATTCAATATACATTTATTAATATACTGCTACACCTCCAGTTCACCAGTAACCTCCATAATATCTTCCCCTGAAAGAAAAAAAGTCCCTATTACATTCAGTACATTGAACTAGAGCTAGAGACAATATGGAATATAAATATACATAAGATATAACCCCTGCAATCAAGGAGCTTAAAGTAAATGCAAATACAGATAAACTAGTACAAATTAGATTTAGTACTTGCATAAGAGAAGTACCAAGTGCCAAAAAGTTAAATGAATATCGCTTTTTTTAATCCAATTTTATTTTATTTTCAGTTATGACATTGTTAATGTATAAATTGTTCTCCCGTTTTGACTCACTTCTCTTTGTATCAATTCATACAAGTTTTCCCAGGTTTTTCTGAAACCATTCTCTTCCTTGTTTTATATGGCACAATAGTATTCTGTCACCTTCATATGTCATAACTTGTTTAATCATTCCGCAAATAATAGGTACCCTCTCAGTTTCCAACTTCTCTGTCACCACAAAAAGAGCTGTTAAAAATATTTTGGAACATATGAATAGCATTCTTAATTAGGTGAATCAGGAAGGTTTCTCAGAGGGGGCAACATTTGAGATGGGCCTTGAAGCAGTATAGGATGACAATAAGCACAGTTAGGGGCAAGGGTATTGCAGATGTAAGCAACAGAATGAGCAAAAGCCTTGAAACTGGAGATAATTGTCTATGCTTCAGCTTAGAGGAGCATAGAATCCCTGAGACTTGAAGCTGTGAAACAAATCTGGAAAGGTAGGTTGTAGCATACTTAATGGAACACCTTCAAGGTCAGGCTTGGTGCTGATTACATCAACATTATGGTCCAGGTTTCAGCACACTGAGAACTCTATGATGTTGACAAGATGCACAAAAAACAATCTGAACTCTTTCTACTCCATTAAACCTCAGGATCCTTTCAAGTTCATGAATCACAAGGGCAAGAGGTCTGTTGTGTTTGATTCATTGCCAAATTAGTAACCCCAGCACACAGAAAAATATGAAGGGTTTCCAAGAACTTATAGGACATGAGACAAAAGCAAGAATAGACTCACCCCTTAGCAGAATAGGAGTTCAGGTCTAAGAATGTGTTTATGACAAAGTTATTTGGTACAAATATATTTTTTCTTCTATTCAACTGCTTCCCTTCTTATTCCAGATGCATTAATTTTGTTTTTGTAGTTTTTCAATTGTGTATAATCAGTTATCTGTTTTATCTTTAATAATTACTTTTATTCCTTGTTTGGTTAAGAATGAATAGATTTATAGCTGTGAAAAGTATATTATCTGCTTTTTTTCTGATTTTTTTGTAGTATGATCTTTAATATAAAAGTCATACATTCATCTTGAATTTATTGTAGAATATGGTGCAAGATATTGAACTGAGCTTAATTTCTACCAGACTATTTTCCAGCTTTACCAGCAATTTTTTTTAAAGAGTTCTTTCCTATATAAATGAATTGATTATTTTGGGGGCTGTTCTGGTTCAGAGTGAATGTAAATAATAAGTGTTTCTCTTTTGGCCAACAACTCTGAGAGTCTTCCCCTCCCAGTTTGATCTTTTATTATTATTAAAGGGGCCATCCTTTGACTCATTTCTTAAAGGAGCCTATTCATTGAATGGGTGTTGCCTTGCTCAAAGTGAGAACCTGAAAAGACCTTAGCTTAAAAGGGCCAAGGTCTCCCACTGCATCCTAGGTTATCTCCAATTATCCTGGTCAATATCGGGCCACTGAACCTAGATGACTCTGGAGGAGAAAGTGAGGCTGGTGAGTTTGCACAGCCCTCCCTCACTCAAATCAAAGTCAATTACAAGTCATATCATCATCTTCCTGATGTCATGGTCCCCTTCAAGAATGAAAGACAAACCACACAATAACTACGTAATTCTGACAAAATTCTAAGGGTTGGAATGGACACATAAAAAATAAGAGAAAAATGCTAGGAACTGAACCTGTGGTGTCATAAATATAAGGATCTTCTACATGAAAAAAATTCCCTCTACCGATGCAGGTTGGCTCCTCTCCTACAACTTACAGAAAGTAGCCTGGAGTACTAAGAGGTCCAGTGCCTCAAAGTCACACAGTCAATAGATATCAGAGATAGATCTTGAACCCAAGACCTCCTGACTTCAAATCTAGCTTTCTACTCACTATGCCATGCTAGTTCTCCACGTAGAGTGAAAAAGAAGGAAGCTGGGAAATACATGTAGCAACAACTTTGTTAGTGTCACATATACATTCAGAGTTGGAAAGGACCTTCATAGCCACATAGTACAGCCTATACCCAAAAGATAATGGTTTCCCTAACAGCATGGCAAAGGAGACTTCGAGCGTTGGACCTGGAATTGCAAGTTGAATTATTAAACTAAATACAGGTATAAGATCTTTCCTGTAGGTACAGGAATCCTGACAAAAACAGACCTCAGTAACCTCATGGATTTCCCAATACAATAGCTCATCCCTGAAGCTAGTGGCAGTGATTTCAATTTCTCTAGTCATCTGTCCATCAAAGGCTGTAGGGACAGTTGGGAAGCCAGCCCTGTTAGCCTCCAACATGTTGGACTGCTTTTGGTCTCTTGAATGAGTGTCTGCTCTAAGAACTTCAGCATTCAAGACGTGTCATTGCCTGTTCAAATATTCAACAATTGAACAAGCATATAACATTGCCTACTACATTCCAGGCACTTTGCATAGTGCTAAGGATACAAAGACAAAAATAAAAGTCTGTGCCCTCAATAACTTTACATTCTATTGGGAGGAAGCAAACTACAGATACAGATGAGTAATAGAGGGACAAGGGCATAGGCAATTGAGAGAGGTCAAGCTAAGCATTGTATTGACGACATTTAAACTGAGTCTTGAAGGGAGTCTAAGAATTCTAAGAGGCAGAAGTGAGGAGGAAGAGCATACCAGGTATAAAAGAGACAACTTGAGCAAAAGCACAAAAGGAGAGAGATGGAATAGATTGTTGTTTTTTAATGGGGAACAGCAATATCCCAATCTGATTAGAACACAGAGTACATAAAAATGAATAATCAACATGCAATCATGGCTCTTCTGTACCAACATATCCTGTGTCCCAAATTACTTCCCTTCCGGTATCTCCATTACTATCAATGACACGACCATTGTTTGAGTCTCAAGGAGTCTCTCCATATAGCAGATGTATTTTATATATCCTTATTCCCACAAAACTAACCAATCAAGTCCTGTCAATTTTTCTACTACTGGTTATCTATCTCACTTACCTTCTGTCTGTCTCACTTTTTCCTCAACTGTAAATTGAGGAAAATACTAGCATCCACCTCCCAGGATTGTTGTGAGGATTAAGTACGGATAATATTTATACAGTACTTAGCACAGTGCCTGGTACATGGTGGTTAACATGAAGTTGTAAATGAATGGAACAATTTATACAACAATAACATTGTAAAGACAAATAACCTTGAAGACTGTAAGAATATCATCAACGTATGATCATCCATGATTCCAGAGGAATAACAATGTAACAAACTGTCCATCTCCTGATGGAGAAGTGACAGATTCAGGGTGTAGAATAAAACTTCTTTTTAATAATGGACCATGAAGGTATTTGTTTTGCTAGACCTTACATATTTGTTGCAGTGAATTTTTCTTCACCATCAACCCCTGCCCTCATGAGATGAGAGGAAAAAGGAGAGAAAATGTATTTTTGTTAGTTGAAAAAATAAAACTTTAATTGAAAAAGACATCAAATGGCAATAAAACTCAAATTAAACACAACAGGCAACACAGTGTAGTACCATTCAATATCCTTTCAAAAAACAGTTCTTTAGTGTTATTTTTCTCCCTTGTTTGCAGGAACTAGGTCTTATAAACTTAGATTTGCCTGCTGTGTTAAATTAAAATTTTTCAATAAAATTAGTTATTTATAGATAATCTAAAAATAATGGTTCTTCCTTCCATCACTTCACTGAAATCACTACGGGAATAGTGGAGAACTACGTAAAATGGAGGGATCATTTTAAACTTTTTTTCTTTAATTTTCAAAGAAATTCATGTAAGATTGCATTTTCTTTAGATTTAGCAGCATGGGTTCCCAGGTAACAGACTCCATCTTTTGCACAGGCTATCCTTAGGGTCTCCCCGTGATGGAAGAACATGCCAGAACTTGCTCTCACTGGTATAATCTTTGATAACAGACATCTCCATGCTTCAATAAGGCCTCAGAGTAGGATTTGGTAATGGCAAAATAGGTATTACAGTTCTTATTGGGGAAATGCAGCCTGATAACTATTCCTGTATGGGCTACAGCTATAAGTAACACTGACCAAGAAAAGAAATTTCATATAACCAAAGTCCTTGGCATTCTCAAATGGTTCAAATTGATATTATTTTATCAATAGATATGACCTGAAAGAAGAAGCACATCTGCTTTGCCACTGCTCCCTAAGGAGCATGGGATCTTTCCATATGACTTGCAGCTAATATCTTTCATAAATGTTCCCTGCCCCATCAGGATGTGACAGCCTTAAAAAGGTGGACTGTCTTACTTTTCGATTTGTCAGAACTTGGCTCGTGCTTTGCGCATAAAAGCTTAATAAATGTTTCCTTCTTTAATTCATTCATTCATGCTCCAAGATATTATAGCCTAATACTATTCCGATGCACTAAACCAAAACCAAAAGATAGCTCTCTTGATTCAGACACCAAGAAAAAGACCTTGAGAGAAATGAGTATTAATAACCAAAGTTTTGAGAAGATTCAAAGTTCTCCCTTTTTCTAAAATCCTCATTCAAAAACTCAGCTCTGAAAGGCATTGCAGATGATGAGATTGGATTAACTTTCTTAACAATCTTGTTCAAACCTCACCCAGGTAGGGAAGCCCATTGTGTTCTACTGGGAGTGGGGGAAGGTTTTAGTAGGGATAAATTCTTTGATTAGATTGCCCAAGGCTGGGATAAGTTAGAAGTAAATGACATAATCAAAATTCATTAGAATAGGTCCAGCCCCTACTGTAATATTCATTCTCTCTCATTGCTTGCTAACCAATCACAGTTGATTGCCACCTTCATCGATGACCAATCAATTGGCCATCATTGCCACCCATTTTCCAAGGTTGTATAAGCTGTGAACCTACCACCATGATTGTCTTTAGCATTCAAGAGTGCCGCTGACCTCTTTTATTGAAATGCTAGCATTATTAATAAAATGATGAATGAGCCAGAAATTATGTCTGTTGAACTTTTTAAACATCACAACCTCAGACTCCCAACTAGATGTACCTCTTCAGCGATGAGGACATTGCTGTTGTTGGCACCATCAGACCAATATTTGTGGTACCTTGTTACAAACCTATGAAAGTATTTTCAGGACAATTTGCCCAATTGTCCTGAGATTTCTCTTAAGTGGGATTCCAGGGCTTCCTATCTACATAACCTTGACCTAAATAAAAGTGAAATCCTTTTTGATTTAGGATGGTAAAGCCTTGGTACTGGAACTTCATAGGATTTTATTTCATCTCAGGGTCTGTTACACACTTCCTTCAACATGTTCAGAATTCCCATCTAAAGAGGCTAAACATGTCACATACAATGAAGCAATAAAAAAGAACCAGATTTTCAGTGATTCTGTCTTCTTAGAAATAGTTCTGACTTGTGGTTTAGACTTACCCCATCTCAGAAATAGTTCTGACTTCTGGTTTGGACTTACCCCATCTTAAAATTTTCTCTGCTATTCTATCTCAAGGATTTATTTGTGGGGGAGACTGGGGGTGGTGGGAAGTATTACATACAAAACCAAGAAACATTAAAAAAAAAACTAGCACTATTGGTTTCTTCTTGCATGCAGAACATGAACAGTCAAAGAAATATAAGAAAGTATATAGAGGAAATAGAAGACCTACTAAATTTTTTTAAGTATCCTCTAATCTAGCTACCTGGTGACAATCTCCAGTTGTCCTGATCTATATCTTGCCACTGGACCTAGATGACTCTGGAGAAGAAAGTGAGGCTGGTGATACTACACAACCCTTGTTCACTTAAATGCAATTCAATTGCAAGTCATGGCATCACCTTCCTGATAATAATGGTTCTTTTTAAGGATGAAAGACACACAACAACCTGTGAGTAGTATAAGCTACCCCACTGGGGACCCAACTGGCCAGTTCCATTTGGGCAATGCAGATTCTTCCTTCCTCCTTCTTTCCTTCCTTCCTTCCTTTCTTCCTTCTGTGAAAATCATGCTTGCTCTAGAAAGAAAATACTTGTTGTTAAGCCAGGAAAGTTCTCATTCTATTTTACATTCCTTGTGAGTGGGTAACTCCCTAAAGGAGCACATTTGTTCAGAAAAATGCAAGGTTATTTATTTCCTGTTCCCAATTCAAATTTCTCCCCTTGCTCTCCATTGACTAGATTCAGCCTCTTGAATGGTCCACTTCATGTTCTTCTCCTTGATATGTTCTCCCTTTCCATCATGTATCACAAGTGCTTTAAATTAGCTTGCTCCACCTTGGGGTTGTGTTGGATAATATTAAACAGCTCATTAAGGATACATACAAGCTTCTGACCTTTTACTTAATCAGAAACCTGATTCTGCTAGATAACAGCTCTAATTAGAACCAATCACTTCTGACTTACATCCTGTTATCACACCTGCAAAGCTGGGTGCAGTTTTTAACCCTATGGAAACAATTCCTTCTTTTGTTTCTCACACTTCCTTTCTTCCTCCCTTTCTTTCATCCCTCCTTACTTCCATTTTCCCTTCCCTTCCCTCACCTTCCCTTCCCTTCCCTCCTCTTCTCTCCTTCCTTTCCCTCTGTCCACATAGAGTATTATACCCTTACTTGTGGGTGCTCTGCCCAAAAAATGGTACATTTTGATGGCTGAAACCAATAAGATATCTTGGGGTTTATGACTAAAGACAATGCCTTAAACCCAATTCACTCTATTTCTCATTTATTGGCCAAAATAGGTCCCAGCCCAAGCCCATTTAGTGGTCATTGTTTCAGACCTGATGACTCAGAGTGAATGTAAACAGAATTGTTTCTGCTTTGGCCAGAAACCCTAAGAGTCTTCCCCTCCCAGATTGATTTTTTTTTAATTAGGTAAAAGGGGCCATTTCTGGGCTCATTTATTTCCTAGCCTTAATCACTGAATAGGGACTGCCTTAGTCAAAATGAGAATTCAGAAAGACCTTAGCTTAAAAAGGCCAAGGTCTCCCAGGGCATCCCGGGACATCTTCAGTTGTCCAGATCTGTATCTTGCCAATGGACCCAGATGGCTCTGGAGGAGAAGGTAAGGCTGGTAACCTTGCACAGGTCTCCCTCACTCAAATACAATTCAACTGCAAACCAAGGCATCACCTTCCTGATGTCATGGTCTTCTTCAAAAATGAAGAACAAACAATCATAACAATAATCTAGCTACCTAAAGAAGCTTGGTGTAGTGGTAAAAAAAAAAAAGGATCTGGAATCAACTGAGAGCTTGCCAGTTGTGTGACCATGGGCAAGGGTCATTTAACCTGTCTGCCATGCCTGTTTTCTAGGCTGTAAAAGGAGAGAATGGACTAGATGAATGCTAAGGTCCCTTCCAGCTTTAGATATGATACTATGATTGATTCAGTTCTCTGAAAATATTGTTGGAAAGAGACAAATACTTGCATTCTCATAAAGTGTACCTGCCTTTTGGTTCATCTTAGCTAAAAATAGCTAGCATTTATATAGCACTTCAAGCTTTGCAAATGACATTTACAGTAGTATTTAATTTGATCCTCACAATAGTGCTATAAGGTAGGTGTTATTGTTATTTCTATTTTACAGATGACAAAACTGAGGCTAAGAAGTAAAGTGACTTCCCTTAGCTCTATATACCAGTATCTGAAACAGGATTTGAATTTGGGTCCTTCTGATTCCAAGTCAAGCACTGCACCATCTAATTACCTATGCCTTTGGAGACATCTCCATTTTCAACATGTCATTGGATTGTTCTCATTAAACATCTGAATAGGTCTATTAAACCCCGGGCATAGTGTCTTTACTTTGTACTTTTTGCCCAGTAGTGTTCAGGAGGGATCTAGCCTTGGCTTGCTTTTTTGACTATATAAACAGACAGAGTTTTTTAAAAATATGGAGAGAACTGTGATGCCACCAAACCAAAGTAAAAATTCCAGATTTCTCACTTTCTGGCTTTTTTTTTTAGTGTAACATGATTTTAAATTTTCTATACATGGGCACAGCCCAGGACAAAGACATGCAAAAAGAGAAATGACACAAGATAGTTCAAAAGCCCAATATATAACCACTCCATCAGCTCAATTGCTCCCCATTTGGGGAATAAAATAGTCATTTAGATCTTGGTAATGCCCTGTTACTCACACTATCACTTTAACAAACAAGCAAAATCGTTGCTTGTCTAGAGACTCTCCCATGAGGGTTAACAGTCATCCTACGATCATTAAATCTGGACTCCAAGAATGGTTTCCAACCCCACCCAGAAGACATATAGCACATAACAGAGCAGTTCAGAATACAAATTTATTCAGTACTGAGACAAATCCCACTAGAGAAGTTGGGGATATGAAGAAGGGATGGAAGGATGAAGAAGGAGAAAAGGGACCATCAAATCTGCGAATCCTTAGGAGCAGGGCAGGTAACTTTCTCCACTGGTAACCAAGATATGCTCCTCTACAAATGATCCTGCAACACAGAAAGAATAGAGGGAATTATATTGTGTGTATACAAACAGCTTGGGTCTGAGGTTAATAAGTATCTATCAAAGTGAGAATAGTATATATCACTGAGGAAACTTCATAAAACTATAAGTAATATGAAATTGTCACAACTAATTTCCGATTACATTTCAGCAATAATCCCCCTCCAGGGAACTCTGATGATTTGAATTAGGACTAATTTTTAGTCCTAATTGTCTCCCCTAGAAACAACGTTAGAATTCTCCTTCCCACTCAACCTACATGAGGAGAAGTAAGAAGAAACCCATTAAAACAAGACTAGATTGCAAATGCCCTTGGTTTCCCTAGAACACGAGCTTAAGACAATTTATTCTGGTGTTTTTAGATGGAAATTATCCAACCCCCTGTTTCTTGGTGTTCATGTAAACAACCAAAATGTCAGTCTTCATTGTTCACTAGAAGGTAGAGGTGTCAGATAACAAATAGTACCCACTTTCTGATATTTTCAGATCAGGCAAATAAAAATTGGTATGAGCTATTTTGAAGATTTTAGATAAATGAATCAAAAAGATAACTTTCCTATGCTACCATTTTCTAGAGCATCCTCTCACTGTCCTCAATGGACCCAGGAGACTAGTAGAATATAGGAATATACCTCCTGGATAGTGCTTGTAATGAAGAGGAAAATAAAGTGAGATGGTTTGCCTACAAGCAAAAAGTAGCAAATGGAAGAAAGGCTTCATGCTTCCCTAAATATAAATGGAATAGATCCTACCTCATCCTTTCTTCCATATCTTCCATATTCCACCTGTTCTACTTTATCAGAATCCATACTTATTAGCCATAAATTTCTCTAAAGAACAGAGTATGCCCCCAAACATTTTTCAAAGTTATTCCTAAGAACACTTTCATATTTTCAAGGTTAAAACATTTTCTCCTTATGCTGTGTTCCTTGTCACATATAGGAACGAAGTAAAGAAAAAACTTTTCCCATCAAATGCCACGCAGTTATATCACTATGGTGCCCATGTCTTGGGCTACACAAGTTATGTCTCTCTTGGTATCAATTTCATTGAATATCAGTAATACAAAGGGATTCACCTTCTTCAATATCTTCACACATGTATCTAAGAAAAGAAAAGAAAAAAGGCAGTGAGAGGCAGAGAGAGTAAAGACATTCCAGAGTCCGAAAAGTAAGTGATTTGTCCCCCAGGAAAAATAGAAGTGTTTTTACCATCATAGATCAACATGAATACATGATCCCTGGAGATTCCAATACTTTCACTGATTTCTCTTAATCTCTTCAAACCTTTATCAGTGTTCCCCAGGGTTCGATCTTTGAATAAACCATATAACATAGATAGGTTTACTTAGAATTGGGGAACCATTTAAGGACTGCAAAGAACAGGGGATGAGCAAATGTCTTACAGAAGGAAGAAAGAAGCAATCATAATGCTAAGGAACCAATGCTCCCAATGGTAAGAGGTTAAAATAAAATATCATCCTAGAAACTGGGTTAATCATGGAGTAAAGAATGGCAATTACCCTTCTTCATCAGAAGTTGAATCACTATTGCTTCTACAGAGAGCCTCACTGGCTTTCCCAAATGGGGACCACTAATTCTCTCCCTCCCTTCTGTTCTATAAAGAAAGCAAGCATAAAATACAGATCTGAGGAGTTATGAGCTGGTCTTAACAATTGAAGAGGCTCCTTGTGCTATATTTCTCCTCTCCGTGGAAGTCTACATTTGAGATTGAGTGGAAGCTCAGCCTTGCTGAGGACACACTGATCATTCTGCTTTTCCATTGTTTTTTCTCAGATCTCCCACATCTACTGTGCTTCCTGCATGTCACAACCCCATCTTGACTCCAGCTCTGTGGTCCCAGCACGTACTGAAAAGCTTCAAGACACGAAGTCTCATTCCTCTCTTTAGGAGGGAAACATTCACTACGGCATAAGTTGTATAGTCTGTAGCCATCACGTATGCTTCCCTAGACCCTGTGAAAGAAAACAAAAGGGATACTAGCCTTTAATATTTGAAATAACTGAGTTGAAAACAAAGTAAAACAACATAGCATGGTAAGAGGAGAGATGCATCAAATAGACAAAGGTTGCAAAAGATGAGAATATTCAATGATGGTAGGGCTATGTGAAATGAGGCAAACTAATACACTGCTGGTGAAACTATAAATTAGTGTGTCTGTTTTAGAAAGCAATAAGGGACTATACAATAAAACAATATACAATAAAAAGTTATCAAAAATATTCATACCCCCTGACCCAGTAAACCCTCTCTCAGTTTTATACACTAAATAAAGAGCTAATTGATAGGAAGAAGAAGTCTATGTAATGCAAAACTACTCAAAGGAGTATTGTTTATAATAGAAAAAAGCTGCAAATAAACTATGAGTTAAATAATTAAGGAACAGCCAAATAAATTGTAGCCTATAGATATAAGGTATTATTATTATTCCGTACAGAAAGATATATGAAGAATTCAAAGATACACAGGAAGACCTAAAGCAATACAGGGCAATAGAAACACAGCCATAAGAAATCTAGACTTTCTGATTACAACTCCATAAATAAAGGTCATCTTAAAATGCAATCAAATCCAGATCAAACATGAGTGACATTACTAGTTACCTTGTTAAAATTCAAACACAGCCTTCTTGCCTTTCAGCAAACAGTTAGTAGTAAAAGTATAAGGTTGCTTGTGCAATCATTTGCAACCTTTTTGTATTGTTCGATTTAATTGCTTTCCAGAAATCATCTTTTTTATTGGTTTGGTTTTTGTTTTTCTCTTCTCAAAATAAAATTCATCAATTTTTTAAAAAGTGGTGGAATGCTGTCCTCTTACTTTTCCTGTGTTTCTAAAGTAACTGAACTCATTACAAAGTATAAGGACCTCTCAACCCCAAGCACCCAGATTTGGGATTCAAATCGATCTCCAATTCAATTCAAATTCAAATCAAACCTACTCCAACCTATGACTGCTGCTGCTATTTGCCAAGTGTGTAGAATCTTTGGATTCCTCCACCTCACTTGTCCCCAACTAGAAGCCTTAGAGAAATAGACTCCATGATGGAAAAAGTTTTTGGTAAGGTTACATGAAATGATACATCTATGCAGTAGCATATTGAAAAGTAAAGTGATGCAGGAGCAGTAATATTTTAATAAGGATGAACTGCGAAAGACTCAACTGTTCTGATCAATGCAATGATCTAAAACAATTCCAAAGGACCCATGAGGAAAAATGCTGTCCATCTGCAGAGAGAGAATTGGTGAACTGAGTATAGATTGAAGCATATGTTTTTCACTTTATGATTCTTGCTTTTTATTTTTTGTTTGCTTGTTTTGCAACACGGTTAATATGGAAATGGGCAGCTTGTGGCACAGTGGATAGAGTGCCAGGTCTGGAGTCAGGAAGATTCATCTTCCCGAGTTCAAATCCAACCTCAAATATTTGCTGAGTGCGTGAGTCATTTCATCCTGTCAGCCTCCATTTCTTCATCGGTGGAATGAGCTGGTGAAGGAAACGGCAAACTACTCCAGTATCTTTGCCAAGTAAACCCCAAGTGGGGTAAT
The DNA here is from genome assembly GCA_028658325.1 of Potorous gilbertii. Lineage (NCBI taxonomy): Eukaryota > Metazoa > Chordata > Mammalia > Diprotodontia > Potoroidae > Potorous > Potorous gilbertii. Next base: position 295,180,067 of record CM053769.1, on the reverse strand, counting down.
GAAGAGTTGAACACTACTGAAAACAACTGTACAATAAAAAAAATGGAAATATGTTTTATATGGCTTAACATGTATGATTAATAGTGTATTGCTTGCCTTCTCAATGGGGAAGGGAGGGACAGGAGGAAGGGAAAGAATCTGAAACAAAAAGTAGTAAAGAAATAAAGAAAAGAAAAAGTGAATGATGTTCCAAACATAGAGAGAAATGCAACTTAGTGCTCCAGCTGAGGTGGGGAAACAGGGTTTGCAAGGTTACTCCAAGCAAATTAATTTCCAAAGAAGTTCCTTCAGGGTGGGCTGAGTTGTTGGAAAAGTAGGTGGCAGAATTCTTAAGTTTTGAGAAAAGGAATCTCCTCCCAAGCCTAGAGGCAGTGCCAGATTTCAAAATAATAAGAAGGAACTTTAAGGAGCAACTGGATACCATTCATCCACTTGCTCCTTGCCCCACACTCCTCACTCCTTTCTTTGGCAGCTAATTAAACTTCTGTCCCTGCCTACATGGGGCACAAGCTTTAATGATTTTCCCCAGTTCTGTTAAGACCTTCTTCCTCTTTGTGCAGCCCTATTGCAAGTGGTACCAGGGTACCATTATTGGATTCAAAGAGCATGAGTCTGATGTGGGAAGGCCTAAATCAAAAATTAACCCAGTAGAAAGGAGGGGTTAAAAACCATACATGAGTGTATGCGGAGAACTAGTGACCACATGTTCCAATAATCCAGGACCTTGGAAGTATTTATTGGTGGGGAAGGCAGAGAGATCTCTGAGGGGAGAAGAGACAAGTGAAATGGAAAAGTAGGACAACATCAGAGTATGCTCTGATGTTTTCCAGAGCATAAACATAATATGATACAGTGGGAAGAGAACTAGCTTTGCAGTCAGAGGATGTCCTGTCTCTGAGACTTACTACTTGTAAGTTGTCCCTTCCCTGGACTTCAGGGACAAGTCATTTTCCTTTCCTGGGCCTCAGTTTCTCTATGTGTAAAAAAGGGGATAGAGGTGGACTAGATGGCTTCTAAGGCCCCTTCCAGCTCTGGAACTACAATCTTAATGGAATATGATAAGATCAAATAGTCAAACCGGTATCATCAGAGGAAATGATGGGGTAGAGGTAGTGGATAAAATGGGGCCTCTGGAGCTAAGAAATTAAAAGATCAGGCTCTAAGCTGTGGATCCCCGTGTTATATTTGGAGAATGATGAATCCTTCTACCCTGATGAGACTAAGCAAGTCTTCAAGATTATTGATGATACTTACTAGGAAATGCAAACTTCCCTGGCATGTCCACTTGGCTACCAAAAATATCTTCCTTAACACATTCGTGCGATCTACAGGGACACAGAACAGCTATCAGAGCAATTCTTCTCCCAGAAAATCTCCCAAAAGAATCTTCTCCCAACACCATCCCTTATGATCCTTTCAAACTCACACTCCTGAGACCTCTTCATTGAAGATCCAGGGCAAGGATATCTCAGCTAAATACTTGGGCAAAAACCTTCAGAAGGGAGCTACTGACCAACCAGGGAGCCACACAGGGCTGGGCAAGCTGCCTATGCTGGAGGTGACCACAGTCCAACCTGAGGGGGAGGAGGGTACTGCTTGTCCTATAGAAGACTAATGTAGCATGGCAGGGCCTTAAATGTCACTTCCCTTTGTCAGATTCCAAGGATAATAAGTTCATTGTCCAAGTGAGGGCTTTGAGGTAGCAGATGAAGAAAAAGAGAATCAACTAAGGGGGAAGTAGGGGGAAGAGTCCTTAAATAGATGTCTTACATGTCAGTCAATTAGCAATTATTTATTAAATGTCTATTAGGTGCCAGGAACTATTCTAAGACTGATGTGTGTGTATGCATGTATACACTCATAAATGTCCCATTTAATAATGACTTATAGGCTGATAGTTGATTGTGACTGGACGTAGGAGGCCTGACTACATCACTAGAGACAAAAGATATCTCTGGAATTAAGAAAAAAGGGAACAAATAGAAGAAAACAAGAATTCAGACTATAGTGAAGGAAAGTAAGAAAGAGTAGGACATAGCTCAAATGTTTTAGAAATATTAGATGTTGACAATTGCTAATTTCTCACATTTATGAAGCAATATAAGATTTAGAAAGCATTTTTATCTCCATTTTACAGATGAAACAAGTAAACTTCAGGGGCTAAGTGAAGCCTTCCATTGCTCACAAACCTGGTAAGTATCAGGGACAGGATTCAAACTTAGGCCTCTTCTGACTTCAAAGCCAACATCCTTTCTTTCCATTACAATGTGAAGCCTCACTTGGTTAGCTAAAGGAGTCCGAAAAGGGAATGGGTGACCGAGAAAGTATACAGATTTTTCAGGGAACCTAGGACCAAGCTACAATTAGAGTATGGGGAAGAGAGAAGAATCCTTGTATGAAAGGTGCTGGATAGAGGGTGCAATAGGGAAAGCAGTAAGAATAGCACCCAAATCTGAATTCTGAACTTATTTATTCTAACAGACCAATGACAGACTAACTTTCATTCAATTAGAACGATACTTGGTTTCTTAATCCGTTAAACTTTTCTTGCACAATGTCTCAGATATATTTTCTCCTCACTGTCTGTAGTAAAGTAGTTGACATTTTGTTAAAACAGCTAGCCTGAGAGAGCCTTGCTATCATAAACAAATTATCAACTTGGGACTCCGTTGTCAACACTTACTTGTCATAAATAGTTTTCACTCTTATATTATTTTCCATTGGTATCACCATTGCGGCTCCCAACCTCCTAATACCTTTTTGCTTCAAGAAAAAGTCAGAATTGCTGGATGTTCCAACTTCATACCAGAAGCCTGAAAACTGAAGAGAATAGCTTATGTGAAAGAAACCTACTTATTTCCCCCAGAGGGTACAGGGAAGACATCTTTGCAGTTCACAGGTATGGATCCCATGAGTCTTACTGGCCTTTCTCATTGAGGCAAGAGTGACTGTATACATAATGACTATGTTCTAGATAAGCACCATGGAGCCTCTTTCCAAATGTGATGAGGAATATTGGGATCACTGGATACATTCCTTACAGAACAGTAATATTCCCTCATTTTCATAGAACACATTTTATTCAACCATTGCACAGTTGTTGAGAACAGTTTTTTCCAGCTTTTTCTTCTATTATAAATAGTACCTTATTCTCATTCACATTCATTTGGAGCTGGAAAGAGCCTCAAAAGTCATCTAGAACAACCTCTCAATTTACATATGAGGAAACTGAGGCCATAGAAGTTAAATAAAATCACTTAGGTAGAAAATTGGAGAGCTGGGACTTATCTTACCTAATCTTCTGACCCAAAAACTAGTATTCTCTTCCTTTGTACCCCCAAATCCTTCCCCTTTAAGTCCATGAGAATTCTGTGTTCCCCGACAAAGAACATTCCTGAATCTGAGTGGATGAGAGAGAGATAAGTCTGGCAAACCACAGTCCAAATGGCTTTCAGGAAAGGTAGATTTTTTTTTCCCCAGGGACAACTAGGTGACGCAGTGGATAGAGCACCAGCCCTGGAGTCAAGAGGACCCAAGTTCAACAATTTGACACTTACTTAGGTGTATGACCTTGAGTAACTCATGTTGTCCTCAACAACAAAAAAGAAAGACTCTCCTAAATGTGACTGATCTGAGACAGAGAAGAGCAATAACACGTAATAGCCAGGTTCTGGAAATGCCATCCACTCTTCTTTCCATTTTATCATTAGAGTCTTTCAGTAGATACTATTTTCCTGGAGATGCTCTTTGACCCAGGTATAAAATTCATTTCTATGTTATAACCACCTTTTTCTTCCTCCCCTTGAAGAGATACTTGAGGACTCTGTCTGAGAGGGAAGCCTTGGATGACCCAGAAAGTTCCCCACCACTCCTGAAGGAAGAAACTGACCACCCTGGGGCAAACCATAACCAAGTCCACCTCCTCCCCATTTCCCACTGACTATAGCCTTCAAATTCACCCCCAAGCCAAGAAACAGATATTACCTTTACTAAATCAAATTTCTTTTCGAAAATCACTGCTTGTGCCTTTAATATAGTGATCCCTAGGAGAACACTTAGCAGAGCAGTCTTCATTCTCTCTGCTTTCTGTCCCGAGCAGCCTCAGGAACCAATGATAATTGAGAGTCATAGCTGCCTTGCAGTCCCTGGATTTATATTCTTCTGCATGAGGTTGTTATGCAATAACTGCCAGAAACTCATTAAGGAAATCTTGGCCACAAGATAGAACGTACTGGATTGTCCTCAAAGGTGGAGCCCAATCAGATATGAACTCACACCTACCAAATAGGTGTTGGGGCTTTGGGTGAAGAAAGCAATCTGCCATGGGAAGAATCCCCTTTGCCCAGGAATTATAACAGATAAAGAAGTGTGATGTCCTCCAAATCAATCAATCAGTAAGCATTTATTCAGGACCTACTATGCTCCAATTACTGTGATAGGAGCTTACACTGTATTAAGGGAAACAATATGTACATAAATCAGCATATACTTAATAAATATGAAGTAATGGGGGCATGAAGCAGTTTGGAAGAGACATAGTCCTAATTATGGATTCCTTTCTAGTGATTTATTCCACAGTTTTGGAATAGGGAATATGGACAAAGTAAAGAGGATAGTGAAGTGTTTGGAGTAAAAATCAAGCCTGTGCCATTCGCTATCCCACTGTCTTGTTCTGATAAGACTGTTCAAGATACTCATCTACTACAGTTAGAGTTTCAGGCATCGTCTTAGAGGTGGCATTGTTTTATCACCAGTTCCCAAAGCCTTAATTAGAACATACAGGGCCTTGAGGGCAAGTCAGGGTATAGATCACTCATTCCTGTAAAACCCTTGAGACAAAGAACAGATGATAATCAGTTCTTCTGTGCAACTAGGACTCCCAAGAATAATGTCCAAGCTGATAGCAAAATGGTTCAGGGAGCAAATGAATCTCTTTGCTTTCTGTATCCCCAAAACCTCAGACTCATCCGTTTTCCCCACATCTTCTTTGCCCTTTCCTCACTTTCTATCCTACCTCTTGCCCCCAGAAAAGCTACTTTTCTTTCATTCCATAGTGGAAATGCATTTCTCCTTTAGTTGAGGTGGGGAAGAAGCAGGGAAGTAAGAAAGGCAAATTCAAGTTGTGAAGACTACCACCTTTACATGGACACACACAATCCCTCTAAATATTGGAGGGCATCCATGATTTCATCAATGTGGACATTCCAGTCAAAGCTAAAGGTCACCACCTGCCCATGTCCACCCATCTGTGCAACTCTTGTCCATATCCTCCCATCAATTCACTCCAGAGGGTTCACCCAAAGTGCTAGGGATCTTCCTTCCATTCTCCTCAGAATATCAATGGAACATGCCAGCTATCTATCCACTATCCTCCACCTCGACCACACAGAAAGTCTCAGTACTAGCACTCTGGTCACATGGTGATGAATTCTTTGGCCATAGGGACTTCTTCCAAAAGTCAGAAGAGAAAGATACCTAGGGAGGGGGAGGGAAGATTAGGGGGTGAAAAGGTGGAAACATTAGGAAATCCTCTAAAGTCATTTTCATACTCAAAAGTATCAGTGATCTCACAGATTCGGGAGCTACCACTAATAACACAGCTCACCATCTCTACATATCAACCCATGCCCTTCTCATCTATGTTCTCCCAAAAGTCTGCTTTAGAAGGCCCGCCAAACATGCTAGAGACTCTATCTCACATTCCCCCAACATCCAGTCATCCTGTCATCTGTTCCTCTTGACACACAACCAACCTAACTTTTTCTTCTGTCATGCAATCTGTCATTGAAATAATTTACTTCTGATTTTTGGAGTATGTCATAGTTGAAGCAACCTGCTCATACTGTTCTAGACCCTTTCCATTGCCCTCTAGTGATACTCACCTTTAGTTCTTCTAAGTTCTATTCTCTGGTATTGGCCACTCCTTCTAATATGGAGGGGGAGGGTAACAGAAAAGGATCCTTTCAAAGTCCTTTTAATCTTTCATTTTAATTAAGGAGGAGAGAGAAGGTTGGTAGGAGGTGGAATTGAAGCAAAAGCAAGCAAACCTCGGCTTATTCTGGGCAGGAAGGGGTGGGGTGGGGGTGGGGGTAGGAAGAGGTAAGGTCTTCTGCCTGGAACACAGTTGGAAAAGTCCCCCACACTGCCTTGCAGCTGACTTCTTAGGCCTCCCTGATCTTTTTGCTGACGCAATATACTTCTCAAAAGAAAAACATAGCCTTCAGTCAATAGGACCCTTTAATGAAAAGAGACAAGAGATCACCAAATCTAGTAGATATAGTTATAAACTATGCCATCTACCAAAACTAACCCGTCTGTACCCATTGCAATCTTCTTCAACACAGAGCAGGGAAAGAAACAGCTCTCTTTCAATGGACAGGTTATATCACTTTTGGTTAAGTCCCTTCTTTTTATTGGCAAATAAACACACCCAAACACAGAAAAGTTCTCCTCACATATGTAGTTTCTACATATGCATGCTCACATACACACACATATGCGTGCATACACATCGCTCCTGTTTCCATACATTTTATCTATTTTTCTGTACTTTGGCCACTTTTGTAGATTTAGGGACCACAAAAGAGATGCTAAGACAGACATAGGTTGGATCTCAGATTATTTATTGAACAACAATGATCTCACAAGAGCAAGAATAATAAAAATTAAGTTTTGTCCCTGAACGATCGCGTCATGTCCTCCAGTGTGTCCAGCACAGCATCACGCTCACAGCAGGTACTTGGTCACTAATAGATGATCTCATTTCATTCCATCTGTTTCATCCTCTATGCATTGGACTCCTACAAGCATTCAAATCCCTCCCTTGTGTATTTTCAGGCCCCTGTATATATCTGACCTTAACATCTCTCTCTCTCTCTCTCTCTCTCTCTCTCTCTCTCTCACTAAATAAGTCCAAATTCCTTTACCTGGCATATCATCTTCACCACTGTCATCATCAGCAACATTTTGCACAATCAGTCTCCATCCTACTTTTCCTGTTTTTTCTCCCACTACACCCTTTTATTCTGTTGTAGCTTACCTACACAACTCACAACTCCAAGAACTTGTCTCCCCTTCCCCTACTTCCATCCCTTTGCTCACATCCTGCTCTTGGAATGCTCTCCCCACTATCACTACTACCATCTGTACAGGTTGCTAGTTCTTTCCTCCTTTAAGACTAAGCCTAGTCACATTCTCCACAAAACCTTCCCTGATCTACCACTACCACCATCCCCACCCCCCAAAAAACTGGAATAATCTCTTCTAAACTCTACCATCACTTTGTGTTTTCTCTAGACACTTCGTGTATTCTCTAGGTTTGGTTGCAGTTTTCCTCTACTAGACTGTATGATTCTTGAGGGCAAAGACTAAGCATACTTTTGTCTCCTATGATCAAGCACAATACTTTGAACATTACAAATGCTAAATCAATGTTTGTTAAATTTGAATTTATTCAATGTTCTCTAGATTATGGTTTGGACCCTAGAAGGGAACTACTCCCCTTACCAATCTTGAAGAGTCAAATTCCATACTGACCTCCTTGCCCCTGAGTTCCCATTGGCAAATATTATTTTTGGCTCAGTCACAGCCACTTTCTAGATCTATCACACATTAGTTCCCTACACATACACTATAGTCCCACCATACTGGACTTCTTATCACTCCTTGTCTAGTGTACTCTACCTCCCATCTATCGTTGTGCCTTGTATAGTTTGTCCCTTCAGACCTAGGGTACACTCACTTTTCACTTTTGTCTCCCTTCCTTTAAGGCTCAGTTCAAGTACTCCTTTCTACATGAAACCTTTCCTGATGTTCTCAGTACTGCTACATTGTACAAAATTATCTTGAATCTATTTTGTGTATGATTAACTATGTACATATGGTCTCCCCCAAATGGACTGCAAGTTCCTCAAGGACAGGAATTGTTCTACTTTTGTTTTCACATCCCTAAAGCCCAGCATCATGCCTGGCACAGAGTAAGCATTCAATAAATGCTTGCTGATTGATTGATTAATATTGATCCACATTGAAATGAAAATTCCATATCTTTTTTACACAAATTGTTGTTTAGTCATAGTTATCCCAATCCTGAGTTTGTGTAGTGGTTTTTTTTGAACTCATAGTTTGTGACGGGGATGAAGGAGGGTAAAAGAAAGCCTCCATGCCACTCTCTCAGATTTTACCCTCACCCAAACTGGGATTACAGACCTCAGTTTCTCAGGCCAGAGAGAAATCTCTACGCCAGAGAATGATTTGCCCTATATGTCAGAAGTGTATCTGGCTTACAAAGCAATGTGATTTCAGGACCATCTTAAGGTCCCTTTTGTCCCAAAATGTCTTCCACGTGGCTCTGCTATGCATGGTGTTTCCTTCTTCACTTTCCTGTGAAAATCATAGTTTTTTCCATTCACTAAGTGTTAGTAAACAAAGCTGAGAGAATTGTCTCCTTAAGGGCCCTATTCAATTGATCTATATTAATAGCAAGTAGCCCCCTATGCTTTTCATGTAAAACTATCAACCCTATTAGTTGATTAGATTATTTTGCACTCACCCTGGAGCCCTGTGGAGATATGATAGAATTTGGGGGAAGCTCTATGGGTAGGCAGCATGGTAGAGAAAATGCCTGGGTGGTAGGGAGTGAGGCTACTAGGGAGGACAGGCCTAGGGGACTGAAGATCCTCAGAAGACACTTAATTTAGGGAGAATGTCTAGAAGTGGAGAATGAAAGAGCAGGTTAGAAGCCCCTACAGACTACTTTTGCCTAAATCATCATTTTGCCCAACACCAGGAATGTCAGAAAGTAGATAACCCCAGTTGCCTGTCCAGATACTGTTTCCCATATTTCTCTCCACCCTGGGTGGTCCAGCCCAGCACTAAAGGATGGCAGTTCTCTATGCTAGGGCAAGAGGAGAGATTCCTGGTATGTAGGGGCCCTTTTCTCAGGGCACAAAAGTCAGAGAAACTTATCCAAGAGAACTTTGAGGCAAGAATGAGGACACACTCCCACTCAGGGCTGATTTCATTAGGGTTATGGTCTAGGCTTCAGCACAATGAGATCTTTGTGGGTTGCAAAAGATACTCAAAGACAGTCTGAGCTCTCTCCCTACTTCATTAAACTCCAGAGCCATTTAAAGTTAATGAATCTCAAAGACATGAGATTTATGGTGTTCAACGTGCCTGGAGTTAATAGATCAGAGACAGGATAGGAAGCTAGTGAACTGCTGGGTAGGTTGTCTGTCACTATGCCAGATCTGCAAACAGTTCTGATACATCGCTGACCCAGCTTCAGACCCAGAGACCGAAGGGCTCAGAAAGCCCAAACAGCCTCAGGCCTGGGATCTAGCTTGCTACCCATTCTCAGTTTCTACTAATTCCCTGAAGGAGGCTGCTAGCAAATGACACTTAAACTAGAGGGTCTAGAACTTAGATTGAATCCTCCATTTCTGCCAAACTTTCCAAACTCCCAAGAAATACCTGCCTCCTTCCCCCCACAATCAGTCACATACCTTCAAGGAATTTGTTGCCTGCGTTCTAGTCTGCATGAGTAAAGAGAAAAGAGTGATGCAGAGAAGTAAGGAAAAGAATCAGAGAAACTTTCTTTGTCAGCAACATTCTCTCTCTCTCTCTCTCTCTCTCTCTCTCTCTCTCTCTCTCTCTCTCTCTCTCTCTCCTCCCTGTCTTCTCTCTCTCCCTCTCCCTCCTTCTTTCTCTCTCCCTCCCTTCTTCTCTTCCTCCTTCCCCCCTCTCTCTACTCCCACCAGCACACATGCCACCCAAACAGCCCTTGTGTTGTGTTGGTGATAAAGGGTTATCATTGGTGTGCTTTGATATCAATATTTGGCTGTGCCAAATATACCCAGGATTGAGAGAAGAGGAGCAATATGAGAGGGCAGTGCCTGGCAATGTGCCTAAGCTCCCCTATTGTACCCAGAGAAGATACTTCCCACGAACACTTGAATCTGGAAGATTCCACCACTTTGAGCTAGTCTTTCTCTCTACAATCTCACTTTGAAGTGATGAGAGAGGTCAGTCTCTCCACCTAGATTTACCTTGACTTTTGGGTTCCCTTTGTGCTGTCCCTGTCAGGTTTGGGGTTTTTTTCTATATATAAAGTAAAGAGATACAGCTTGTTCCCTATTATGCCACAGGCTGAAACAGGTAGAAGTATCAGAAAGGCATATTTGGGCCCAATATGAAGAAGATGCCATATGGCATATAGTGAACACAAGGTTTGCCTTGGCCAAGAAAACCTGGGTTCAAGTCTTACTTCTAACACCTACTGCTTATGTGACCCTAGGCAATCATTCAACGCCTCAATTTCCTAGGCAAGTCTCCAAGAGTATACATTGTAATCTATAATTATAAGTATATAAATGCTATATGATATAAGTTGCAGACCGGGTATTAATCTGTGCAGGTAGAAAAGGATTCCATATGAGGAATTCCCTGAAACACATCTGATCCAAGAGCTTCCTACTAAATCTGCCCAGAAATAGAATGGACTAGGCACTCTTGAGGTAATGAGGCTGCCATCACTGGAAGCATCTAAACAGAGTCTGGATTAACCACTTATCAGTGAAATAAAGAATCTTGCTAGTGTAGAAAGTTGAACTGGATCTAAGATCTCTAAGATCTCCTGCAGCTTCATCATTCTATTTTTCTAGAGGTCAAAAATTGTAATTTCCCTTTAATGTTCTCTGGGGCTCTGTACACAATGAACTTGATAAAGACCTCTCCAAGGATCTGTGAGAAGCCTACTGAGAAATTTTAGAGAACCTATTTATTCAATACAGAAGGGGTAATTCCAGGAAGGATCCCAAAGCAGGGTCATAGAGGAGAAATTTGAAGGACTCCCAGATAGAGTATCCAATAAGTATTTGAAGATTCACGACTCCTTACTGAACACAATTTCTCTGTTCATGACTGAAGAAATTTCCTCTAGGCTGTTTCCTGTGGGATAAAAAAGGTTGAAGGATATTATGAGATATATTGAGATATACTTCTCCACCATTTCGTTCTCCCTTTAGGCCCTTCTTCTGCCCTTCATGTACCTGGTCCAAAAGTCAGATATATCGGAGAGTGCATACTCATGTGCCATATTTGGGTTGCTAGAATTCTATTACTCATCCAAAGTTTCTGAGAAACTAAGAGATTTACCCAGTGTTTACTAAGCCTGATTCCAGCTGGAAATTGGGCACAAATGCAGAAATGAAAGCGTTGACTCAGGACTTTAAGGTGTGGCAAGAAATTCTTGCTTAAGCAGAGAATAACAGCTGGGAATAGAAGGCTAAGGAAAAATATGGATATGAATTTTCTCCATGTTACCCCTTTTGCTAAAGACCAAAGGTCAGCTTTTAGTCAAAGTATCTTTATGTCATTGTCTTCTCTTAATGAGGAGCGTGGAAGACTACTAGAATTAGAGCCAGAGGACCAGGGTTTGAAGCCCAGATAGCTATGTGACCTTGGGCAAGTCTCTTAACTCCTTTGGTCCTCAGTTTGTTCACCTATAAAATAAAGAGGTTGCACTGGATCCCTTCCAGATCAAAATTTATGAACTTGTGATTGTTAGAGATAGGGAAAAGAACTGCACCTCCAATTTCATTGATGTAGAGAACTCCCAAGTAAAGAAATTTCCTCTACCAATGCAGGTCAACACCTTCTCTGTAACTTAAATATGAGAAAGTTGCTTAGAAAACTGAGAAGTTAACCTATGGTAAGAAGAAACTTGCCCAGGGTCACTTGCCTACATTTTGTTAACAGAAACAAAACCAAAAAATTCCTCATTAGAAAACCCTTCTCTATGGCTCACCTAGATTAAAGGAAGGGGGAGGGAACTAATCAGAATTAAAGGTGGTATAAAAACATAAGATCGTTAATGTTAAGTCATGTCTAATTCTTTGTGACCCCATTTGCAGTTTTCTTGGCAAAGATACTTGAGTGGTTTGACATTTCCTTCTTCGATTCATTTTACAAATGAACAAACTGATTCAAAACAGGTGAAATGGCTTGCCCAAGGTCACATGTAAATGTCTGAAGTCAGATTTGAACTCACTGAAATGAGTCTTCCTAACTCTAGACTCAGCACTCTATCCACTGTGCCATGTATCTTCCCTTAAAGACACAAGACATCAATATTCAAAGAAGAGGAGGAGGAGAAGAACAAGTAGAAGGAGATGAAGAAGGAGGAAAAGGAGGAGAAGAAGAAGGGGAAGAGGAGAAGAGAAGAAGAGAAGGAGGAGGAGAAAGAGAAGAAGAAGAGAAGAAGAAAAAGAAGGAGGAGGAAGAGAAGAAGGAGGAGAAGAAAAAGAAGAAGAAGAAACTACCTTCTCTGTCTCAAAGACAATATTTTTCAAAAATATTAGTTTGTCATCAAACTAAGTCCTGTTATGTTGGTGACTATAGAACTATCAGGAAAGGTCAGTTGGGATCCCCAAAAAGAACATTGGATTGGTAGAGATCCTTGTGTAATTGATTCTCCACTATTTAAAATATGATATTGAGATTGTTCTGCAACAAGGACAAACTTACCTCAATGTTTTCCTGGGAACAAGCATCTGTAGAAATAAAAGCAAGTACATAAGAATTATAAGATAGACTTGGGAACCAACCTCTATACTAGGAGTTTGCTCATTGGCCACACTCTTCCATTCCCTCTGCTGTGAGAATAGGATGTAACAAAACCAGGTGCTTCTTCTAATGTGCCACAAAGCAGGTAAAGCTTCCCAGGCACCTCCAGACCACGCTCAAGCTTCCTCTGGATCTAGTCCAGTGAATAGTACCATAAGGGATGATGGGAAGGGACATGTACCATTAAAGCTGTCTAAAGCAATACTGTTACACACTCCAAAATAAGCAACCTTTCTGTCTTCCAAGAGAGCCAACAACCACCTGCCTGGGTCATACCAAAGTGAACCATAGCAGGTACTTAATAAATAGTTTTTGGCTGATTGATTGTTTGACAAAACTAGGATGAATTATCGGTTTTGGGAGAAGATACAATGCTGGACCCAGAGAAGGAGCTCTGATCCTTTTTTGTGTCTTGGACCCCTTTGGCAGTCTGATGAACCTTATGTATTCCTTCTCTGTTTTTAAATACATAAAACAGAATACAGAGGATTACAAAGAAAACACACCATATTAAAATACAGTTACCAAAATAAGTTTACAGAAGCTCACTTGACCCTGAGTCAAAAAGTCCTGGGTTCAAATCTCACCTCTAACAGTAGCTATGTGACCATGGACAAATCATTTACCTTGCCTGAGCCTCAGTTTCCTGACCTGAAATGGGGGTGATAATTGTAGCACCTACCACACTAGTGGGTCATGTGATTCATTTGGAATAATGTATGCCAAATGTTTCACAAACTTGAAAGTGCCAGGCAAATGTCAGTGATTATCACAATTATATATATATGTATATGTACATAAGAATTATCCAACAGTTCAATCTGTCTGTCTTTCAAGGTAGTGAGCTAACTGTCCCTGTGGATGTGCAAGCAGAAATGTTCACTTGTCAGGAACATTGTAGAGGTGACTCCTACAGCAGGAATTCTAAGGCCAGACTAGATGACCTCTGAGATCTTTTCTAACACAATTTCTCTTGGTCTTCTTCGAAAATGAAGGATGAACACAGCCACAAAAACAACACAATTTCTATATGGTTCCAATGGGGAGTATTGTCTCAGGCCAAGGTTCTGCACAAAATAACCTCAATGAGTATATCTCTAAAGTGGAAGTTCTCAAAGTGCAGTCCACAGATCCAAGACCCTTTCAGCAAGTCCCTGAGACACTTCATTGGGGTGTGAAAGGTCAAAACTATTTTCATAATAAATTTTCATAACAGTTTTAATAATAATGTCATAAGACATCAATTGCCTATTAAAATACATCTTTTTTCCAACTTTATGTCCATGTGAGGCCAGGCTTTCTTTATAGACTTAAAACAACATAATGGAACAGAACAGAGTGAAGACAGAAGCAGATATAGAATCCAGCTGTCTTCTATTAAGCCAGTCATTAGAGAGATTTGCAAAAATATTTTAAAATGCATCCCTTTTCACTAACTTTTTTTTGCTTTGTAAAATATAGCTTCCATAAAAATAAGTTATTTATGTTAACATAATGCATTTATTATTATTATGAATAAATTCATAAATATTTTTAAATGTTATCTGATTTAATTTCTTATATATAGTAAATATCAATAGATAATGACTCAGATAAATTAAAATTCTTTGTGGTCCTCAGTAATTTTTACAATTCTAAAGGAGTTCCAAAACAAAAAAATTTCAGAAGCATTACTCTAAAGAAAGCTATGGGACCTGGTGAGGCAGCTTGGAAAATCTTTTTATTCTGTGCTCCCTTGCTGAGCTGTATCCAGTGTAGTGATGTCTACACTACCTCAGTTGTTTCACCGAGTAAAAGCCTACATACCCCGTCCCCAATCTATGCATGTGCCATGGGATGGGCAAATTTCTTTATCAGCTTCCAGGAAGGAAATGGTGGTAGAAATATCTTCCAAAGCTACCTGACTTGGAGAGCAGGGACATCATGTCATCCTCAAGTCCCACAATAGGATAGAAATTCTGGAATGCTCTCAGAGCCTTGGCACTCACATCCTGGGTCCGGCCTATGGGTAGAGTAAGAATGAACATCAAAGGATTAGAGGATCATTGATTTAGAGCTAGCAAGGACCTATGAAGACTTCTAATGTAATATTCTCATTTTACAGAGGAGAACCAGGCCTAGAGAACTCAAGTGACTTGCCCAAGGTCACACAGACAGTAAGTTACAGAGCTAGGATTTTTTTAAAAAATCCTTTGATTCCAAATCCAGCACTCTTTTCACTATAACACACAAAGGGACTTGGGTTACCAGAATGGGAAAAAAGGGACAGAAAGATGAAGTTTTCTGATAGAAGTCAGATCCAGGACTTTGAAAGTCTAAGCAAGGATTCCTTCACAACCTCCTTCTACTCCCTCCTTCCAAGTTGAGATCAAACTTCTAAAAGCCCCCAACCTCCCGTAACCTCAACACCAAATGCCTTCAGCTTCCTTCCAGACTAGAAAAGGACAATCATGGAAGTTTCTCCCAGGGAATAACACCTACCCCATTTCCCCCAAAGGAGTACAGCTTCCCTATTCCTTCCCCCACCCATGCCCACCCCAAAATTTGATGCTCACATACTGAATAGCTGCACCATGGTGCTGAGCACCCCATCCAGCTCCTTGTAGATGTACAGGATGCAGTAGGATGTGTAATCAGTCTCAGCCACACGCACATCCAGGTAGCCATTAGCTAGAAAGGAAGATCTGGTGAGATATAGGACTAATCTAGAACCCGAAAAGGAAGGTCCATCTTGCCTATGTTCAGGACCATCAGAAATGCTTTTACAATGATAGTTAGTAGCAAAAAACTAGAAACAAAGTAGGTGCCCCTCAATTGGAGAATGTCTAAACAAATTGTGGCACACAAATGTAATGGAATATGACCACACTCTTAGAAGCAATAACTTTGATGAACACAGAGAAGTATAAGAAGACTTGAAGGAACTGATGCAAAGTGAAGTAACCAGGGAAGACCGAGAAAACAACACACACACACACACACACACACACACACACACACACACACACACACAATGACAACAATGTAAATAGGAAGAACAACTGCAAAACTGAATGCTGAGAAACTGTAAGTTTGGACCAAGAAGGAAATATGATTCCCTTGATTCTTTGCCGAGATGGGGAAACACAACAACTAAAGGTAATGAGTGTCAGCATTTACGTTAGCCGGGCACCGCGCTAAGCACTCTACAGTTTATCCTTCCGTTCGATCTCCACAACAGCCTTGAGAGGGAGCTGCTACCATTACCCAACTTTGCAGATAGGGAAACGGAAACCAGCAAAAGTTAAATAACTTGCACAAAGCCGGTAAGTGTCTTAAGGTCAAATATGAACTTGGACCTTCCTGACTCCAAGTCCTCTTAGACTTGTCCGCAAGTCCACTCCGGCTCTCAAGGATCATAAAGTTAGAGGATACCTGAGAGATCATTGAATTCAACCACTTTCATTTTGCAGGTGAAGAATTTGAGGCCCAGGGAGATTTGAGTGGCTTGCCCAAAAATCATACAGGTCATGTGTCAGAGTTAGGATTGGAACTTCAGTGTTCTCTGTGGTTCTTCCCTCTTCTTTCTGCTCCTCCATAGTCAATTATTTGAGAAGTCCTGTGAAACCACTTCCACTATATTCCTAACATCCATTCCCTCCAATTATCTAGTTATTAGTTCATATTTTTACCTCTCTTTGTCTAGACAACTATTGCAGCCTCCTAAAGGTCTTCCTGCTTCCATTTTCCTATTCTTCCATTTTTCTAGCCCCTCTCTAATTTATCCTTCATACTACTACCCATATTATTTCCTTAATGAAACACCCTAACTCTGTTATTTTTCTGCTCAAATAGCTTTAATGGGTCCCCAATGCCTTTCAAATAAAGCATAAATTACTAGTCCTAGTATTCAGTCCTCCCCACCTCCCGGAATCCAGTCTTATCTCTCACTACTCCTCCTACATTGTATTGCACATCCTAGTCAAAGGAGAAAACTTTTTACATGCTTTTTACCTTGCCTCTCTCCCATCTCTATGCTTTTTTCACTGTCTCCTCCATGACACTACTTTGGACTAATTACTTAACCTTTGGGAGACGTCAGTTTCCTCATATGTAAAATGAGGTAAGTTTTGCTAGATAACCCATAAGGTTCCAATTCTAAATCTACAAACTATGAACTATGCCTCAAATGATTCCCTTTCTTCCCCTTCCTAACCTGTTGAAATCTCGTCTTTCCTTCAAGGCCTAGCTCATGTGTTTGATACTCCATGAAGTCTTCTTTGAACCCACTACCCACCAGGCCAAAGGGATCTCTCCCTCCTCAAATTCCTTCTTAGCACATTATCAGGAAAGATCTCTTCCCTACCCCTCTAGTCAGTTAGTTAAAAATCAATTCATTTTTAATGTACATGAGGGCAAGGACTGAGTCATACTTATCTTTGTAATCCATGTGCAGTGCCTTGTATATAGTAGATGCTTAATAAATGCTTGTTGAATTGATTTAAAAGCTAGACTAGAATCAGATTGTGGAGGATCAGGAATGTCAGGCTAAGGAGTTCAAAATTTTACTCAGTAGAAATTAGGATTCACCAAAAGATTTTGAGCAGCCAAATAACAGAGTGACAAAAATATTCTGTTTAAACTCTGTAGCTGCCACTTGTTGCCTACATGACTTTTGGCAAAACACAAACTTTTTTAATCCTCAATTTCCTTATCCAAAAAATGAGGAGTTGGACTATATTACTGGTCAATTTCTTCCAACTCTGTATCTATAATCCTATGCATTAGTAAGATTAAACAAGCAAGGAAGTGAAGCATAGGTTGAAGTGAGAATACCAGTTAGGAAATTTCTGCAAAAATCCAAACTCGAGTCAATGAGAACCAGAGAGAGGGTGTTGAGTGTGAGAATGGAAAAGAGAGGATGGAGGAAGAAATATTGCAGAGATATAACTGGCAAATCACTGAAAGTGGAAAAGAATAAGGAAAGGATAACTAGGAAATGGTGGCAAGTTAGTCAATTCTGGGGAGGGTTCCCCTTTTGGACCTTCTGTTTCTTTGGTCCTCCCTACAGCACCTTCTTTGAGACAGAAAAACATCTGAATGGTGGAAGGAAGGAAGGAATTGAGGTCCACCTTAGAGATAAGGTACAGGTAGCCATTGGTGTTTGCTGGTTTTACTGCAATGGAAAAACAAGGGCATCCATCTCTTGATCAAGTGGAGGAAGGTGAGGAAGGAAGCAGCTGGTACACTTCACATGCAATCCGACCTACCAGGTACTTTGTAGTGGCCCTCTGATCCTATCTTGATATACTCTGCATCCATTGTCTTACAGCCATCAGTCCTAGGGGATCAACAGGGATAGAAATCACACAGTTTAAAAATTCTTAGCAGTCCTGAGGAAAAGGAGTTTTCCTCAGGATTGACAGAGTCCCCTGAGAACAGATGATTGACCATCTACCAACCAGGACAACAGTATATACACCTTTCACCTCATCTTATCACCACTGTACTTAGCCCTCTGTCTCTGTGCTAGACCCAGTCAACTGAGCCACTGAAAGACCTCTCTGTCCAAGTCACCCCCTGCATCTCTGTAGGAGATTACAGTGTACTATATGGAAAGAAGGAAGGAAATCCTGCCTGTCACCACCCACCTTTTATTCTCTACTAAACTGAAGTCTATAGCTACTTCCATCAGAAAAAAAAAATCAGTTGCAATGGTCACATTCTGTATACCTCTTTAAGGATTTTCTTCCCTACTCTTGGGTACGACCTTTGCACTAATCCCTGCCAGATCTGATGCCCTAGACCTATGTTCCATCTCCCTGCAGACTAGACTCCTTTGTCTTCTTAGGAGGTCATGCCCAGCTCCACTGATTCCCCAGTCCCTTCATATTATTGTAGGAGCCTAGCCCCAAGACTCTTGCTAAACCACTTCCCCTGCTCCCCACTGGAAAATTGGTTTCACTCCTGGAACCTCTCCGAGTTTTGATAGTTTTGATAGTTTGATAGAGTGAAGGGATAGGGATGAGGATCTCCAAATAAGGAAATAAATCTTGCTCACCAAGGTAAGGCCATGTGGACGTTGAGGTTGCCATCCTCTGTGACATTTATTAATCTTGTTGACATCAATATATTTTCCTTTTTGCTGAGGAAGACTTTGCAATCCGACACCATGGAGACAACATACCACAATCCTGAAAACTGGGGAGAACAGTTCATGAGCAAGACATTCTGCTGGTCCTCGCTTCTGTCCTCTATTTATTCATGGTATTTGGGTGGATAAAGAGGTCAGAGAAATTGAATGATTTGAACAGATAAGTCACACAACAAGTCATAACTCTGGTGTATATCTCCTGTGTTTGAGCTTATGATGGACCAGCAGGAAAGAAGAATTTGAATAGTAGCTTCCAGGAACAGCCTTGGGCCCCCTTGCTTCTTGTATAAGACTAATTTGGGCATCCCAGCCCTGATATCAATTGAAAGACAAAGGAAAAAAGAAAGAATGTTGATGAAGAAGAGGCAGTTGAGTGGAGATGACCCATTAGGCAGTCTAACCATGAGGACAGTCTCACCAGAATAGGTGTCATCTGACTCCCACTCTTGCAGAGGTTGTTTGTAAAGATGATCTCTGAAAGAAAGGCACTATAATGATAGGATACTATGAGGGAACTGACCCACTAGTGTCTGTGACTATAAGATGGTACAATGGTTGTCACAGGGAGGAAATACCCTCTGTCAGCACCTTGGCATCTTGACACAAGGTCCTATTCACTCCACTGTACAAAGATTTTTTAAATTACTAAGCATAGCTGAGTCTTTCCAAGAAATGAACTGTTAGACTCCAAATGACCTCAGCACCGCCTGTCAAGAAGAATTTCAAAAGTTCAGTGTCATAGTTAAGAATAGGGGAAGAGGAATAAGACTTAGCAGGGGACAGTCTATAGGAAACACTGAATGGACGAGTAAAGAGATGGATCATAAAAATTCAACCTGGGCCTTTAGAGAACTATTAATTGAATAAATTTGAATAAATTCATATATCCTGCTCTATCACCGCCAAGTTGAGGGCACAAGCACTCGCAGGTGCAAAATTAGTAACACCTCACGGCAATAACTCTGATGATGATGGCTAAAGTGACCAATTGAATTTGAGCCCTGGACCACTATTTCGCTGGCCAGACTGGGAATAAATCATTGGAAATTTCAGTAGGTCCTTTGCATGGAGGTGGTCAGGAAAACATCTGAGCTTAGGGAAAACTATAAGAAGAAAGTGTTTTGCTAAGCATTTAATGCTGTAAAAGGATTGGACTCTCCATGGGCACTGCATACCCCTCCTGCACCACCATCCCCAGCAAAAGAAACAAAAAAGCACAACAATTACCTGTTTGACATCAAAGTCTGGCTGTACCAGGACATCTGCCTGTACCAGGGACACACAGATCAAACCCAGGAGGAGACTTAGAAGGATGGCCTTCATTTTCCTTGATTTCTGCTCTACTTCAGAAACCAATAATGTTTCAAAGGGGTGGATGGTCCCAGAACTTATAGCCCAAGAGTGACCACCACATATCCAGTTAGCCTGGTTTTGCTCAGTGGAGTTGATTGTGTAACATCTGAGCTAATAACATCCTGTCTATGTAGAGCATTAACTTCCTGAGTTTGATAGGCCTGTCTCTGTTCATTGTGCCATACAATCGAACAAGTGTTTTCTAATCTTGTTTTTCATCATTTTTTTTTTTACCAATTTTTGATGAGGGCTTTATACCTAGGATGTGCTTACCTTTTCATTAAATATGGAGAAGTACAGCCAAGGTTTGTCCTTGGGATCAGTGGTTGGGGTCCCTTGAGTCTCATTCCTGAGAAGCCTAACCAAGCATTTTCATTCACTCTTTGAAACTTATTGGAGATCAATGTTCTAAAAGTCCTTTTAATTTTCTGTTGGAAGTTGGTGGTAATTCAACTGGCTTTGGGATTCCAAGGTGTCTTGTAGATGTTTTGGATTAGCTAACATGCCTTATCTTTCCTTTTTCCTTGGATGTGGTGGACCCAGGCTCTGATCCCATTGTAACTTTGTGAATTGTGTTGGACAGTTCCAAAGATAGTGCTTCCTAAATTTAGGGAGATATTTCTAGGTGATATGACTGAAGATATATCCTAAAGTACTGTCGACCTTCAGAGACAGATGTTGGTTTCTCTTATGACACTCCTAACCCAGAGCTGCACCAAGGTGACTGTTATCTCTTTCTGTCTTTCATATATGTCCTACTTTATTATCCGTACACAATCTCACAGAGCTCTCCATGTACTTTTCAAACATTGTCCATGTAGGCTTTTATTGGCATATGGAACTATCTGATCAAGAAATTCCTTCTATCAATGCAGAACACCTTTTTTCTGCAATTTATAGTCCTAAAGAATTACCTAGAACACTGAGGAGTTAAGTAACTTGGCCAGATTCATATACCCAGGATATATCAGAGGAAAAATATGAACCTAGGTTTTCCTGGCTTTAAAATCAGCTTTCTACCCACTCTTCCACCTTGCAGCTTCCTGTCTAACTCTGTCTTTCCAACACTATCCATGTCTGCCTTTTATATAGTCCCAAGGAGAGAGTTGCCAGTGCATAAATGTGATTCCTGTCTAAGTTAACCACCCCCTCAGCAAAAGTGCCAAGGGGGAAAGAGAAGGTAATTCATTCCCCTACCTTAAAAGTAGTTCATTTCCTGAGCTGCTACATGGGATTACACAGCTCACTTACCACTGTTTACATAATTGAGTAGACTCCAGGAAAAAGTACAGTTGACCGGTCATGATAAGCGCCAAGCAAATGCCCAGAGGAGCAGGTGGGAAAAGGCTCCAGAACAGCCAAAAACTTGAACCTTGAAGCAAGGAAGCCTAGAGATGCCACCTGGCGTTAGTGAGATCATGTCCAAAAACAACTCCTGAGCAAGGTTGAGCTCTGTGTGCAAAACTCTGAGTTTAGGGGGAGTGTATTTGGCTCTCAGACTCTGGAGAAAAGGTTTTTTTGTCTATTATCCAGCCATTTAACATCTAGAGTTCCTCCCCCTAGACAGCTTGTTTTCAGCCGTAAAGCACATGAAAACAAAAGGCATAATTTAATAGGACCACCAAAAGCACTATCATGGGGCCCTGGACTTTGAGTCCTCTGACATTTATTAGTTGTGTATCCCTAAGTTACCTAACCTCTTTGTGTCTCAGTTTCTTCACCAGTAAAATGAAAGTGGACAGCTAATTGGCACAGTGGATAGAGTGCTTGGCCTGTAGTAAGGAACACTCGTATTCCTGAGTTCAAATCTGGCCTCAGCTCACAGTTTGATCCTAGGCAAGTTACTTAACTTTGTTTGCCCCAGTTTCCTCATCTGTAAAAAGAACTGGAGAAAGAAATTCCAGTACCTAAAAAGGAACAGGGTTCTAGGAAAAATCTGTCACCATGGCTGCACCAAAAACATTTTCTTCCACCTGCTCCAGGAACAGACAGATAAGCTTGGAAGTGATACAATATTAGGCATGGCCACGAGGTGGCAGTAAAAACATCAACTAGGCTTGGAATCTGTGAAAAGTGGACTTGATGCTTTCAAACCAAGTGAACTCTTGAGGCAGGGTTTTTCCTTATGTCTCCACTCAGGTTCCTAGAGCAAAAATGCTGGCTTGTAATTCAGAACACCTGCAGTTTCTCTGGGTTTGCAACATTTTTTTGGAGACTGCTTAAGGGATTTGGCCAAATGACTTCTTACCTCCCTCCAAGTTCTCAATCCATGATGCTCTTTCCAAACTGTCTGCCTATCTCACAGGGTTTCTGGGATTGAAAGGCTTCTCTTTCCCTCTGTAGACTGAGTGGAAACAGGTAGAAAACAAAGGGAGACCAGAGAAAAACATTTTGTTCAGCCACTTCTGACTTTTCATGACTCTGTTTGGGGTTTTCTTGGCAAAGATACTAGAGTGATTTGTCATTTCCTTCTTTAGTTCATTTTACAGATGGAGAAACTGAGGCACACAGGGTTAAGTGACTGAGCCAGGGTCACACAGCTATTATGTGTCTGAGGCTGGATTTGAACTGAGGAATATGAGTCTTCCTGACTCCCTACCCAGCATTCTATCCACTGTACCACCTACCTGAACTTGAGTAAGACCTATCTTCCTCTACAGCGGAAAGAGGTTGGACTAGAAAGTCTTTAAGATCCCTTCAGCTCCAGGATCCTAGATCCTAGATCTCAGATCCTATGATCAGGTCACAGAAGGATCCAAGATCCAGAAGGGGGAAGAAAAGAACCTAAAAAGGGAGGAAGAGGACAGCAGATGCTCACACATAGAGAGACCTGTTTGAAGAGACTATCCCACCAACACTTCTATTCATCCAGCCCCTTGACTTAAGCTTGTCACCGCTCCGCAAACTCTACACAATAAGGAGGTAGAAGTGATGACTGACCAAGAAAGCAGGGATGGGAGTAATTCTTCTGTGGCTGTGCTGTCCCTTCTCCAGCTTCCAAATGGGCAAAAGCATGAAAGGAAATGGGGACTACAGTGTGAAACTGGACACTGAATCAGAAAGTGAAGTGCCCCACTCCAGATGGATACTTAGGTAGTTAGTGACTTGAGAGGAAAGAATGAAGAGTTGTGACTGATTATTCCAGAAGACCCTTAGGACACTGGTACCAGTGGCAGAAGCCCCAATATAATGACAGCTATGGTTGACCTATCTAGGAAGTGATGGAGACAGAAGAGGAAGGCTCCCAACTATGAATCAATGGCCTCTGATCCCCAATCATCTGCAGGCCCTATCCTGACATTCAATTCAACAAAAATGTAGTAGATCCAGGGGTATGCTAGAGTCAACTTGTACCAATTCCAGAAAGCCAATTGTTAAATTTTCAATGTGAGCATTCAAACCTCAGCAAATGCTACAAACTAGGCCTTGATTTGTTTTGCTGATAGTCTAGATTTAAGAAAGTGCTGGAGAAAATGTTAATAAGGCAAATTAAACTTAAAAGTGTGTCTTGGGTACACTATTTTCCTCTGGAGAGCCATTTGTTCAAGCATTTACTAACACAACCCTGATATCAATTCCTCCCATGTGAAAGATGAGAGGCAATGTGAATTAATAGATAGAGAGTGAACACGAGATTCAGGAAGCCCTGGGTTCATATCCTACCTCTGACACATATTGACTGATGGTCTCCAAGCCCATTAATCTCTCAGTGTCCCCAGGAAACTGTCAAAGACAGGAATTCTGAATTCTGTTCCAAGGAGTCTGTGAATATGGATGGGGGAAAAATGCATTTTTATTTTCCCTCACCTCTAGCTGAAATTTAGCATTTTCCTCCAATTATTTAAAAATATTATTCAGAGAAGAGGACCTTAGGCTTCACCAAATTGCCAAAGGGGACTATGATACATGCAAAAGTTAAGAGCCCCAATTTTTTAAGACTATAAGTTGCTGGTCATTTACTGATATGCATTAATAGAAGGAGTCTTCTTTGTCATGTTCCCTTCATGACTGCAGTCACAAGACTGACCAAAAGCCATGTGCAAAAACCCTGTTCCAGGCCCTTGGTATACAAGGACAAAAAAAGAATTGGTTTTTACTCTCAAGGAATTTACATTCTACTGGAGACATAAGGCACGTACACCAACAAATAAAAAAAAATGAATGAATGAATAGATAAATAGAATAATAAATGAATGAATAAGTGAATGAATAAAGGAGTGTCTGAATGAACAAATAAATAAATGGATAAATAAATGCAAACTCTATAAATTGTTGAACTTTTTTGCATATGAACCTTTTATTTGCCAAAAGGGGACAAAAAAATGACATTACTATGAGAAAAGCACCCTGAGAGAGTTCAGAAAGCCTGAGAAAAAACTGCTCTCAGATCAACGTACTGAGAGGATCTGACTGAAAGCAGCTCAAAAGCACAGGTATTGACAGACTCGTGGCTGAAGAATCCACATTTTTTCCCATCCCTAGCTATGCCCCTGTCCCTGTTTGACCTTGGCTCTCTGCCCAGGTTCTGCTCAGGATCTATAGTGGGCAGAATCTATCCAATGCCTGGAGATACCAGTTAGTCTAAGAATTTCTAATCAAGCAAAAGTGGGACAAGAGCAAAAGGCAACCAGTAAATAAGCATTTATCAAGTGCCTACTATGTACCAGGCACTGTGCTAAGCACAAAAGTGAGTTGGAGTCATATATCGCTGACCTGTTTGAGAACAGGCACATATACAGTTTCAGAACCTGGAATGGAATTTGATACTACCAACTAGAGAAGATTCATTTCCACCCTGCTAACCCATGACTCCCTACCCCCAAAGATGCACAGAACTGACAGGGACCAAGATATTGACTGGAGGAGAATGAGAACAACTCCATCCTAAACTTTCAAAGAAGATGGAAGGAGGCTTCCCCCAATATCAGAAAGGTAATTGGTACAATGAATAAAAGTCCCACTAACAAATATAGATCCCAAGTTCTTACCAGTAAATAATTTGTGCATATATACCTCCAATATTTACTTATTTATAAATTATATATATATGTGTATACATATGCACACACATACACATATATGTATATGCATATATATATACATACAGTATGTGTGTGTGTGTGTGTGTGTGTGTGTGTGGTGCTGTGGCCAAGATACTAGTGGAACTGGGGAGGCTTGAGTCAACCCTTAGATTCCCAAGCATCAGCTTGGGAACCAAGTGTAATGGTAATTTAAATGGAAAGATCTTTCCCATTCATTAATAGGCCCATGTGACCTGCTTAAATCACATGGAAGCCTAAGTCATATGGTAAGAAGAGCTTGCTGAGCAGGTGGAGCAGGAAAGGTGGAGCAGAGCTGGGAGAAAGTTGATCAAGGCTAGTCGGAGGTGGGAAGGACACAGGCAGGCTGTGAGTGTTTGTTTGTGGGAAGGTCCCAGCAGGGGGTAGGGAGGCTTGGGAATACCTTTGACCCCTGTGGTGATGGCTTTTGGACCTTTGGTCACACAAATAAAAACAGCTTTAGGAGTTTAGTGTACAGCTCCTAAGACCTCAGGGAACTTCCTTGTCAAATATTTGTATTCTTTTTCCTGACAACTTTTACCTGTTTTCTCTTCTGGGCTTTTTTTTATTCCATTGGGAATTGTTTTTGCTAGGGAAGAGAAGGAATTAAAGGGATTGTTTATCTGAACCTTCAGATTCTATTCAGATCCAATTATGCAACTACAATAGAATTACTAGTATTACTATGCTTATAAATATATAATCATAAAACTGACCATACCACTAATAATTAATACACATTATTATACTCAAGAAATTATTATACTCAAGTACAACACAGAAAACACTGGTCTGGGAGTGTGGGAGGTCTGAGGTTAAGTTCTCTCTCTTTGACACCCGCTAGCCATATGGTCCTAGACAAGTCACTGAACCTCTCAGTGATCTAATCCAATAGTGTCAAACTTAAATAGAAATAGATCCCTATGACTGAGGCATATTGACTTAGAAAACTACAAATTAACATTGAGGAGCAGCTAGGTAGTGCAGTGAATAGAGTGCTGGGCCTGCAGTCAGGAAGATTCATCTTCATGAGCTCAAATTTTGCCTCAGAAACTTACTAGCTGTATGACCCTGGCCAAGTCACTTAACCCTGTTTGCCTCAGTTTCCTCTGTAAAATGAGCTGGAGAAATAGCAAACCACTCCAGTATCTTTGCCAAGAAAATTCCAAATGGGATTATGAAGAGTTGGGAATAATTGATACAACTTAAAACAATAATAAAATGTTTAATTGAATTTTTATTTATTTTGTTAAACAATTTCCAATTACATTTTAATCTGATTTCCACTTTCAGAGACGTTTGCAGGCCAGTTGCATAGGGAATTTGACTCCTCCATTCTAGGCAACTCTCTAAGAGGTTATGAGGCAGAAAAGATGCTGATAGTCATTGATAGAGGGAATTTCCTCACCTGCAACTTCCCCATACCAATCATAAAAATAACCAACACTTATATAACCCTTACTACGGGCCAGGCACTGTGTTGAGTGCTTTTCCAATACTATTTTATTTGATTCTCACAAACAACCCTGAGACATAGTTGTTAATATTATCCTTACTTTACAAATGGGAGAACTAAGGCAAAGAGAGGTTAAGTGATTTGCCTTGGGTCACATACTGAGAAAGTGTCTGGGACTGGATTTAACTTGTGTCTTGCTGTGTTGAATGAACTGCCTAATGAAATCACAAATCCAGTTCCTATCTCTATAAAACTTACACAAACACTAGAAATTTTAAGGTGAAATAAAAGTAAAGTAACAATTGTCCTGGAGTAAACAAGGAGCCATTGGAGTTTGTGGAGAAAGGTGTTATAGACAGACCTGGGTTTTAGGAAAAATCGCTTTGGCAGCTTTGTGGAGGACGCATTAGACGGGGGAAAGACTTAAGGCAAGGATTTCAATTAGAAGCCTATTACAATAGTCAGGTGAAGGTGATAAGGCCTTGAATTAGTGTAATGACTGTATGAGTAGAGAAGAGACTGACATGAGAGAAATTATGGAGGGAAAAATGACAAGATTTGGCAACTCACTGAATATGTGGGGTGAGGGAAAATGAGAAGCAGTTTGGTGAAGTGGAAAATGCACTGGACTTGGAACAAAGAAGACCTGGGGGTTCATACCCCACCTCAGACATTTACTAGGGGTTGAGACCCTGGTTAAGTGATTTAGCTTCTTTGTGCCTCAGTTTCCTCATCTGTAAAAATGAGGGGAATTAGACTCAATGGTCTCCAACATTCCTTTCAGCTCTAAATGTATGATCCTATGAGTCAAAGAAAGTGTGAGAGATGAGAATCTGGGTGACTAGAAGAATGTTGATAAACACAACACAAATAAGGAAATTCAAAACAGGGAGTGGTTCAGAGGCAAAGATAATTTCTGCGTCAGGTATGTTAAGTATGTATGTTAAGTTTGAGATGCCTAAGAGACATCCAGTTTGACATATGCAGTGAGTAGTGTGTTATATGGACCAAAGCTCTGGAGAGAGATTAGGACTCGGATATAGAGAGTTGTAAATCATTGCCTGGGATGACAGTTAAACCCGTGGAACTGATAAAGTCACCAAGATGGAGTCAACAGCGAGAAGAAAAAAAAAAGAGTCATGCAGAAGATCTGGGATGAAGGCTGAGAAATTAAGACTTGGCAATTAAGAGACCAAGTATACCTTTGAAAGTAACAGTTTCAATTTAATGATGAGTCAAGGAGAAGGTTGAGAAACGTGGAACACCAGAAGAATGTTAGTTCCCTATACAGAGTAAAGGAACTTCAGAAATGAGATGGACAAGGTATGAGTGGGAGGGGTAGAAATTTTCTCGTGCTACTGCTAGGACTACCTATATCTGGTTATTTTATAACTGCCTTTAGGGATGGACACCACTATATAGCCACTGAAGTTACAGTCACTGGAAGCTAGTGGTGTGCTAACACTGATAATTTAACTCTCAGCTCAGGAGCTGGCTCCAGCACATCGCTCTGGCAGGGTCCCAGCTTTGGAGACTACTGTTCTAAGAGACCCGAAGCTGAGCACTAGCCATAAGGGTAAGTGGGCAGCTTTGAGAACAAATACACTGGTCCTTTCAATAACCTAAATTAAAGACCTCAACTTTGTGAGTCAACCAAACTGTGAACAGACACTCACATCTGCTACTTTAGCTCCTCTGTTTTAATGATATCACCTACCACCAACCTCTCAAGCTATAATTAAGGACCTGAAATTGGAATATGGAAAGTGACCTTATTCACAGGGATTCTGAGCTTCTCCAACTCCAGAGTAGGTTTCCAATGTACAGAAATAAAAAGCTCAATACTTCTAAATATATGAAGTACTGGGTTAAGTATTTGGAGAGAGAATGGAGGACACCAGACCAAGGAGACATTCTCATTCTAAACTCCTCTATCATCCTAACCAGGTACAATCCTAGATATGACCACCAGGTGACAGTACTAACATGTAGGATAAAGAACAGGTTGTCCAATCCATGAACAAATGGCCCCAGGAAAGAAGGCAGGAAAGGACAGGACTATAGGGGATGAGAACTGTCCCCTCTGGTTGTGCCAACTGCTTGTTCTCTGCCAACCTTCCAGGCACTCGAACTGAGGAAAAAGTACAGTTCCTGTTGTGATAACACAATCTTGGAGAGCATTAATAGTAAATAGAGGAAGGGTAATTATAACCAGGCAGAAAGAGAGGAAAGAATAAAGTATAACAGAAAGAGGAAAGCAGAGGTGCATCAGTCCAGAGAAGGATCTAAGCACAAGTGGGGTGGTAGCTTTGAAGTTGAACTGATCTGTCTAACTGAGCTGGGTATGGAGACCATAAGAGGCCACTAGAGTTTACTAAGGAGGGAGAGAGAGGTGAACTTTAGGAAAATCACTTTGAGGGTTATGTAGAAGATGGATTGGAGAGGGGAGATACTTGAGGCCCAAAAGGATGCCTAAAAATACAAACAGGATTGTGAAAATTAACATGATTTGGGATAATTGCTTTTGTAAGATATTCTGCTAACAATGTCCAACATTTGTGAATATCACCATAAGTGTTGAGCTCTGTTGATGTCCTTGATAGTTTTCCATCCAGAGAACTGCCCCCTTTGTTTCCTTGTTCTAAGCTATTGATTGTAAAAGCTCCTGTATAGCATGTGTGTATACACACACACACACCCTCAGTATTTCGAACAAGTACAGGGTATATTGAATAAGAACCGCGTCATACTTACATGAACTGATGCAAAGTGAAGTAAGCAGAACGAGTAGAACATTGTACACAGTTAACAGCAACATTGTTTTATGACTATATAGACTTAGCTTTTCTCAGCAATTCAATGATCTAAGACAATTTCAAAAGACTCATGATGGAAAATTCTATCCACATCCAGAGAAAAAACTATGAAGTGAGGATACAGATCAAAACATACTACTTTTGCTTTTTTTTGTTTTTTGTTTTTTCTTTCTCATAGTTTTTCCCCTTTGTTCTAATTCTTCTTTCACATCATGACTAATGTGGAAATATGTTTAATATAATTGTACATGTGTAATATGCCAGATTGCTTGCTGGCTTAGGGGAGAGGAGGAAGGGAGACAAATTTGAAACTCAAAATCTTATAAAAGTGAATGTTGAAAACTATCTTTATAAGTAATTGGGAAAAAATAAAATGCTATTAAGTGGAGGGAAAAAAATAATAGATCATGTCCCCCATGTAAACTCTGAGAGTTCCTTTGAGAGAATTGGTCAGTCACCTCAGTCATTCAAAGTAATTTCCAGTAATGGCCAAGACTGAATTGTTGCTCAAGAACATGACCCAAGCTTCCTAGATTAGCCTTTTCCTGGGATTTTCTACTTCCCTTGTACTTCCTTTGTTCTCCAAATTAAGTCAAGCCCCTTCCTTACTGCAGATTGCTTGGGTCAGGTTGCCCCTTTCCCTTGAGTACATTTCATGGCCCCCCAGGCAGCTGTGAGACCATGAGACCTCTCTCTCTCTCTCTCTCTCTCTCTCTCTCTCTCTCTCTCTCTCTCTCTCTCTCTCTCTCTCTCTCCCTCCCTCCCTCCCTCTCTCTCTCTTTCTCTCTCCCTCCCTCCCTCCCCTCTCTCTCTCTCTCTCTTACACACACACACACACACAAGCTCTCTCAATCTCTGTCTCTCTTTCTGTCTGTTTCTATAGATATAGATATCTATTTTATCCATATATAGATATAGATAGATAGATCTCCTGCTAGTTATCTGTCTGTGCTCACAAACTTTCCCATTAGCATCACTCCTCCCCTTCTGTCCCTACTCTTTCACTCTTTCTCCTTCATCCCTCCAGTGACTACATCCCTCACAGAATTAAAGATCTTAGGACCCAAAGACTTGGAAGAAATCTCAAAGTCATTTAGTCCAAACTCCCACCCCATGCATAAAGTCCCTCAAAGTCATCCACAGACACATTGAACCTCTACTCAAATACTTCTAGTGACATAAGAGACCATCACTGCATCATCACTACTCAAGCAGCTGGTGAGTACAGTGGAATACTGGACTTGGGGTCAGAAAGACTCAAGTTCAAATCCCATCTCAGATTCTCCAGTGGTTCCTTATCATCTGCGAAATCAGATATAAAATCCTCTGTTCGGTGTTCAAAGTTCTTCGTAAGCTTGTCCCTTCCTACTTTTCTAGTCTTTATACCTTATACCCCATCATCTGCCCTTTGATTTAGTGGCACTGGCCTCCTTGTTGTTCCTCCAGGACACTTCATCTCTTAGCTCCCAGTATCTTTGCTGACTGTCCCCCATGTTTGGAATATTCTCCTATGTCATCTCTGCCTCCTTGCTTCCCTTCAAGTCCCAATTAAAACTTTTCCTTTGCCATAAACCCTCTTAATTTCCTTGCCTTCCCTCTGTTGGCCATTTTCAATTTATCCTGGATATAACTTGTTTACATTTTGTCTCTCCCATGAGACTGTGAGATCCTTGAAATTCTTTTATCTTGGGGCAGCTAGGTAGTATAGTAGATAAAGTACTGTGGCTGGAAAGATTCCTCTTCCTGAGTTCAAATCCAGTTTCAGGCACTTATTAAGTTGTATGATCCTGGGTAGGTAACCTAATCCTAATTACCTCCAAAAAATGAAATCCTTTTATCTTTGTAGTCCCAGTGCTTAGTACAGTGTGTGGCACATGGTAGGTGCTTAATAAATGTTTGTTGACTATTAGGTATGTAACCCTGAACAATTCACTTAACCTCTGCCTCACCCTCTAAAAGTATAAAATGGAGATAATAGCGCCTACCTCATCAAGTTGTTATGAGAATAAAACAAGATAACTTAACATAAGGTACTTTGCAAACCTTAAAGTACCATATAAATAGCCATAATTATTATTATGAAGCAGTTTCATTGTTGGAAAATCTTCATTATTAGAAAACTCTGGGGCAGCTAGGTGGCACAGAAGATAGAGAACCAGCCCTGGAATCAGGAGGACATGAGTTCATATCTAGCCTCAGACACTTGACACTTATAGCTGTGTGACCCTGGACAAGTCACTTAACCCCAATTGCCTCATACAAAAGAAAGAAAAAAATTTCCCTTATTTCAAGCCCAAAGCTACCTCCCTGTAACTTCTGCCAGTTAGTTTTTTTCTGCTCTCGACAGCCAGCTCCATAGAATGTTTGCTCCCATCCATCCCTATAGTACAATCTCAAAATTACTTTATGTCATCAGACCCTTTGTGTGTGTTGGGGTTGGAGAGAGAGGGAGATGAAGACAGAGAGATTCTCTCCATATTCTGTGAGGGAAAAGAAGAGATGGAAGGAGAGTCATGCGCCACTCAGCTAAGAATGGGTTTCCATGGCAAACTACACTGGCTGGTTAAGGAGTCTCTTTGCTGTCCTCAGTCTTAGCCCCAGGAGAATCTAAAAAGGCTCACTGAAACTTGGGGAAAGAGGCCAAACTCCCTTTCCCTTTTTTTTCCCTTTGTTGAAAAATAACACCAGCTTTCTGTCAGTGATAAAAGTATTTTTCTTCTTATATTTCAGTAAAAAGTTGGATGCTTTTATATTTTTATTAAATATTAAAACAATAATTCTCTGAAAAATGAAAGCTAAAAATTTCCATGATGACCCAGATTTTCAAGGAAGCCTTGAATAATATACAGAGCTTGCTGATGCCTAGCATTTGATGTCTCCATCATTTTTCAGAATGTCAGCAAACTTAGGTGACAAGGCACAAAGAAGACCTATCCTAGATGCATGTGTGTATAAAGGAAAGGAAATGACAGAAGGCTCAAGGGTCCCTGAACTTAATGCAGAATAACATGTTGGGGTAAAATTCAGTCATCTCCTTTCCCTTTTCCTTAGTGTATCTCTTTGCACATAGAAAGTGTTTAATAAATGGTTTTGAATTCACTCATCTCAGAGGGCATAGCAATTCAGAGTGAAAAGCTAGGTAACGATGCTATGTCTCCTTTCTGGAGCAAGGGGATCTATCTACTTTCTTCCTACCACATTCCAGATCACTAGGAGGACTCCTAGAGAATCTGCTATCCCACTAAGTTGGCCGAAGCTTCATCTCGCACAGTTTGTAGGAGTAGTTGTCCCCATGACCTGTCTTCCAGTTGATTCCATCAGCTGGGCTCTCATGAGGCCCTCTCAGGTACTGACCATTGAGGTTGGACAAGTGGCAATCATTGTACCACCACGCCCCTTGGTACGTCATGGCACAGTTGCCCTCATATGCATCGTTGTCCCGGTCTCTAGTAGTGAAGCCAAAGTGATTGTGATACATCAGGGAATCACCTGCAGGAAGCCATTGTTAGCAAATACAGATAGGTCATTTCCCAAAGTGAGTAACAGGCAGGATAGTTATCCCTTCCACATCTGTGGATAGGTAGGAAGGTAGGTAGGTAGGGGTGTGACGCTCCCATCTGGAAAATCTCAATAAAATTTTTTGGTCTTCCCTTTGTACCAGAGAATAAATCTTTTTCTTTTATGAGGTGTTTACAGTACCTTATTGTAAAATTTGGGTTAAGTATTTGGTCATAGGCTATATTATACAATACTATACATATATTTTATGCATTTCTGAGTTTCTAAACTTTCTGTATCATTAGCTGGCCTTTGCAGGTCATCTGTGCCATCCATAAAACTCTCAAAAAATTTCCATTTAATTTCTCATATCAATCTGCAATATATCAAAACCATAATGGAGAAAAACCTAGAGATGGTTTGTGCAAGGAAAGAAGGATAAGGAACAAAGGCGGACAAAGTCAATGTATTACTGACCTTTCCTGAGGAGTTTGGGGAAGGGCTTCTGATGGCTTTGCTGAGTTATGAACTGAGCTCCTTCTTAAAGAGTGAAGGGTGTCATATAGCCCCAGATGAAATTAGGAAATAGAGAATTTTGCAATTGTAGGTAGTTAAAAAAAAGACCCCTGGGCTAAGAATCAAGACACCTTTGCTTTGACATCAACTTTTCTTTCCACTGGTCATGTGTCAGCAGGTTTTATGCTCTCCCTAGGCTTTCATATTCTCATTTGTAAAATGAGTATGATACTACATTCCCTACAAACTCCACAGAAATCTTGTTCAGATTGTATTGCTGGTACCTCTCTAACCTACTCACTATATTTTCTATTATAGAAGGTAAGATCCTTGAGTTCAGGAACTGTGTTTTTTGTTCTTATTTTCCCAGTGCTTGAGAGGCAACATGGCATAACTGATAGAGAACTGACTTCTGAGTAAGGACAACCTCGGTTGGTGTCTTTCTTCTGTCACAAGTCGTTCTGGACAAGTTACTTAATCTAGCTATGTAGATCTCTTAAGCCTAGAAGTTTCAGAGAAGGTGCTAACCTGTATTGGTGGGAGTTTCATCATCCAGGAGTTCTCTATTTCAAGGAAATCAGGTCCAATCTCCATCCCGGTAGTACATCCCCTACATCCCCACAGCTCCTCCCTCTGATTGACTGGTTCCTCCCAGACCCTCCAATTTAAGGAAGAAACTCAGGCCAACCATGTCTTCATTTCTTTCCAGGCTCCACTGAATTTCCACAGGAATTTCTCTACCATGGCCCCTCCATGAGTAACTCTATGCCAGGGATGGGGAACCTACAGCCTCAAAGTCACATGTGGCTCTCTAGGTCCTCAAGTGTGGTCCTTTGACTGACTCCAAACTTCACAGAACAAGGATTTGTTAAGGATTTAGAAGGCTACATGTGCCTTTAAGGCTGCAGGCTTCCTAGACTAGAAATTCCCCAAGAGCAGGAATTGTATCTTATTCATGTTTAAATCTCCCCTAACAATTTACTAAAACAAATCAAAAGGCATGATTTAGGTGAAAAACTGGTCCAAAAATTAAAAGTACTAATGAGTACTAATGAAGAGATTTTGACTCTGGTTATCTGACCAAAGCTGGGATAAGACATTTGTGTACTTTAAGCAATTATATTGTGGGATGAATTGAGTAATGAGTTTCAAGTTCAAAAAACTTGGGTTCAAACCCTACCTCTGAGACTTACTATTTGTGTGAGCAGATCGCTTAACCTCTATGGGCATCAGACAACTCCCTAAGACATACCTATTATGTTAAGTATAGGGTAGCAATCTGGGTTGATGGAGAGAGTCTCCAAACTGAGGAAATCAGAGGAAATCATAGATCCTTCCCATATTTACAAATTCTCATAAAGATCCTCAGGATTGTTATATGTTGTGTTTCATAATTTTCTACCATTTCTTGATTTTTCTCCCCCCTTTTATGGATCAATCTTTCACCCACCTGCATTTCCATCCACAAAGGCCCCCAGATTCAATTTGTAGTTCTCAGTCTCCCCAGCAACCTGGAATGACCTATACTTGGCAAAGTGGTGATTGTGGTCAAAGTCTTGGAGGTCAATTCGGAGTTCACTGTCATCTAAGTGAGAAAGTTGGACAGCACCTCATCTATCATGTCTCATCCTCCCAAGGGTGGGTGGGGGTAGAGGGAATAGACCTTAGAGTACTGGGAGTAAGCACAATGTAGCACAAGGGAATTCTTTTCCTCCTTAGCATCTTTCTTCTACTTCTCAATCTCACCAGATCTAGAATATTTGGAGGGTTCCTGGCCCATAGCATGGGAAATAAGGGCAGATGTTATGTTTTAGTAGAGTTGAAAACTTTAATAGGTCATTCCATATCCTTCAATATCTTGCCAAAACTCATTCCCAGAAATGCAACAAGATACTTAGGCATCTTAAATCGGATTTGAAAACTGTATCTCATGTATTGTCCACAGGATGAGAGGCATCTGAGTCTTTATTGTAATAGAGGAGACAACTAGAGTCTAGGCCCCTGAAGGCAGAATTTTCTGTAGCTAAAAATGTTCGCATTAATTTTTAAAAGCATTAAATTATATTCCTTGTTTTGTCTCCATACATATTTTGCCTCAGACAGCCACTTGCCTGACCTGCCTTTGTCCTGATTGAGCTCAGTCCCTACACTCAGTTCCTGACCAAAACTTGGTCAGGATCATCTAGTTTGGCTAAGGAGTTTCCCAGAATTCAGCTGTCCCACAACTTCTCCAAGATCCTATGGATCTATCTTGCTGGATAGACAACCAGGGAGGAGCCTATGGAGTCCTCCCTATCCCTCACCCAGGAGGAGAGGAGAAGCAAGGCAGTCCTACTAGAACTGCTGCTCTCCCCAGAGAAATACACCCTTGAACCTCACCCTGAGCTGTCAGCAAGTGAAGATTATCATTTCCCAGCCAAAACTCTCCCAGCCTGCTGCCAAAGCCGTTCTTGTAAGCTGACCAGGGCCGAAAAAAGTTCACAGAACCATCAGCCCGTCTCTGGAAAACCTGTGGAGAAATGGAAGCACCACCCCCCAGCCCCAAATAAGTGTTCCTGCTTCCCTCTCTCTCTCCCAAGGATGGGATAAAATATAAGCACCTGATACCACTAACATGAGCTGTTCATTGGTCTCCCAAAAGCAAGGCCCGGGAACCCTATCCAGTAGTAAACATGAAGCTCAAGCCAACCATGTCTTCATTTCTTTCCAGGCTCCACTGAATTTCCACAGGATTTTCTCTACCATGGCCTCTCCATGAGTAACTCTATGCCAGGGATGGTGAACCTACAGCCTCAAAGTCACATGTGGCCCTCTAGGTCCTCAAGTGTGGACCCTCCAACCCTCCCACAGGGTATAATTCCCCACCTTCACATGAGATGATTGCCTCTCTCCTCAGAGCACAGCTAGACTAGGCTGAGACATAGCTTGGATCATGCACAAAGCTCAGTAGGGTTTCCTAAAGTTGATGGATGTAACCCTAGGCCCAAGCTGGTCATATCCACTGTGGGGCCAAGTTCAGCCCCAAGCACTACCTTAAGGTGATCCCTGGTTCCCTCCCACATTAACTATGTAAACCTCCTCTTGGCCCTCCTCCTTTTTCACTTTCAGGCCAGTGTTGCTGAGACAAACAGGCTGGTCTGGGTGCTTGGATGTAGGTGGGATCAAAACTGAGACTCCAGGTCAGACCTGCAAACTTGACTCCTTTAGAAGCATCTGTTTCCTAAGGGACGGGGACAGGGAGAGTGATTGCAGCAAAAGCCTCTCTCCAGGGCAGCAGGATAGACAATCAGAATAAGTCAGGCTTATTATACTCACAGTCCAACCTCCTCCATCAGTGCTCATGTCACATAGCACAGTCAGAGATTTGCAGTCAGAGAGGAAGATGGTATACCAGCCACTGAGGGTATTCCCTCTACCCAGCAGCTCCTTACAATTTCTCGCCCCTTGGGAGATAAAGAGTTAGAGATGGACAGGGACAAGATCACCTCTCCTACACCCCCTCCACTCCAACTTTGAGTGGCACTGGGAACCATCCCACGCAGTGGAAAGGTTGGAGGGGAGAATGAGCAGGTATCGAGGAGCCTCAAATGCCTTTGGGTGGTAGAAGAAACAGGTTGACAGAGTCTCTCAGAATCCCCTAAGCCCTGTGGAAATTTGGGCTGGTTCTCCTTAGGAGGTAATGAGGAACTGGACACATCTGAACCTCTGACCCAACCTTCTGGCCCTGGGACTGAGCAGTGAGAAAATGAGCCCCTAGGTCAAGTAGAGAGGTAGGAAGTCAGAAGAAGCAATCACCCACCTGTCTTGCACAGCTGAGTTTCCAGCTCCTCACCTATACAAGGGAAGAAAATAATCAAGTATTTGGAAATCAAGACCCTCATTCACATTTTACTTTTAGGCTGTGACTACATACAATACAATACATTACAATATGACACAGTAAAATAACAGAATATAATGCAGCAGACACTTATTAAGGACCTGTGATGAATAGGAGAGGCAAAATTTTAGATAATATTAGCTAGCATTTATATAGTGTCTTAAGATTTGCAAAGCACTTTAAAAACATTATTTCATCTTATCCTCACACCAACCCTGAAAGATAGTTTCTATTATTACATTTTATACATGAAGAAAGTAGGGCAGAGAAAGATTAAATGACTTGCCCAGCTAGTAATGAGGATGGATTTGAACTCAGGTCTTCCTGACTCCAAACCCAGCACTCTAGTTCTCTAATTCCAGAAACAGTGCTCTTTCCACTGTCCAATCTGATTCCAATGTTATTTTTTCCACAATAGGATTTCTACATTAATACAGACGACAGGGCAGCTAGGTAGAACAGTGGATAGATTGCCAGGACAAAAGTCAGGAAGGCTCATCTTCCTGAGTTCAAATCTGGCTTCAGATACTTACTAGTTGTGTGACTCTGATCAAGTCCCTTAACTCTGTTTGCCTCAATTCTACACCTGTAAAATGAGTTGAAAAAGAAAGTGGCAAGCCTCTCCAGTATCTTTGCCAAGAAAATTCCAAATGGGGTTATGAAAAGTAGGGCAAGACTGAAAAACAACCAAACAGCCACCACCACACTGCAGAGTCCCAGGCTGAGTCATAGGAGGATCAGGGTGGTTTTGTTCCCAAGTGTTTCTGCCCTCTCCCAACTCAAAAAGATTGCCAGTATCATAGGATAGATCTATATAAGGAGGTCCCCAGGCCTTGTCCTTTTATCTTTTAGACATGGAGGACACCATGATCTGTTTCTCTTCCACCATAACATTTTATCATCACAGTTATTCCTAAGGCTAAAGGTAATCTATATCCCTCTCATCTCTCCTCATACACTCAAACACACACAGAGATCTATGCCCAAGACAAACACTGTCTGGGAAAATTGTTAGTGTTCTCTCTCCCCTCAAATGATCATCAGCTGGCACCATAGTAGACAGAGTGTTGGACTTGGAGACAGAAAGATTTGAGTTCAAATTCTGCTTCAGATACTTATTAGATTTGTGACTCTGGGCAAGTCACTGAACCC
The DNA here is from genome assembly GCA_028658325.1 of Potorous gilbertii. Lineage (NCBI taxonomy): Eukaryota > Metazoa > Chordata > Mammalia > Diprotodontia > Potoroidae > Potorous > Potorous gilbertii. Next base: position 295,141,576 of record CM053769.1, on the reverse strand, counting down.
TTTGTGTCTTCAGTTTCCCAATCTATACAACAGGGGTAATATTAATAAAAACTCCTTCTCAGGAGTTTTTTTTTTACAAACCCTAAAATGTTCGTAAAGCTCTTCACAAACCTTAAAGCACTATCTAAAAATATATTTATATCTTTCCAACTTATACTTCCCCCCCAGAGAACATAAACTCATGGAGGAAAGAGATTACCTTTCATTTTGCCTTTGTAATGGGAATAATTACAATTCCTCCCCATCTGTTCTACCTAGAACAAGCCCCCTACTTTTGGGCATGGCATCTCTTAGCATTTCCATTAAAAAAGTTCCTTCAATAATGCAATACCACATTGTAGAATCTTTATCATGGAAAATTCTTCAGATCTAACCTTGGTACCTGTACATTTCCAATGATTGATCCTGGTATAAACCAGAGGATAGGTAATAGAACCATAGACCCATAGAAATAGAGCCTTACCTATTCTTCCAGGCATCCCAGGATCTCCTTTGTCTCCTAGGGATAGATACTGATTCAGAACTAGAGAAGTAATCCAAGATTACAACCTCTCATAAGGGCCAGACCACAAAAAAGTAACAGCACAGATGGTTTTGGCTATTTTCTGAATGAAACAAATAACTTGACATTGGCCATTTTCTGAGTGGAGATGGAGACAGTTAATCACAGTAGGTATTGACTATGGATCTGCAGAGACTGTCCCTGACTACTGAGATAACCTGAGACACACCCTGATGGGTCTTCCATCTAGAGTTTTCATTTCCACAAACTTAAACACAGCTTGCTTTCTGTAAGTTTGTTAGCTAGGTTAGATGCTGGTTCCTTAGTTTATCATGTGCCTGGGTCCCCAGAGTAGGCTGAGGAGAAAAGACAAGGGGTTTTGTTTTGCCCAACTTTGTTTCCTGGTTTGCAAAATTTTCCAAATCTGGGTTCTGGGGGAAAACTGAAGCCTGGAGTTTTTGCTCTAGAGATCTACCAGCTAAATGAGCCTCTGAACCTAGAACAGGAAATTCATGTTTTTCTATCTGAGAGAAACTGGGTCTTGAGGAACAAAAAATCCAGGGTGTATGTAAAGATCTCCCTTACTGCTGCTGCTCAAGAGAAACATGGCCTGGAGGTGTCTACACTTCAAGTTATCTTAGGAGAACAACTGCTTTACCCTTTCATTTTTGCTGCACTATGGTCATTTTATGGAGATTTTATGTCTGTTTGTGGAGAGTCTGGAAATTTCTGACCTACTCTGCCATCTTCCCAGAATGCCCCTGAGAAACACATTAAGGTCTCACCTGGTGATTGTTTGTCTTCCATTCTCTCCCTCTTACCTTTGGGACCTTGTGCTCCCGACTCTCCTGAGTTCCCAGGGGGACCTCTTTCCCCTATAAATACCAAAAAGACAAATTCTGAAAACATGTCTCCCCAATAGTACTGACTCCTCTAAACTCCATTCCCCACAACATTGCAAGGATCCACCTATTCAGCCCAGTCCCTGAGGATTCCATGCTTACTATTCTGTGTGATCATCAGCCCAGTGGTATTACTAGATTGTGGCAAACCAGGCATCTGCCCCGAGAGGATTTCTGAAACTGCTCACAAATCCACACAACAAGGCTGTATTGTCTACAATAAGCAGCAATCATATTACTGGTCTAAGAATAAACTTGAAAGGCCCAAATCCTATACCGGTTCTCTTACCTAGTTTGTGACTCAGTAGAAAAAGTCTGGATTTGAGGACAGAGGACGTGAGTACTGGTTCTGCCCCTTATGACCTTCTGCAAGTCACTTAACATTTCTTGGCCTGTTTCTTCATTCATAAAATGGGGATGTCCGATCATATGATCTTTGATTCAGTAGGAAGGGACTTTTGGGTAAGATTCTTTGATTCTTAAATTTTGCTTTTCTGCTTAAATCTCTTTTCTCATCCACCAAACATAAGGAAAGTATGTGCAGCTAGCTTTTCCTTGGCTACCTTCTCCTCCCCCTCCCGCATCTGATCCCCTTCTTGTACGGATGTCCTGTGCTAGGCCAGATTGGGAAGATTTTGCCTTGGAACTATAATAAAATCCCAAATTCAGGGTCACCGGGAGGCCAAATGCACAAAAATACCTTTAGCTTCTTTTTCCATAACAGCAAAGAACTGGAAACTAAGAAGGTGCCTATCCATAGGAGAATAATATTTTATGCATTTTAAAAACTTTATTCTAAGAAAAGGCTTCAGTAGATTGCCAAAGGAGTCAGGGCACAACAATATTGCACTATAAGAATCAATCCATCCACAAACATTTATTAAGTACCTGCCATGTGCCAGGCACTGAATCAAGTGCTAGAGACACAAAGAGAGACTAAGACAACCCCTATCCTCAGGGAGCTTACAAACTAAAGAAATGGTTCCAGAAAAACCTGAGAAGACTGGCATGAACTACTGTCAGTAGCATGAGTAGAACCTAAGAACAACTTATTAAATAATAACAGCATTGTTGACCAACTTTAAAAGATTTAAAGACCAACCACAATTCCAAAGGACCAATGACGAAGCATCCTGACAGAGGTAATGAACTCAGGGTGCAGAACAAGAGAGATGCTTTTGGACATGGTCAATGCAGGAATTTGTTTTTCTTGCCTATTTATTACAAGTTTTTTTTTTCTTTCTCAGCTGTGGGGGGAGCAGGAGGTTAGTGGGAGGAAGAGAAAAATAAATGTTTATTCCTATAAAAAAATTAATTTAATTTAAAAATAAAAGAAAAAGGGAGTAAAAATAAACTATCGCCTCCAAAGTAGGCCTGGCTGTTAAAGATATTCAACCTGTTCTCTTCTGGACCTTCTCTAAATCTGAACAAAGGAAAAAAACAGGAAACAAATAAAAAAAAATCTTCCTGAAAACATATGCTTCCCTTTAATGTTAGGAAAGCTCATCTAGGAAATAATACTTCACCTACCTAACACCCACATTGCCATTTTCTTTGACGATTATAAGGCTTTTAGAAATTCTTATTTGCTGAATATCATGAGCCATGTGGATGAGGGATGGAGCCTTCTGCTAAGACAGACTGAACTGTTTTCAATCCAGAGCTCTAAAATGCTATGACCTGCATGATCCTATCCTACTTCCTCCTCTGTTCCTTCTTGGGGAGAAAACCATTAAACAATTCAGTTTTTTTAGAAAATCTGTTCTATTTTTCTCATTTATACATTAAAAAATATTCAGAGAAAGAAAGTGTTGTCTCCAAGATGTTTCTGGCAGAAGGCCAGGTTTGAGAGTTTCATGGGCTAAGTATTCAGGTTTGGCTAGTCATAGTTCAGCTGAGTAAAAGATAATCTTTAGACATTTAAAAACAAGTACAAATTAATTTGTATATAAAAAGTAAGTTTAATGGAGAAAGGGGGTGGTGAGTAACTCAGTAGAGTGGTTGCCAAAGTAATTCTTTCCTGCATGTAATAAAAAAAAAAAATAGTCACAGGGAAAGATGTGTTAAAATACAGTGCATGGCTTGATGACTTTTTCTATCTGTTCTGCTAGCCATGAGGAATAACAGGATTAGGAGCTTAGAACTTGGAGTGTGTTGGAGGGGTGAAGGGGAAAGGAGGGACATATTAAGAGAGTTAAGGGGATGAGCTTTGCTTGGGCAAATTGAAAGTGAATTTTACCAAGGTAGTTAGTTAGACCAAGGAACTCTTAGAATTAAAAAAAGAATGTTAAGGAAGATATTTTCCCAAAAAATAAATAGTTGAGGAATTTTCATAATATATAAAGCATATGCAACACATAGGCATAAGGGACTGGACCAGTGATTTCACTGGTATAAGAAATTCCAGGGGGAGGAAACTCCCCTTATCAATGAAGGTCTGCAGCTTCTCTGCAATTTATAATCTTAGAGAGTTGCCTCTAAATCCCTGAAAGATTAAGTCACCTTGCCCAAAGTAATACAGCCAGTATTTTTTAGAAGTAGGACTTGAATATAGGTTTTTATGACTTCAAAGCCAAATTCTCTACCCACTACCCACATTGCCTATAATATGCATTATGCATATAAATTAATTACTATCTGTCATTTTAATTACATTAGATCTTTATAGGAAAAAGAAAACTAATTAGATAAATGACTAGATAAATTTGCTAATCTACACCCTCTTGATTATCCAAGCCAAAAGAAAGCCTGACCAATTGATCCATGCAACTATAAACTAAAGCAGCATTACTAACTTCCTTGCATCAACTAGAATGATAGCCAGGTAAAGTACCTAAAATTCTGGAAATAATCCCTTTCTCTAAGGCTGGAGCACCAACAGCTCCCAATCTCTATCACCATCTCTGTTCTTTGAAAGATACCTATCATTCCTGGAGGTCCAACTTCTCCTTTTGGACCAGTTGCTCCGGGAAGTCCAGGACAGCCTCGAAGGATAGTGAGTTTTTCAGAAGCTCCAAGACCCACAATCTTCACATCTGCAAAGAGTGAATCATATAAATTCAACAAACATTTTTTAACCTGGGCTTACAGTGATATAAAGTCATCATCCTACCCTCCATCAATTTATTTTTCAGTGCCAATTAATATAGCAGGGAGAAAGAAAAAAGTCAGTATAGTTTTAATATGTACTTCATGAAGATTTTTTTGTCTTTTTTTTAATATTCCCAGCTCCTAGCACAGAGCCTGGTGCATGATCAAAGCTTAAATCATAAGTATTGGTTGATTGATTATTTAATCTGTATTTCCACATTTGTACACTACTACCCAACAGAATTATTGTAGGGATAAATGGGAATGGCACTAAATGGAAAACTGTGGTAAATTGTAAAGCCGTGTACGTATGCTGACTACTATAATAATTATTTTCCTTTGTATACTAGGTAAATATTGATTTATTCATGTGTGTTTTCATTCTTGTTTTTCTGATCACTATTAACTCCAGAGAAGAGTAAATGAAATAACAAGCCTTGCCCTGGAGGAGTTGTGAAATGAAGGCAAATATACAACTAAGTGTAAAATAATGTGGTATCCTTCAGAATCTAAACACTCAATAAAATCAAAGTAAAGGTTTAGTCAGAGGTGAATCTTAAGTTGGACCTTGAATGAGTTTAGAGTCTAGAGGAGTAGAAAGGAAGAGAGAGGTCAGAGAAAGCATTGCAAGCAGCAGGATCAAAGAAAGGCAAACAAGAACAAGGCTGGTATGGGTGAGGGTCATTGGGAAGCATTAGAGACTACTAGGAAGCAAGGTAAGAGAGGTAGGCGGGGCTTTGGATGTCAAGATGAGGAGCCTGGCTTTGTTGAGAAGGAGTAGAGAGTCTTACTGAAGCAAGGGGGTAACATGATAAAAGAGAAATTAATGTATTGGTGGTAAAAGTAGGTTGGATGAAAGGGGGAAAGACTGAAGGCAAGGGGACCAAAGAGGACAACATAGTAGCAATTCTGCAGGGAAGCAATAAAGACATGGACTCCGATTGTGTCTGAACCAGTGGAGAATAGTAGAGTTCTGTAGCCATCTGATCCAACCCATATCTATAATAATAGAATACCTACTACAATATACCTGGAAGGGCTTCATCTAGTCTCTCTGAATTCCTCCAATAAGGGAGCACCTCTTGACGCAGCCCATGCCATGTTGGAATTGTTAGGAAGCTTTTCCTGATGCAAAACCTAAATTCATCTTTTTGTTATTTTCCCCCATTGGTACTGACCCTGGTCCTAATCTCTGGAGATGAACAAAATAAGTACAACTCCTCTTCCACATTACAGACAATTGGTCAGTAAGTAGTATTTAAGCACCAACCATGTGCCAGACATTGTTAAGCATTGAACATACAAAGAGAGACAAAAGACAGACCCTCCCTCAAAGAGCTCACAATCTAATGAAACATGTGAAATATGTACAAACAAGTTATACACAGGATAAATAGGAACTAATTGAGAGAGGGAAGGCACTAGAATTAAGAGGAGTCAGAAATGGCTTCCTATAGAAAGTGGGATTTTAGCTGGGACTTGAAGAAAGTCGGGAAAACAAAGTAGAAATGAAAAGGAAAAGCATTCCCAGCAGACAGACAATGAAAAAGCCCAGAGCCAAGAAATGGTATGTCTTGCTGAAGGAATAAGGAAGGAAGCCAGTGTCACCAGATAGAAGAGTATGGATCCAGTGTCACTGGATGAAAGGGGGAGAATATGAGGGGGGGAATGTGAAGAATGGAAAAGTAGGAAGGGGCCAGGTTATGAAAGGGCTTTGAACAACAAATAGGATGCTTTGTATTTGATTCTGGAGGTGAAAGGGGACCACTGGAGTTCCTTGAGTAGGATGGGTGACATAGTTGGACCTGTGTTTTAGGAAAGTCACTTTCAACTCTTCATGACCTTCAAACATTTGAAGACAGCTAACATATCCCCCCAATTTTCTCTTCCCCATGGTATCTTCAGTTCCTTCTTCTGATCCAACATGAATTCAAAGTCCTTTACCATCCTGGTTGCCTTCCAGTTTATCAAAGTCCTTTCTACCAGAACTAAACAGATGGGGTCTGCCCTGGTCAAGCCACCAGCAGGGAACCATTGCCTCCTTATTTCCAGAAGCTAGGTCTTTCAACACAGCCCAAGATCACATTTGCTTTGGTTGCCATATCATTCTGTTAACCTCTGAAATTCAATTTCATCTTATCATAGGATGATAGATTTGGAGCTGGAATCTAGCAATCAATAGACATTTATTAAATGGCTACAAGGTAATATGAATTCTGCTAGGTACTAAGGGATCGCAATACCAAAAAAAAAAAAATGAAGCCATCCCTAATCTCAAGGAGTCATTATTCTATTAGGGGAAATAACACATTCATATAGAATAAAAACAAAATAAACAAAATAATTAGGGAGGGAAGGCATTAACAATTGAAGGGATCAGGAAGATCTTCATGGAGAAGTTAGTGTTAGAACTACAACATAAAGGAGAAGATATCTATCAGGTGGAAGTAAGAAGTGAATGCATTCTAGGTCTGGGGGACAGTCAGTATAGAGACACAAAATCAGGAGTGCTATGTGTGAAAAATGGCAAGAAGTTCAATTTGGCTAGACCAAACAGTACATAAAAGGAAGTAATATGTAATAAGCTTAGAAAGATAGGTTTAGGCCATGTTGTAAAAGGTTTTTGCAAGGGGGGGAAGAGAGAGAGAGAGAGGGAGGGAGGGAGGGAGGAAGGAAGGAAGGAAGGAAGGAAGGAAGGAAGGAAGGAAAGAGGGAGGGAGGGAAGGTAAGAGGGAAGGTAGAAGGGAAGGAAGAAAGGAAGATAAGTTTATATTTTATCCTGGAGGAAATAAGGAACCACTCAAGTTATTTGAGTAGGGGCATGACATAGTCAGATAGTCATGTAAGGAAAATCACTTTGTCAGTTTCTGGGAAGATAAACTGAAATGAGGAGAGACTTTCAGCAAAGAGATAAATTGGTCAAAATTGAGGAAGGATCAGCTAAGGTCATGGTTTTATAAGGATAAAGAAGTGGTTGGTGTGAGAAATGTCAAGATAGCATTTGGTTTGATATGTGAGATGAGGGAAAGTGAGAGCACAGAATAATAGTAAACTTAAAAACCTAGGAGACTGAAAGAATGGCGGTTGGTATCTTGGAACTAAAATAGAGAAGTCTGAAAAACTGGTAATTTGAGGGGGAAAGATAATGTTCTGTTTTGGAGATGTTGAGTTTGAGATGTCTATGGGACATCAACTTTAAAGTGTCCCATACATAGTTGGTAATGAGGGAATGAAGCTCAGGAAAGAGACTAGGGCTAGATCTATAATCTGTGAGTAATTTGCATAGAGATAATAGTTAAAATCGTGGGAGTTGATGAGCTCAACAAGAGGAGAGGAGAGAAGAGGTCTTAGGACACAGTCTTTAGGTAAACCTATTAGAATTTGTGTTGTTGCTGATGAGTCAACAAAGGGGACTGAGTAGAAGGAGAACAAGAGAAAGTAGTGTGACAAAAACCCAGAAAAAAAAGAGAGTATCCAGGATAAGGAGACCAGTAGTTTCAAATGCAGAGAGGTCAAAAAGGATGAGGACTGAGAGAAGACCATCAGATTTAGCATTTAGAGACCACCATAACTTTGGAGAAATTTCAGTTGAGTGATGACGTCAAAAGTCATAATTGCAAAAGGCTGAGGAGTGACAGGAAAGGAAGTAGAGGCAATAGGCCTTTTCTACGAGTGTCGCTGAAAGAGGGAGAGAATACATAAGAAGGAATCTCAAAGGTCATCTAACTCAGAAAATTTCCATTTTCTAGATGAGGAAACTGAAGCTGCAAAGAGTTAAGTGACTTCCCAAGATGACAGAGATAGCATGTGACAAAAATAGGCTTTGAACTCATTTTCTGAGTCCAAATCCCATGCTATTCTCCAGAGACCCCTAGGTTCAACCCAATGCTCTATCTTACAAAGACATTTTTGAGATCCTGAATCTACCAGCAGGTTAGCTCTACCTTCTGGCTTTGAGTCATCCTCAAATTTCATAAGAATTCTACCTGTGTCCTTGTCCAAGTAATTGATAAAAAAAAATACTAAGGAAATGAATCCAGGAGACCTTTCTGGAGAGAAATTAGAGGGCATAGTTTACTGAATGGATATGGGAGAAAGGAAGGTAAAAAAAGAAAAGTGAGAAGGAATTCTAATGTTTCAGGCAACTCTTAAAGGTCTAAGAGCAGAATAGCCATTAACAGAAAAATTTGTTCAGCAGATAGTCTCAAAAATCTCATTTGATTCCAGTGGTTACTCTGGCCTGCTTCTATGAGAAGATTAAGATGAGCTCAACCTATGGAGATGGTCTGTATTAATTAGCACATTTGATTTTCAGTAAGAACTAGATCTACTCTCACTCCCCTTGGTTCAGGTAGTGACTGACACACTACAGCATGAATAAGTTGTGAGGAATAGGAGGAAATTGTCATTTACACACAAAAAGTATCAAGAATAAACCTATTCATAACTCCCCAGTTACAGACAAGGGAAATTAGAAGAGACCAAATCAAATTGAGAAAATATACCTTCTTCCCATCTTTGTATTTTTTGTATTTCTATCCTTAGTGGCACGTAGCAAATGATTAATAAATGCTTGTTCATTAATTGATTCCTTGCAGAGGCAAGGAACTGTGGATGTGGAATATGATATGATTGAAGTGTTGATTGAAGTTGTCAAACTGCCTTTTCTTTCCTTCTTTATTTTTCAATCATTGTTACAAAGAATGGCTCAATGAGTAGAAAAAGTGGAGAAAGGTATTCAGGAATGAAAGTCATTAAAAAAAATGATGGTGCTGTGGATAGAGTGCTGACCTGAAGTCAAGAAGACCTGAGTTCATATCTGTCTGAGACATTTACTACCTGTGTGACCAAGGGCAAATCACTGAACGCTGTTTGCCTCATTTTCCTCATTTATAAAATGATCTGGAGAAGGACATGGCAAACCACTCTAGGATCTCTGCTGAGAAAGTCCCAAATGGGCTCACAAAGAGTTGGATGTGACTGAACAACAACAACGGCTCAGGTATTCAGAAATGAAGGTCATCTAAAAACCAAAAACCAATAAAATAATTTTTAATGTTTACAAAAAGAAGAAAATGAATGGCTCAAATGTTAGGTCCCTTCTTTTGATAGCAAAATGTATAGGGAAACTAAATATGCATTTATGAGGTTGTGGAGATAAACCAGAAATATCAGATGCCTAAAACTACTTAGGGAGATTCACTCACCTGGACATGTTTCCGAAGCCTGAACAATCAAGGCCTTAGCACACAAGAACAAGAATATCTGGGTAGCCTTCTCCATGGCAGCTCTGTTGGGATCTTGGCCTCTCATGCGTTTGCCTCAGGAGCAGATCCCAGACTCTTATAGGGAAGAGAAATCCAACCCTAATCCTAGCCTCTTGTTTCTCCCCTTCCTGTGGCACCAACATTGCTTATCGAGTAATCAAGAATTATATGTCCCCCAAATTAGACCCCTCTTAGCTTCCTGTCTAACTGGCCTCACCTTCCTTTCTGACAGTGGACTCTCAGCGGCCCTCTTGGGGAGTTGTGATGGAAAAAGAGTTGGCTCTGAAGTCAAAGGATGAGAGCTTCAATCTCAGCCTTGCCACTGACAACTTGGGTGACTGGGCAAGTCACAAGCTCTCTAGTCCTCAGAGTCCTTATCTGAAAATAATGGGGTTTAACATCATCTTAAAGAGCTCTTCCAACTCAAAACTCTAAATCTATGGTCCTATGCTCAGGCATATTAGTCTGAGTGGTCACAGGTGAGTTGCTGTTTCCAAATGTGGTTTCTCCAGTCTTTTCTAGGCAAGTAGGAAAAGCATCACGAAACCATGGAAAGAGGGCTAAATTTGGAGTCAGAGACCCTGGGTTCACTTGCTACCTGTGTGAAGACAGGCAAATCACTTAACCTCTCTGGGCCTCAGGTTCTTCCAATGTATAATGAGGAGGTTGGAGTAGATGAACTCTAAGGTCAATTTCAGATCTCAGATCCTATATGTCTCAAAGATTGGCATTCCAAGACCATTTCTTTTCAGTCATCAGTCAGGAGAAAAACAAATTTATTCTAGTTTTCCCTATCCTAACCCTTCCAACTTCCCAGGTGTGAAATATAGGCATCTTCCATAACTCCTCACGGTCTCTGATTCTCCATATTCACATTGTTAACAAGATTAGTTGATTTTATTTTTGTAACATATTTCAAATACTTCCCCTTCTCTCCTCTGGCATTACCACTGCCCTGGTGCAGGCCCACATCATCTCATGACTAGAAGATTGCAGTGCCTACCACAAGCCTCTCCATTCCACTCCATCCTCCACTTAACATGCCAAAATGATCTTCATAAAGCAAAAGTTACTTTTTTTTTTTACCATGTTACTTCACCTATTCAGTAAACTCCAGTGGCTCCCCATCACCTCTGGAATCCAACATAAAATTCTATTTGGCATTCAAAGACTTTCCAAAGTGCTCATCTAGTTGGGCACCAGCTCCTTAACATGCATCTTCAGTACACCTTCTAATTCTATACCCCTATAGATATTGGGACTGTTGTAGACTGAGCGCCAGGCTCCCTCTCCCCCAGGAGCCTTCCTAGTTGAAGGAGTCTTTTGGGGCCTGAAGATGGCACAAAGTCCAGAGCTCCAAAGGGAAGAGAATTTTCATCCCCAAGTTATCAATATAACCCATCAGAAGGGGTCAAGCCAGCTGGGCTGAAACTCCCCCCTGGCTCCAGACAGAACCTTAAGGAGACATTGGTCTCCTTACATGGAACTTGGGCCCTCAATGCAACAAGAACAGTCCTTGTATGTACACCACAATGGGGCATTTGTATAACTGTATAGAAACCCAGATTAATCCCCAAATTTCCCTCCTCATGTTACACAATTAGATCTTAAGCATGAGCAGGCACTTAATCTTTTCCTCCCAATTCACATCTGCCTGCCTCTCTGTTTACCTCTTTTGGAGAAGCAGCAGTACAGCGTAAGTAGCTAGTGCTGGACTTGGATTTAGGCAAACTTGGGTTCAAATTCTGCTTCTGACTAGGTGTATGATTATAGGTGAGTCACTTAACTTTTATGAGTTTCAATTTTCTCATCCACAAAATAGAGAGAAAAAAATTCATCGTATCCACCTTACTGGGTCATTGTGAGACTCAAATCAGATCTTTTATATAAACTACTAGGAAATGCTTAAAAGACTACCATACCATTTTCCTAGATCCTCTCTTTGTGGCACAACTTTGAATTTTTTAGGATTTCTTTCATAGAGAAAAACCAGGGCCTAGGATGCTGCCCTTTACTGATATTTCATATATAGTTTGTCTGTAATCATAACTTCACGTTATACCAAGGCATTCATTTGAACTCATCATTTTCGGTTCTGATTCAAGAGTTTCATTCTTGGGCCTAACCTACATGGTTCCCTTCTGCAGTCTCTGAGAATCCAGCCTATAGTCTCCATGGAAATGCTGTTTGGTAGGTTTGGAGAGTTTAGCTAGGATGGTATTATATATAAAACGCTTTTATTAAATCCCACTTGTTGCATGGAAACTTCAAGGAAACATTGGCATGTCAGTCCTAATATTGGGGAGGGGAGTATGTATCATTTGGGATCTTTCTGATATGGGACCCCAAATGAATTAAGTCATCTGGACTATAGCCCTGCCCATGGGTGTCTTCCGTAGGGGAAGTGACATGTTCATTGCTCACCTTTTACTGAAACTTTCATTAGTCCCACCCTCATAGGGAAGGTGGAGAATGGGAGGAGCTGAGCTGTAAAAGACATATCGGTAAAGAGAACCTGGACTAGATACCAAGGGAAGCATCCAAGTAACAGAATGGGCTGGTCTGCCTTAATAATTCTCTTCATACTTCTTTCCCTCTCCTTTTGCCTTTGCCAGAAGAAGGAAGGAGGCACATGTCCATGTGAGTGGGCAACCTATTTATTTCCCCAGGAAACTGGGGAGAAAGGAGGAGAATGGTTCCCAGCACTGACAAAAACCCAAGATTCATCATGTAGATAGAGATTGAGGATATAAGAACATGGCTGGCCTCTCCAGTGGTAAATCCACATCACAGAGTAGGTACTGTGAAATCAGGGCACCAAAAGGCATCCAAAATATCTACTCCATTCAGTGACCAAGGTGTCTATAATTCCACCATTTGTATTTCATGCCTTTGAGTTCTCTTCCTACTTCTGATTTAAAATGAGAATTCTTCTGGGAAATGACATTTTTTAGGTCCTTAACCCTACAATGTAAATGAATATTGACTCCTTCCCTTGGTGACTTTGATTTGAAGTAGTTGGAGAGGCTACCAGCTTAGGATGCTGGTCATGCACCAAAGAGAGTACTCTATAAAGGTGGAGGGGGAGGGTTTAACATTTTGCAAGATGGACAAATGGTAAAAACAAACTTCCCTCACTTAATGATTTTGCTGAAATACCCCATTCTGCATGAGAAACCAGATGGTAAATGATCATCATATATATACCAGCAAAATGCCACCATAAAATACCACCAAAGGATGTAATTCTATTTCTAAAGAAAGTGAAATTAATCTGATGATGACAGCAAATGCAACAGAACTAAAATTTGTCTAGGATTGAACTTAATTTCCCTATATCTGAGTTGTTACTGTTATTACGGTTGTTTTATGTATAATATCAAGCTTATTGAAAAGGCTTAGCCAGAGATCATCAAGGAGAAAGAAAGGATGCACTGTGCTTCAGGTCTTGAACTGGGGACAATGAATTTCACTGTATTCAAATCCCAGCTCTGCCAATTACCACCTTTGTGACCGAGGATAAATCACTTAACCCCTCTGGGCCTCAGTTTCCTTCTCTATAAAATGGGAGAATTAGAATGGATGGCCTCTATAATAGATGGCTTTCTAATTCTAAATGGATGATCCTTTGGTTGACAACCTTATTATCCAGCTCTCTACCCTCCATAACTATCAATAGGACCACCAATGATACTTCTCTTAGCAAGCTGGGTACAAACAAGCCAGGCTAAAGAATATCAGAAGAATGAAGGCCTCTGGTGATTTGAATTTTCTAGGCAGTTTAAGGATTCACAGAAATTTTTTTAGGTTTCTATTTTTATGGCTGAGATCTCTTTGCAGTGCTTAAGTCCCCTTTCTTCTCTAAGAGAATTCTAATGACCATTACAGAATCTTAGGCCCCCTTGGAGGCTTGGGGCCATTCCTCTGAACATCAGTTCTCACAGTCTAGAACATGGTTCTAGGTCAGAGGTTAACTTTTTTGTGTCCTGGATCCCTTTAGCAGTCTGCTGAAGCCTATGAACCCTTTCTCATAAAAAAAGTTTTTTAAGTGTATAAAATAAAATAGAATTGAAAAAGCAATAATATTGAAGTATAGCTATCAAAATATTTAAAAAACAAGTCTGTCAAGTGCCCTGAAAAAGCCATGGACCCTGAGTGGGTAGTAATCTTTGAACCCCAGGTTAAGAATCCCTGTCCTAAAGGGTTTAGATCAGAGGTTCCTAAGCTTATTTAGACTTCTACCCCTTTTCAAAAAAAAATTACTCAGTGCCCTCCTGGAAATCTACTTTCTTTAACCCTTTAATTGTCTTTTTGAAATCTGTATCATTTCAAAAAAATATAATTTTTTAAATTACATCTTAGATTTAATAATTTATTGTAAATTTGTGAAGTTTTCCTGCATTGAAATTTTGATGATGCAGCATTGTATCATGTAATCATATCCTATAGTATTGTAAACAAGTCATTACACCCACATATTCCTGTCAATATATGCTGGACTTCCCAACAAGGTATGACAAGGCTCATCTGCCAACACCTGCTTGTTAAGATCTATCAGCAGACTTCACCACTGATTGGTTATAACTTGCATTTTATGTATTTATTTGGAAAATGATGTTATTACTATGACTTTAACTCTGTTATACAACAGATTAAACATACAAATAGTTTTTCAAAATATTTTTCTCTTCTTTCCCTATCTTCCATCACCCTCTTATTTTTATTTAACACCCCCTAATTGCACCCAAGGCTACCACGTTCCCCCCTCTGGTTCAGCACCCTCCAGGAGGCAGCATCACCCACTTGGGAACCTATAGTAGACTAGGGGACTGTTTCAGTCTATGAGCCACATGTGCCCTCAAAGCTGCAAGTTTCCCACCCCTAGTTTAAACGTTGAACTACTAACCCACTGTCCTCTTTGTGACTCGAAATGCTTGTCATTAGCTTATCATTCTGCACATCATAAGCAACTGAAAATGTGTGTTTGAATTAAATTTTTCTAAGGCTGCTTCTATAATTTTACAGATAAGAAAACTGGAGCTCAGAGAGGTTAAGTGAATTGCCCATGGTCACACAGTTAGTAGAGTTTCAGAGGCAATATATGAACCTGCTGCCTCCAAGCTGAATATTACTCTAACCACCTTACATATGCTATCTCTCACAAAGGTGTCAAGGACAGTTTGGTGGTGGTAGTTTCTTTTTTTTCTTCTTAAATAAATCTATACCATAAGTATGATTTTTTTTTAATTTGATGTTTTTTTTCTCTAACCCAAGAATCACTGAGTTCCATTTAAACAAGGCTGGAAAACAGGGAGGCTGTGATTTTTTTTGGTCCTCATCAGATAGAACAATCTTCACTCCTTTGAGATTTGACCAGAGTTTCTCTTTTGAAATGAATTTATTCAAAGGTCAAGCTACCTACCATTAATCAGGCCTTCTTAATCAAGAATAAATCAGCTGGTTTATTGTCTGCCCTTCCTTTAGTTCCAAATACCATCCCTGCTCCTTGCAGGGCAAGGACTACCTCCCAGAGTTCACTAGCCCAACTAGTAGAAGATGGGTAGGTCTGGGAAAAGATGCGTAATCTCAAGAGTGACTCTTATAAAGGGATGAGTCCAAGAAAAAAAATGGGAAATAAAGACTCAGGTCAGTTTTCTTCTTGATCAATATGTTTTAACTGTCTGTGTTCTTCCTGCCTTCTACTGCAATAAGTAAGATTAAATTCTTTCCCAGCCTCTGTGCTACTGCTACTAACATATTCTCCAATGGGACTCCCAGTCCTGCTTGTATATTGTAGAAATTTGTTTTATTTGGGGTCAGATTAAGGGAGTTCTTCATGAGATTGGAGGGATGGGGAGTTACTTTGGTTTAGATGTTCTTAAGAACATTGCTGCATAGTTGTTTGAAGTTCCAGAAGAACTGGAAAACTGCAAGATAGAAAAAATTAGAGGCCTTTTCCTGGAAATTTTTTTTAATTTGGAATCAAACAAGTTGGACTCAGAACAGGAGGTGAAAAGTGGATAGGCTGGTTTGTAATTATCTTTTGGGAAGCCAATCAGTTTACCAAAGTCATCTCTTACCTCTGCCTCTCCCCTCTTTGCTCCAGAGGTGAAAGTTATGGGTCTGGACCCTCAGACAAATGTTCCATCCTCCAAGACTTCCTGGTTTTCCTGGAGCTCCATTGCTTAAAGGAGAAACTGGCACAGCTATATTAGACCCACAGCCTGGGTCCAGTGTGAGACAATATCAAGCAAAGGTGGGAAAGAAGGAAAGGATATAAATGATAGATGATAAATCTATCCCTTGTCATCAAAAGAATTTTGGGGAGATCACCTGGCATCATACACCTACCCCCAATCACCAGTATCTGTCCCACCCACCCCCATAAACTAGTTCCTGCCTAATCCCTCTCTAAGACCTAGTTTCCAACCTTTCACTACCTTTTGGTAACACCATCCCTATCCCTGGTTATGTTTCCATTGCTAGATCATCTCCTATCCCTAGTTCTTGTCTCCATTGCCATTCCATGTGCATTCCCCAAACTATTCAATAAGAAGCCATGGTGTAGCCTCCAGATGCCCATCCCATATGACTGTCCTCTCTTCCTCCCCTACACCTGACCTCCAATAGTAAGCGTTCAAGGAGTTTCATCTTTACCATAGAGCATGGATCATCCTAAATGTAGGTTCTTGCATTTTTTTCAGGAAAAAGGAGGTCCTCAGGAAGCCCAGGAAAGATTAGATCAGATGACAAGTGATGTCTTTGACTGCTTTTCCCCAATACAACCTTCTTGGCACAGATCCTAAGCTTTAGGAAATCTCCTTTCAGGGCCAGAAACTGTGGAAAAGAATGAGGAATATGACTCTATCCACAAGGCAAAACCAAATTAGGGAGAGAAACAGCTGGTGAAGATTTCACTTTTCTCCTCCGAACCCCTAACATTCAATTTCTCCCTCATGACTTCACTCCTCAGGATTTATGCCCTGTCCCTTAATGTCCCATCATTCCCAATAGGACCTCTTCCCACAAGAACCAACTCATTTCTCCCTCCCCATGGGTGGAGAGGAAGTAGAAATGTGAAAAATACATTTCCTCATCTGTAAAATGAGCAGGTTAGACTAACTGGCATCTAACTTTCTTTGCAGTACTAAATGCTATTAGCCTGTATGTTTCCCCCCCAGAAAACCAAGGGGCTTCAGGCTCTCCAAGAACAAAAGGTAAGGGAGGTCCAAGTACAAGGTTCATGCTTAGCTCTGAGAAAAGACTTGGTCAAACATGATCCCCATTGAACTCTACCCACAGAGCTGGGGACTAGGAAAAAATCATAGCTCAGAAGGGTTAGGGTCAGTTTTGGATGAGTAGTAGGGCAGCAGACTCAGATGCAACAGGGAGGAGAGAACAACTCCAGATGGGAGAAATAGGCTATGGAATCCCTGGTCTAGAACTGGATATATTGTTTCCTGCTCCTTTCTCTATGAATATGGCAGATGAGCAGTATTATGAACAAAAAGGAGAAAAGATTCCTCCTCTAGTTCATCCTATATCACCACCCCAAATCCCTCTCCATCCCTTAGCCCTAATGTTACTCCTCCATCCCTTAATCCCAGTGTCCCTCACTTCCCAATGGTCCTCCCTCTATCTCCTAACTCTTATATCCCAACCATCCTCCCTCATCCCCAGTGTCCTCCTCTGTCCCCTATAATTCTGTATCACCTATTTTCCATCTTCCAATGTTACCTTATCCATCCTTCCTGGAGAAGATGGCAGCAGTAACCAATGCCCAACATGTAAAGCAGAGGGTTGTCTCTGCTCACCTAGGTTTTACACCCGTGACTCTCCACTGCCACGTCCCTCCCAGTGTCACTAATAGTGATAAGGATAAGCAAGGTGCACATCTATTAGCTTCCTCCTCTATTCTTAATGGACCAAAGGTACAGTCCCCATCCCTATATGTAGGAACAGACAAGGCTATTGAGCAAGATATAACTACTGTTCTTGGAAAACTTACAGATGAGAAAAAAGGAGGACAAGGTCTAGTGAAAAGTACATGGGAATATGTTCTAATCATCAATAACAAGATTATTTAATCTATGCCTCACTTTAGGAGAAGAAAGAGCTCCAAGAACATATTCTCCAATTGGAGTAAGAACTTTTCCCAAATCCTCAGAGTAGAAGAAATTGTTTATGTTTCTCCTCTATAGGTGGACTAAGGTTTCAGTAATACTGAGAATTAAAAATGTAGCTCTATAGAACTGGAGTGTAGAGAAGAAAATGGTAAACCACTACAGTATCTCAGTCAAGAAAACCCCAAATGGGGTCATGAAGAGTCAGACACAACTGAAACAACTAACCAACAACAACCACCAACCTGAATGTGCCAAGTCTAAGATTGTAACATGAGGAATAACTGCACATTGTTAACTAATCATTTTCAACCCAAAATTGGGAACCTAACAGAAGGAAGGGTAATATAATGCCCAGACAGATCCTTCCTCATTATCTGGTCCCACTTCTCCAATGAGATAGGTCAGGGGAACCTTCTTTCAAGGATTATCAAACCTTTCTAACTTTAGGTCCTTCCATTGTCTAACATTGTTATAAACACTTCCTCACATTAGGCCATTGTATTTGTGATATCTCTAAATTCCTGATTTTTTTCTTGGGAATTTATATTCCTATATAGACAATATGAAAATAACAGAGAAAACTGAAATAAAGACCTTTCTAAAGAAAGAATATGTCTGATTATATGCATAATTCTGATTATGTGTTGTTTTAGTACATATATATATATTGTGTTTGGATTGTGTACTTATATATAGAAGATCCATATTTAAATATGGATCAGGATACATGTGTATGGGGGAGAGGGAGAGAAGGGGAGAGAGACAGAGACAGGGAGAGAGCTAGAGAGAGAGGAAGTAGTGTGTTGAATGGAGTTGAATGTTGGACATAAATTTTGATGCTAACTTGTTGCCTGGGAGCAGCCCTGCCTAACCTACTATCTTCCTTCCCCACCCCATCCCTTCCCCAGCAGAACAGTTGGGCTTTCTGCTGTGTCAGAGATGAATGCAGGGCTCCTCATTCTAAGCCTCCCACAGTCCTTCCCAGACTTCTAACCTGGATTCCCCCTTCCCTCTAGGAATGGGTGGCAGGTAGCACAGCCTGGAGAAGAGGATCCAAATGAGCATTTGGATAAATAAAGGATTATTTTGCCACTGCCATTGTTTTTGTCTTGTGTGCCTACTTCCTCACCCTTCTCAGTGGTCATCCCTTTCACTGTATTAGGAAGGGGGAAGGGGGAAGGAGAACCTCTGGGGCAGAAACACCAAGGCCTAGATTTTCCTGATAAAAGGCTCCTCATTCATACCAGTACCTCACCCCCACACTCCAAATCCCTTGGTCCTGTTAGCATATTGGATCTGTTTTGGGATATGGCTAATAGAATTACATGCAGAAACACAAAAATAATGTAAATAGCTTTGGTCTGTCTTAATTCCCTTCTCTTCTGCCTAGGGCCCTGAAACTATAAGGAGGTTTTAGCACAAGGGAATACCCTAAGTGACTGTACATCATCTACCTCTCCAACTGAAAGCCTCTGACTGTAATGTGTAACATGGACACTGATGGTGGGAGATGGACTGGAGTAGAAACTAAACAAATCAAAGCCCCCTTACTCCCCCTCCCCCCAAATTTTGGTACAATCCTCCCCTGCTCTCACTTCTATGTTCTGTGTTCCCTCCTTTATCATCATCTGTAAAATAAAAAACATTCCTTCCAGTTCTAGAACTTCATATATGAGGATTTCACCTTTTTCCCCCTCTGGGCATTCACTCAAAGTAGGAACAGTGACTCTGTGAGACTACAGTGAATGAGCACTATGAAGATCAGTATGGCACAGTGGAAAAATTACTGGATATGGAATCAGAAGACATTCCAACTGAGGTACTTATTTTCTAAGTGACCTTGGGCAAATTGCTTAACTTCTCTTTGCCTCAGTTTCCTCATCTGTAAAATAAGGAGGTTGAAGTAGACAACTTCTAAGGTCCCTTCCAGCTCTGAATCTGTGATATATGTTCCAGCAGTACTATGAGGCGTTAGAAATTTCCCTAGGGGAATGACTGGACAAGTTGTGGTATATGAATGTAATGGAATACTATTGTTCCCTAAGAAATGGTGAGCAGGCAGATTCCAGAAAAGCTTGGAAAGACTGATGCTGAGTGAAGTGAGCAGAACTAGGAGAACATTGTACACAGTAACAGCAACATTGTACTTTGACCAACTTTGTTAGACTTAGCTCTTCCGAGCAATGCAAGAATCTAAGACAACTCCAAACGACTCATGATGGAAAATGCTATCCATATCCAGAGAAAGAACTTCTCTTTTTTTGTTATTGTTTTTTGTCTTTTCTTTCTCGGGGTTTTGCCCTTTTATTCTGATTCTTCTTTCACAACATAACTAATATGGAAAGATGTTTAATATGACTGTACATGTATAGCCTATATCAAATTGCATGCTATCTTGAGGAAGGTGGGGGAGATGAAGGGGAGAAAATTTAGAACTCAAAGTCTTATAAAAGTGAAGGTTGAAAACCATAAATAAATAAATAAATTTTGAAAAAAGGAAAAAAGAAATTTTCCCAGGAAGGTGAATTCTGTCTGGGTGAATTCTGTTCCATGTGTAACTCAGTCATGCAGTTGAAAGCTCTTATTTTGTTTCAGCTCATGGGGCTCAGATTTGAGTTCAGTGGGACCTCTTGATTTATTTTTTCCCTGTCCCTGAGGAGCCAAAGCTCAAAACATTTCTTTCCCATAGGACCTCTGTTTCCTCCACAAGTTTTGCAGAGACACACTGATGATCTCTGCAGACTTCTTTCAGAACTAAAATACATGCAAAAGAGGCTTAAACAGTCAAAAGAAAGAATTCTGACTGGAGAATGACAATCTCCACCTGCTGACAGCTCCAGGTAAGTTCAGAATCAATGTCCTTGTTTGCAGGGTGAACATTATTTTTATTTCAGGCCAACTTATCTCACCTACTCTAGTAGAAAAGGCATTGAGACAGTGCCTAGTGTTTCTCCCTCCTGCCAGTTCCTTTAATTCCTTCCACATAGAAACTACAAACAACCTAAATCCAGTAACTCAGGTATTTCTCTCTTTCCAATCTCATAATGCCACAAAGAAAAGGATGGTCACAATCCTGCAGTCAAAGTTTCCTGGTATCATAGATCACCAAGGCTAAAAGGGACCATAAAATCACAAAGTTCAACCTCACCATTTTGACAAATAAGGTAAATTAACCCTAAAAAAGGAAAGTGATTTGCCTAAAGTCTCAGAGCAAGTGGCTCCCATTATATTGTTCGGGAAATCAGGAACTCCAGATTGATTTCCAAGATTTTGATAATCAAACTTCCTTTGCCAAGTGTGATTGATTCAGCATCTCTGGAAGAAGCTAAGACGTACAAATTGAGTCTTGGAAAGTTTCTCAGTAGTACACAGATTGATCCATTCCCCATCATGAGTGCACATGTCATACAGAACAGCCAGAGACCTCACAGTTGGAGAGGCAGATGATGTACCACCATTCTGAATATTCCTACAGACTAACCCTTTCTTGCAGATTTGGGTCCTAGGGAGAAGAGAAGTAATCAAGATAGATCAGATCTCATGTTTTGTCAGTTACATATTTTATTAGGAGATTAGGAGGCAAGGAGAGACAGAAAAAAAACAGATGTCCATCCATTTGGCAAGCTCCTCCCACCATGGGCTTCTTGTGACTCAGACTGTGGGCTGGGCCAAAGCTCAAAGCAGGTCCCATGGGCCTATTAAGGGGCAGAGAGATCTTCAAATTCCATTAACATTACACAGATGTGTCAAGATGGATCCAAAAATCCAAAGCTAGCTAATAGCTTATCTCCAGAGACTACTCAATGATTCTGCACTTCCAGCTAGGTTTACTCTTGATCACAGGAAAGGACAGTTGGTATGTCAAGACATTCTGTATCCTGATTGGCCAAATCAGTCCCATACAGGTCCCCTCAGTTACCTGGATAATTAGGGAAGCTCAAGCAAATCAAGGCAGTTAGCATACCCATTTTCACAGACTAATAAGAACATCACCTCATGAAAAAGTGAAAGATATGAACTAGGGAACAGCAGAATATAAATAGGTCATGTGGGCAAGACTTTGTAAGGTCCTGAATGCTGGGCGGAGATTTGACGAAGATGATGTTAGGGAGCCATTGAAAATTTTTAAGCAGGGAATTTCTGTGGTGAAAGTGGTGCATTAGAGAGAGTAATTTGACAGAACAGTAGTACTACTAAAAGGCAGTTGGCCATGATGGTGATTTGACACAATCCCAGAACCAAATCATAGAACATCTGAATGGACTTTCCCTACTGGGGACCTAGCCTTTGCTGCCCAGGACTGCCAGTATCCTGAGACAAAGGGAAGAAGGTGGGGATACTGATGGGTGGTCACTGGAAAGGGGCTAGGCAGTAAAACATAGATGAAATAGGCAATGCCCACTGGCCAGCTAGATTTCTGTCCTAATTTCCCCAGGAAATCCCTTAAATACACATAAGAACATGTTTTCTACCCAAGAACTGGAAAATGATAATAAGATTTCTACCAGAAAACTGCACTTTTCTTTCCAGGCATTAAAAGGTGGTGGTAAATAAATGCTATGAAGCCAATCTCAATGGACTCTACTTGAGGGAGGTCATCAAAATTATGCCAATGGCATCAATTGAAAGTTGTGGAAAGTATATAATTATTTCTACAAATTCACAGTAAATTCTGAGCCCAGCCTTCCAGCAACTCCAAAATACAGATGCACCCGTCATACCTAGCTAATCCTCATTCCATGCTGCTTTTGAGCTCCTGGGTACATTTTCGAGCTATGAAAAGTAGGTGAGAGCCCACTACCAGTTAGGAGCCAAGTTTTGCTCCATGTTTCCTGCCCCATTTTCACTGACCATAATCCTTGAACTATTCTACCCCTGTCCACTCACTAGCAAAGATTACCATACTATCTAAATCCATGCCTGCAAGAAGTGGTAGAGCATTATTGCAATAACCCTATATCTTTGAATCTCTCCTAATATTTGGGTATCCTCAGAGTTAAACACATTGCCCAGTCTATAGCAAAGACTTTAAAAATGCTTTTTCATTCATTCATTTTATTGGTTGCATAATCAAAAGGTGCATTGGCTATAGGGGAAGTGGTGAAGACAGGGAAGGGGATTTGTACTCATTCTCATACACATGATGAAAATCCCTAAAATAAAAACTAAAGAAGGGAAGGAAACCCTTTGGTGCCTACTTGGATAACTATAAGTAGCCAGGTATAGAGATATAAAGATACTGGACAGGAGTCAGGGAACTTGGGAAGGAAAGGCATTGAGAAATAAAATACCTTACCTGTCCCTAAATTAAGACTTGAGGAATCAAAAAGATTGACAGGGCTATTATAATAGCAGGTTATCTGAACCATATGGAACATGGAAGAGACTTTCCCATGTATTTCCAGCCTCAGCAGATGCTAGGGGAGGCGGAGCCAAGGTGGTGGAGTAGAAGGACAGACCTGCTCTAGCTCTCCCCCCACAGCCCATATAATACCTGTAAAAAATGACTCTAAACAAATTCTAGAGCAACATAAGCCATGAAATGACAGAGTGAAAAAGATTTTCAGCCCAAGATAGCCTGACTCAGAGTAGAGCACAGCCCAGCCTTGGCCAAGCGCAGGGCATAGGCAGGACTAGAGCAGGCTTCAGAGTGCAAAAACACAAGTAGTAGCTGCGGTTCCCAGATATCTCAACTCATAAATGCCAAAGACAGCTTCAAAGGTCAGTAAGAAAGCTCTCTTACCTGGGTGAGAGGGGGGTAAGGGTCTGGCTCTGGCCCTGGCCCTGGCCCCAGGGTGACAGCAACATCCACTTTTGGAACCCTTGGCCCAAAGACCCTGGGGGAATCGAGCAACTGATCTGGATCTCAGCCCTGAGTGGAGGTCCTGGGGTAAGGAGGAGCATTGGCGCTGGTGTGGTGGAGCTGGTGGTGGCAGGACCTACTCATAGGTCCTGGGCAGAAAAGAATGCCTGTGGTTACTGCCAGACCAGAGTTCAGGCCAGGAGAGGAGTAAACTCCTCTCCCTTGATTATGTCACCTTGGAGGAACTGAGAACTTACAGGTCCCTAGAGTATACCCTCCACTTGACAAAGGACTCAAAAGTCAGGTAAGTGGCTGGGAAAATGTCCCAATAGGGGAAAAAAATAAGACTATAGAGGCTTATTTTCTTGGTGAAAAGGTATTTTCTTCCATTCTTTCAGATAAGGAAGAGCAATAGATGCTAAAATTTCCCTCTGGTTCTGTCAATCCTCCTAAGCAGAATGAAGACAAGTGTACCTTTCCCCACTCCACTCCCTTACTTTGTTCTCACTCCTTCTTTCTGGCTTCTAAAATGAAAGAATGAATGGGCACCTCAAGGTGCAAGTACCCTACATTTCCATATAGCAGTGAAGCCCCTGGGAACTGAGAATTGCAATATAGATCTCATCACAACACTGTCAAGGCTTCATTCTAACCCAATCATGCCCCAGTGACTTCACAGCCACCACCTAAGACAGTGGGGTGATGTAAGCAAGTCAGTCAGAGACAAAAATCTTGGCAGCTTCTCATGCTTTTAAATCCATTCTTATTCCCAGACTGACAGAAAGTAATACTTCCTGAGAAATCTGTCTCCAGAGAACAGAAATAGTACCCAGGCAGGTTCCTCAAAAACTGTGTCTTTTAGAAGGTGATGTAATCAGAAGTCAGACACTGCAGAGAATTAGGTGAGAGGAAAGGAAGTGGAGGCCCTTGTGGCCTACAGCCTTCTCAAGGAGCTTGGCCATGAAAAGGAGAATTGGCATGGGACATTAAGTAGGAAATGCTCATAAGCATTTCATTTTCAGGATAGAAAACTTTAATATTCTTCTATCTGATCATAACCTCCTATCATTTTATCATTCCCTATGTCTTACTCTTCTTAAACCTATTCTTTGTTTTCTCAAGTTCTCTAATCCTCCATCCCTTGGGATTTCCCAGGCTTTTCTGTTCTGACTTTACTTTTCTTCCCTTCCAAATCTTTACCCTACAACTCAATCTGTCCTCCACTCTCAAATCCTTTATTTTCTTGTTCTACAAACACTGATGCCTTGCCAAATTCCAACTCAGAGTTATTCCTAACATTAGCCTCCATTCCTACTCAAATGCTACTGACTACAACTGCAGTAAATCTTGCAGTCAAGCTAACTGCTTCCACTCTAAATTTATGTTAGCCAACCTCAGTTGAGCCCTCACTGCAACACGGTAATCTATTTAGTCTCATGGAGACTCATCCAAACATTCCTTCAAAACTAGACAGAAAGACCCAGCAGTGAAAGCAAGTGGGCTAGAGAACTAATTAGATGAGAGGGGGAGCTCACCAGGTGGGTTAAAGGCTTTCAGGGATGTCCTAATTTTGATAGAGTAGAAAGACCCTTACTTCCTTTGTCCCTGATGTACCAGTACAAATTTACTAATACCCCCATAGGTTGACCATTATCTTCTTATCCCACACTATATTTTTAAAACTACACCCAAAGTTCCTTACAAAAAATATTATCATTACATGCTGAATTACATGGCAACAGGCATTATTCCTCCTCATCATTCTCATAATGAGTCTTCATGTGAACAGTCTTATGGCTACCCCATCTCCCACTCAAACTTCATCAACGACTGTGTCCAGTCCTTTATAGTGATCTGGTGGTGACGGCCCATGTTTCAGACTGACACAGTTCAGGTGGAGATGTGCCCAAAAGGCAGAATCTAAAGATTATCTATAATTGACTGGTCATAAAGGATAGGAATTATGGGGAGAAAACATAAATCCAATCCTCCACATCTATCTTTTAAAAACTACATCCCTTTCCTTCCTGTCTTTCATCAGAGATCTGGTAATACAGGGCATTCATCTTTAAGGTACCAAGTTTACAGAACTCCCCATTTTATCCACCTGAAAAATGACAAAGGACAATTCTCATCCTGGGCCTTCAAGTGATTATTCTAATTTTGCTAAACCAAATCATAGACCATATCATCATTAGCCATTGTTCTAGGGATTCATTCGATTTCTCTTGCAACCACCAAAGCTCCTTTATATTAACAGCCTATAAACTATCTTACTCCACATTTTAGAAGCAATAATACAGGGGCAAATAATGAGGTAAGGCTGAGGGGCTGTTGTTAGGGTTTTTTTAACTACTTGCTATAATTCCTTTTCATGATTACCTCTAATTCTATTATCCTCTTTAATAACCTCAATTTTTGCAAAGTTCAAGGCATTCTTCAAAGAAACTTCTGTATCAGGCAGCATCTTTCTGTCTGTTGCCTATTAGTTCCTGACTCCATTAACACTGCTTCTTCAGGTGCCTCCCACCCCCCGCCCTCTCTCCAGCAGTCACTCATCTCTCTATCTCTCTGCTCACCATGGCGCTGCTACAATCCTGCTGCCTGCTCTCTGGAGCCTCCTCCTTTCACTGGGGTCTCAGCCACCACCGCCACAGTCAGTCCTTGGTGAACCCACATGGAGATGGGTTTCCCCTGATGCTATGTTGGGGGTTACGGAAGCATTTAAGAGAGAAACCAAAGCAAGAAGATGAATCGGGGAGTTGGGGCCCCCCGAGATGACAATGGGAAGCCTTACGTATTCCAAACGTACCTAAGGCAGAGGCTCAAATTGGATAAAGAGTACCTGCCCACTGCAGGACTGACTGAATTCTGCAAGACATCAGCAGAGTTGGCACTAGGTGAAAATAACAAAGTTCCAAAAAGCAAACAATATGTCACTGCACAGACCATTTCTGGAACTGGAGCATTAAGTAAGAATGGGAACCAGTTTTCTGCAACAGTTCTTCAAATCCAGCTGGGATGTATATCTTCCAAAACCATCCTGGGGAAATCACACCCCAATCTTCAGGGATGCTGGCATGCAGCTGAATGACTATCACTACTACAACCCCAAGGTTTGTGGCTTTGACTTCACCAGAGCCCTGGAAGACATTTCAAAAATCCCAGAGCAGAGTGTCATCCTTCTATATGCCTGAGCTCCCAACCCCACTGGAGTTGATCCTCATCCTGAGCAGTGAAAAGAAATAGCACCCTTGGTAAAGCAAAGGAATCTCTTTGCCTTTTTTGACATGGCATTCTAAGGCTTTGCCAGTGGGGGTGGCAACAAGGATGCCTGAGCTGTTCATCACTTCATTAATCAGGGCACTAAAGTCTCTCTTTGTCGGTCGTACACCAAGAACATGGGCCTATATGGTAAATGCATGGGAGCCTTTACCGTGGTTTGTAAAGATGCTGATGAAGCCAAAAGGGTAGAATCCCAACTGAAAATCCTGATTCATCCCATATATTCCAGTCCCCCTCTCAATAGGACCCGAATTGCTGCCACAATCCTGAATAGTCTTGATTTGAGAAGCCAGTGATTGCAAGAGGTCAAAGGCATGGCAGATCACATCATTAGCATGCGAACCCAGCTGGTTTCCAGCCTCAAGAAAGAGGGCTCCTCCCACATTTGGCACCACATCATTGACCAGATTGGCATGTTTTGTTTCACAGGCCTGAAAGCTGATTGGGTGGAACAACTGACCAAGGAGCTCTCCATTTATGTGATGAAAGATGGCTACATTTCCATAGCAGGGGTTTCATCAGGCAATGTAGGATACCTTGCCCATGCCATTCACTAAGTGACCAAATAACTCTCTGTGGCAAAATGGAGCAGAGACAACCTACCCACTTTCAGACTCTGCTATTTGAGATTCAAAGAGATGATTGAGCTGGCGAAGATAGGAGTGGTGTGAGAATTCCTTTAAACCACAGTGCTTAATGCTCAGCCATTGAAAGTGTTTCAGAACAAGACCTGTGAGTAGGCTAAAGGCATCTGAAACGAGTGTTTGGAGCTTTGTGGGTCTAACTCAAACTCCCCAATCCATCCTCTACAACTTTTCCAAAACATTTTATGTTTACAGTAACTCTCCCAAAAATCCCACCCTGAAACTAGAATTCCTCTCCCTCACTTTCCCCCCAGTTTTAGATCTCCTGGTATTTCAATGTCATTCAAGAGTTTTAATCTAGGTAATAAATAGCCTACGTATCAGAAATCTCTGGGATGCTAAAAACATCCAAAGAAGGCTTGCCCAGTCCTGGCACCCTCCTCTTACTGGCCTCTCATGACTGATGAAGGCATCTCGAATCACAAATGCTGCTATTGTGCAGCATCTTGGCTTCCAGAAATAACTGGAAAAGGAAGTGACTCTCACCCATTGGACATCTAAGATATTTTTTAACTTTCCCCTCCTTCCCCATTTTTATTGCTGTCCTTTTCCTTTGACCCAAAGACCCAAATCTGCTGTAGATTCTCTCCCTCTGTTGAATTAAACTTCAAACCCTTCCTATCAGGATCCATATACTTGGAGAATTAAGAAAAATGTAATTTAAGAAAAGAGCATTTTCACTTCTCCCCTTTCTTGGCAACAGATAGGGGAGGAGAATTCAGTAAAGTGATGGCATTTCAATATTGGTATCATTGTAAAGTTCTTAATTGTCCCCCCTTTCTGCCACCTCCCCACCAGACCTCATCAATGTGGTTGTGCAATAAATAGCCTATTTATGACAAGTCTGTAGAGGGGGCGGGCAGTGAGTCCTGGGAGACAAGTATTTTGAGCTGTGATTATAAGCTTCTCTGTGTTGCTAGCTGAGTTCAGACTTCAACCTTGAAAAGATCACCCTCCATTGTACTTACATAGGCCTTTATGCAGCCTGGTTTCTCTGTTACAATAAAATTATTGTAGATGGAGAAAAAAAAAACATTGACCTCTTCACCTAGAGAATCAGCAAATCAGTTAAATAATCCTCTGCTTTAACGGCAGCTTTTTAAAGATTAAAGCTCATTTGCCTCTTCCTCTACCTGCCTAATACATAAGGAAAATTTACTCTATCCTCATTTCGTTGACAATCCAATATTTCCAATGATGTTATAAAAGCTAGTAATGTGGGAATTTATTTTGCTAGATCATGTAGAGATGTATTGAGGGATTTATTTTTCAGGTTTGGGTTTTGTGTGTTGGGGGGATTGTTGCTCATTAAGGGGCGGGGGAATAGCAAAATGAATTGATTAATACAATAATTGTAACTTGAAAAAATAAAAATAAACTTTCTAAAAATTTATAAGAGTCAGGGAATATTTTGACAAAGACTTCCTCAAAAATGTCTTGTACCAATCCCATAGGTCGATAGGT
This sequence comes from Potorous gilbertii, assembly GCA_028658325.1. Lineage (NCBI taxonomy): Eukaryota > Metazoa > Chordata > Mammalia > Diprotodontia > Potoroidae > Potorous > Potorous gilbertii. Next base: position 295,112,493 of record CM053769.1, on the reverse strand, counting down.
TCTTTCTCTTTATTCCAAAAAGAGGGCCTTCTATATATATATACTGGTAAATAAAATTCTGTTTCTAAATACCCCATCATCTAAGACTCCCTTTTTCCCATAACACTCTTCCCCCACTTAAAAAACAGATAGATTTTACCACAATGCCCAGACAATGTAAAACTGAGTTCCAACCCCATCAACCCAGTATCTCTAACTTAAACTGTAGAATCTTCTATTTGACCTACAAAGCCTTTCACAACCTGACCTCAAACTGTTTTTCCAGCCTCATCATATATTACTTTTCTTTCCACACTCTGTAATCCAGCCAAATGGCCTTCTGGAGGTGTCTCACAAATAATACTCTCCAGTTCCCCATGTATAACACTCCCTCCACACAACTTCTCAACTCCATGACTTTACACTGGCCATAAGCTGTACCTGAAATGTACTCCCTTCTCATCTCTGCCTTGCAGAACCCTTATTTCCCCAAAATCTGGCTCAAGCACTACCCTCTGCTTGAAGGTTTTTCTCAATCCTCCAATTGCTGTTTTTTCCCTCCCAATATATTCTTGAATTTTTTTTATTTACTCCATATATATATATATATATATGTATATATGTATACATACATATATATCAGGTTGTTTATATATAATACATAATATATGTTTATATGTATACATACACATATATATTAGGTTATTTCTATATAAATATACACTTAAATGTATATATGTATATATGTACGTATGTGTATATATATATATATATAATATGTATGTATATATATTATATATATATATACACACATAGTAGAGAGTTCTCTCACAGTCAGTTGATGCTTTCACAGTAAGCCCAGAATGTAACCCCAGGTATTAAACTAACTGTAAGATGTGTCTGAGTACCATCTCTTTATGAGCCGTGAGCACCTCTCTGATTGAGGCAAGAAAAGAACAACTAGATTGAATGAGAAAACAAATTTGCTATATCTCTGGGGGCAGGGGGAGTGTAGGACAGGAGCTTTGGGGCTCCAGCCTCTAGCAGATTCACTCTTGATCTTGGGAAGACAGAAGGACAGCAGCAGAGACATGACAGGGGTTAATTTCTTTATTCTTCTCAAGGGGGTTGCTGCTACTTGGAGCATCAACTCCACCAGCATCCCCTAGTTACTCTTCTCACAGGGAAGGCAGGAATAAGAATTCCAACTCCTACAACATTCCTCTAAATCTCAATGGGGGCCATTCGAGTCAAAGAACCATATACATTCCCCCCAAGCCTCTATGGGAACCAGTTGAGGGAAGCACAGCATTCCAGCTTTCATTCCCCACTTATTGACCAGTGCTCACTTGATTTATAGAAGAGCACACAAAGAAGGTCATTTGCCAGCAATAGCCTCAGAAGTTTACATTAACTTTAGAAATATCATGGTGACTTAGCATAGAGCACATGCAGTGTGCTGTTTACAACTTAACTCAAATGTTTTTTTATCTATCATTATATCTCACTGCACAAGCACAGTGAGACTGTTTACATCTCAGGAGCCTGGGAACTAGTAGATTGTTCATGGCCATGATCCTGGGAACTAGTATGTTAAAAAGAAAACAAATCCATCTTACATACAGGGGATTAACTTGCTGATTTCTGAAGTGCTCAAAGCAGTCAAGGGTAAGTACAGTTGTGGAGTGAAAGAAGAGGAAGGGATTTCTCTCTTCTTACCCCGTATCTGTCATGGCATTTGGTAGTAAAGCAGGCAACAAACCATCTAGCAGTTAAAGAGTGAGAGAGACAAAAACATGGAGGAGACTTCTACAAGGAAGGAAGAATGGATTTTCTTTATTCTTTCCACTTATATCAACTATATCAACTTGAAGGAAATGTCTTTGACTAGTAAGAGCCATTGTATCAACTGAGAAACAGAGACCTACCCTCCAGACACAAATACTGAGGCACTATCATAGGAGGGAGAAGGCAGTTTCAAGAAGCATGACAACTGCAGCAGAGAAGAGAATCAAATCATGGAAAGTATCAGACCCTGGGAAGCCAGCTAAGCCGCCCACTCAGCAGAGATGCTACATCCAAGGAGAGCTACATGAGGACTCCATGAAGAAAGAAAGGACTATTAGGACATGCAGGATGAGGAATCATGGGATGCTTTTGCATCTGCATAATAAATGTTGATTGATTGATTGATATAAAGAAAGAATAAAATAGAATAATCCAACAACTCAATAAGTATTCACCATGTTTAGCATTTCATTCAGCATATCCCAGCAACTTACTTTCAAAGGTTGGGTCCCCTGGTTTCAGATATGCTCCAATTTCATACCCCTAAAACTATACCTTAGAAGCCCCCACCAATTGATTTACTTTTACTCTAGGTCAGAGGTATCAGATATATAGTCCAGGGGGCCTTTTGTGGCTCAAAGTATTCCTGAGTACTGCCAAGTCAGATTAAAATATAGTTCCTACCTGAGTCTAATATTTCCATGTGTTAATAAAAAAAGAAATATATAAACACATATGGTTTTCTAAGTCAGTAAGCAACCCCCAGAAATTCTTTTGCATGGTTTGGTAGACCTCATTTCTGTTTGAGTTTGACACTATTGCTCTAGTCATCAAGGCAAAGGCATGTATTGAAATGGCATAGCATGAACAATAGTACCAAAACATTTCCCCCATAAACTTCTCATATAAATGTAGCATCCAATAGAAGAATGAACATGCATGCACAAAGAACAACAGTAAGGAGGCATACATATAGGGAACACTTGCAGTCAAGCCAACTCATACACAGCAGGATCCTGAAGTCTTTTTTCCTGGTGAAAAGTCATATTTGGACTTTACGTTGTTTGTACCTCCTTTAACAAACTGTGAATAGAACCTTTTACAATCTGAGAATTATCTACTCTTGTCTGTTTGTCTGTTACCTATCTCTTAAATGCTGTAATTTCATCAGATGAGTTGGAGTCGGGGTGGAGGATACCTCAACTGATCAGGGATTTCCCCATTAATTCCCTTCTATATAAATATATACTTTGTGCCAAGACTGTGCTAGATAATGGATATATTAAAAAAAATTGGAAATAGTCCCTACCTTCAAAAACCTTGTGTTCTATTATGAAGAGGGGGAGGAGGAGGAGAACAACATGTACACAGAAAATTAAATATAAAATTTGTTATGATGTAATTAGCAATTAGAGAGAAAGAAATAATTTTGCCATATGAAGTGGCAACTGAGATGAATTTTTATGCAAATTAAAGGTTATAGGAGGCAGAAGTGAAGAAGGAATGTATTATACAGTCTTGGGAAACAACATGAGCAAAAACAAACAGAAAATACAAGTTTGTAGAGAAGGAATAGCAAGTTTGAATGCAAATTGAATTACTATTTTTCACTTTATCTTATTTTTTCATTTTTTTTGCTTATTTTCTTTCACAACCTGACTAACATGGAAATGTATTTTGTATGACTGTACATGTATACCATATCAAATTGTTTACCATCTCAGGGAGATGGGAGGGAATAAAAAGAGAATTTGGAACTCAGAATTTAAAAAAAAAACAAATGTTAAAAATTATTTTTACATTTAAATGGGAAAAAATCAAATGTTATTCCAAAAACATTTTTTTAAAAATAAAGAACAGCAAGTAGGGCAAGCTGATCTGAGCATATACTCTATGTTGTCTCTCCATTAGACTCTGAACTCCTCCAAGAGCAAGGATGGTCTTTTTGCTTCTTGAATTCTCTTTGCTTAGCATAATGCCTGGCATAGTAGTTGTTTAATAAATGTTTATTAACTGATTGAGTGGAAATCATGGGTTCAGCCCCCTCCACTTCACCCAGACAAAAATATTATTGCATAATTTTAACATAATTTACTTAGCCTTTAACCTTGTTTTTGGACATTAAGAGTGTTTCTAGGTTTTTATGTGTGTGGGTAGGGTTTTTTTTCAATTATAACTAATTCAACCATGAACATTCTTTAAGTATTTTTTTTTGCTGTTTTGACAATACTTTCATGATAACTTTACAGCTATGAAATAAGTAGGTCAGAGGGTATGATTTTTTTTTTTACTGCACATTACCAGACTGTTCTTCCCCTAAAAATTCTGCAAGATTGCAATTCCACCAGCAACGAATGACTATGCTGGTTCTTCTATAGCCTTATCACTATAGAATTTTGTTGCTTTTAATTATTTTTTGCCAGTTTGGTAGATGTGCAATGAAACTTTATAACTGTTTTATTTTGCATATTTTTTCCATTTAATAGCATCTTGTTTTTTCCGATCACATAAGGATTATTTACTATATTCTCTTTTTTTTTCAGTTGAGTACAGTTTTATTGGCAATATCAAAAGCACCACAGGTTAGACAAAGAGAGCCTTCTTTCCTCCATTAAAATGGGTCATGTTCTTGATCTTAGCCAAATCAATATTATTCAGCTCCTTAACAGCCTCCTTGATCTGATATTTATTGGCCTTGATATCCACAATGAATATTGTAGTATTGTTTTTTTTCAATATAAATTTAATTATTTAACTTTTTACATTCATTTTCACAAAATTTTTGGCTCCAAATTTTCTCCCCATTTGTCCCCTCCCTCCACCCCAATACACCAAGCATTCTAATTTCCCCTATCACCAATCTGCCCTCTCTTCTATCATCCCTCCCTTCTCTTGTCCCCATCTTCTCTTTTGTCCTGTAGGGCCAGATAACTCTCTATTCCCCATTACCTGTATTTCTTATTTCCTAGTAGCAAGAACAATACTCGACAGTTGTTCCTAAAACTTTGAGTTCCAACTTCTCCCCATCCCTCCCTCCTCACCATTCACTTTGGGAAGGCAGGCAATTCAATATAGGCCATATCTGTGTAGTTTTGCAAATGACTTCCATAATAGTCATGTTGTGTAAGACTAACTATATTTCCCTCCATCCTAT
>CM053769.1:295072661-295107072 GCA_028658325.1 Potorous gilbertii | reverse complement strand
AAAGCATTCTTCTCCTCATTGGCTTTTTGAACCTCTTTTGCCAATTGAGTTAGCCTATTTTTTAAGGTGTTATTTTCTTCAGCAATTTTTTGGGTCTCCTTTATTAATGTATTGACCCATTTTTCATGCTTTTCTTGCATCTCTCTCATTTCTCTTCCCAATTTTTCCTCCACCTGTCTAACCTGATTTTCAAAATCTTTTTTGAGCTCTTCCATGGCCTGAGCCCATTGGATATCTATTTCAGATGTTTGGGATACAGAGGCCTTGACTCCTATTTCTTTCTTTGATGGTAAGCATTGTTCTTCCTCATCAGAAAGGAAGGGTGGAATCATCTCCTCACCAAGAAAGTAACCTTCTATGGTCTTATTTTTTCCCCCTTTTCTTGGCATTTTCCCAGTCAGTTACTTGACTTCTGAGATTCCTCTCCATCCCCACCCAGATCCATCCAGCTAGCGCTTGGGGTCTGAGATTCAAATGCTGCTCCCCAGCCTCAGGGCTTTCAGCGACAGGTGGGGCTGCTATTCAGTGGGATTAAGTTCAGGTTCTCAGGTGGGGGCAGGGCTGCCACACAGACTCAGTTCCCTCAGGGGGTTTATGTGGAGACCTCTCGTAATGGATCTCCCGCCAAGCTCCTGCCTGCTCTGGGAGCTCCTGGACACCTGCTGCCTCTGCCACTGCCTCCTGAGGGGGCCTGAGTTATGGAGACACCCTGCTCCCCTCTCAGACAGCCCAGAAGTCTCTCTCACTGACCTGTGCATCTGTGGGTGGAGGGACCTTCGTGGCCACTGGAGATCCTGTCCCTGAAGCCTCTCGTATCTGTTCCTCTCTGTGTGGCACAGGTAGGGCTGGGCTCCATTCCAGTCTGGTGCGTGACGGACCTTTGGTGTCAGTTTTTCAGGGCTCTCTGGAACAGAAATCTCCTTCACTCTGTTGCTGCGCGACTTCCACTGTTCCAGAATTTGTTGGGAGTTCTTTTTACAGGAGATCCATGGGCTGTGGGTTCAGAGCTAGCATATGTGAATCTTTCTACTCCGCCATCTTGGCTCCTCCCCCTATTTAGTATATTCTTGATGGATAATAAAGTTGTGTCACCAATATTACAAAATTACTAACAATTTGTCTCTTTTCAAAACTATGCCTTCTAACCACTTATCCATGATAAATGGGAGCTTTTCTTTTTGTTGATATCTAACAATGCTTTATGTATTTTAGAAAATGGTATTAAAGAAAAATCTATAATATTGCTGAGTGCAGTGAGCAGAACCAAGAGAATACTGTACACAGTAACAGCAACATCATGTGATGATCAGCTAGGACAGACTTTGATCTTCTCAGCAATACAATGAATGATCCAAGACACTCCCAAAAGACTTGTGATAGAAAATGTTATACACATCTAGAGAAAGAACTATGGAGCCTGAATGCAGATTGAAGCATACTATCTTTATTTTTTGTTGTTTTTTGTTTCTCATGGTTTTTCCCTTTTGTTCTGATTCTCCTTTCACAACATGACTAATGTGGAAATATGTTTAGCATGATTGTACATATATATAACCTATACCAGACTGCTTGCTGTCTTGGGGAGGGGGAAAGGAAGGGGGAGAGAGAAATGATTTGGAACTCAAAATCTTACAAAAATGAATGTTGAAAACTATCTTGACATGCCATTGGGGGAAAGTACCAAAAAATCTATCATATTTGCTATAAATATTCTTTCTCGACCCTTTTTCTTTAAGTTATTTTTGTCATATAAATATCTTTAATGTAGCCAAGCATACTCATCCTCTCCATAAAAATTCCTTGTATTTGTTGAATAGAAAAAAAAATCATTACCCCTCCATAATGGAGTTAAATACATTATTTACAACCTTTTTAAAAAGCAACTAAATTCTACCTAAAGTCCTCCCTCTTTCTCACCCCTTATATCTAATTAGTTGCCAAGTCTTCTTATATCTCTCATTTGTCGATTTTCTGTACTCCTAGGACCATCACCATAGTCTCTTTACTTAATACCTGGAATATTGCAATGTACCCTGCCTCCCAATCTTCCATTGGTCTTTTTGACTTGTCTTTATATCTTCTCAGATCATCCTCCACAGCTTCCAAAATGAAGTTTATCAAGCACAGGTCTGACCATGTTATTCCTTGGCTCATGAAGACCCACTCCAGTGGATCTTTGTTTCTAGAATAAAATACAAACTCCTCTGCTTGGCTTTGAAAGTCCTTTAGAACTTCTGCCTTCCAATATGAGACAGGGGTGAAGGAAGAGATAGTGGCAGAAGTCATCTGAATGATATGAAATTAGACAGAAAGACGAGGGACCTCGCAATGAATGGCCTCGATTTTTTCCATACAATAGGAGGCAAGGTTCTCAATTGAGCACATTAACGGAAATGAGGGAGACCCAGGAGGTTTGAGGAGGGATGAAAAGGTTTGGAAGAGCTGCTGTGAAGAGTGAGTTCATAAGGGAAGTACAATAGCATTGCCTAGCAGCAGTCATGTCCCAGTTGGAGTCCTAGGAGATAGATTTGTAGTAGACTCAGTCAGAATGATTGTATGATTTTTGTTCAGCAGCATGTGTGTAGGAGCAGAGGCAGCAGATGGTGGGAGTGATAGAATGCTGAGGCATGGCAGGGTACAATCAGTGATATGATAAGGGGCCAGGGACTCAAGAGAAGAGCAAAGTATAGAATTGAACTGGTTCACCAAGAAGTCAAGATAAGGGAAAGAGGAGAGAGTAGCTAATGCAAAGGAAATGACCTGAAAGATAACTGAAGGATGAAGGAATTAGACATCACAGTATGCGTGAAGAGTAGGGAGTAGGATTCGGTAAGGAAAGGGAAAGGGAGAGGTAGAAAGCCAATAGATGATGGTTAGGTAAGGATATTTTGCAATTCTTGATCATAGGATGCATTTGTGAGGGATGGCAAGATCAAAGATATGGCCATCTTTGAGTGGGGCTGATGTGGAATAGAGGAGTAGGTAAGTAGGTCATAGGAAGTGAGTAGGAAAGTCAATATGTATGTTGAGGGAAGGAGCTGGAGAGGAGAGAAAAATGGTGAACCAGATTGCTTTTTGTCCTTTGTTCCTGAAGGGGATCATTATATCAGGAAGCTGATACTATGACAGTGAATTGCATTTAAATGAGAGAGGGTTGTGCAAAGTCACCAGCCTCACTTTCTCCTCTGAAGCCATCTGGGCCCAGCGGGAAGACATAAATCAGGACAACTGGAGATGGGCCTCAATGCAAGGGGAGACCTTGGCCTTTTTAAGCTCAGGTCTTTCCAGCTCTCAGTTTGACTGAGGCAACACCTATTCAGCCACTAAGACTAGATAAGAAATGAGGTAAAGAATAGCTCTTTTATCTAGTAAAAAAAAAATAAAATAAAATCAATCTGGGGGAGGAAGATCCTCAGGGTTTCTGACCAAAGCAGAAACAATTGCTATGTACTTTCACTCTGAGTCATCAGGACCCAAACAATGAATGAGTGGAGCTAAACTCTTTAAGGTACTGAACTCACTAAATAAGAAAGAGGAGTGGCCTAGAGGACTGTGGACAAGGGCCATGATTTTGATTGGGTGATAGTGAATCCCTTGTGTAGAAATGCAACCACTTTCCACCAAATGAAAATCTTAGTTGCCTTGAGCAAAGAAATTGAGTAACTGCCAAGTAATATGGTAGAGAGAGCACTAGGCCTGGAGTCAGGAAGACCTGAGTTCAGATCAGACCTCCTATGCTTACTTAGCTCTATGACCCTTGGCCAGTCACTTTAGCTTTAGTTTCTTCATCTGTAAAGTCGGGATAATAATAGAACCTACACCTGAGTTCAGTTGTTGTTTATGTATTTTAGAAAATGGTGTTAAAGAAAAATCTATAATATTGCTGAGTGCAGTAAGCAGAACCAGGAGAATACTGTACATAGTAACAGCAACATCATGTGATGATCAGCTAGGACATCCTCAGACACTTACTAGCCATGTGACCCTGTGCAAGTCACTTCACCACTTTTGCCTCAGTTTCCTCAACTGTAAGCTAGAGAAAGAAATGATAAATCACTCCTATAACTTTGCCAAGAAAACCCCAAATGGAGTCACAAAGTGTCCGACACAACTGGAAATGACTGAACAACAACAACCTCCCAGGGTTGTTGGGAGAATCAAATGAGATGATAATTGTGAAGGCCTTAGCACAATGCCTGGCACATATAAATTTTAGCTATTCTTATTAGAAGAACCTGGAACCCGGATTTTCTTGACTCCAAGGCTTCCTGAGTCAATATACTCCACCATACTGCCTCTCATATAATAGAATACTATAATACAATTAAGACCAACAATTACAAAGAATCTGAAAAGACCTTCATGAGCAGGGGAGATTGAAAAGAAGAGAAATAGAACCAGAAGAACCGAATTAATTACAACTATATTAGAGGAAAAGTAAATGAAAATGAGTGAACAAGAGACTTAAAAGGAGTGACTGAGGAGTTGTTTGAGATTAGCTAAATTAAATGAAAATCATTAAAAATAAGTTTAATTAGTTACACTACAAAATTTATCTCCTTGGATTTTGGAAACCTCCTAGTCTTAACAGTCATAGAGCTATCCCCTAGTGCTGGATTAGTCAGTCAGTCACCAAGCATTTACTAAGTGCTTATTCTGTGCCACGTACTCTGCTAAGCCCTGGAGATACAAAGAAAGACAAAACCAGTCCCTGTCCTCAACGAGCTCACAGTCTAATAGGAGAGATAACATGGAAACAACTAAGTAGATACAAGATATATACAGTCCACATCATGACTTTCCCCATGGCAGTTTTGATATATCACAGATCAGCATAAGAAATTAAATGAGAATTTGGGGACAGTTTTGCACAAGCCAGAGATGACACACAAAGGCCAGCAGATGACAAAAAGTTTAGAAACTCAGAAATGCATGAAATATATGTATAGTGTTTTATATCAACATATTTTATCTTTTAATACCATAATAATTCAGACTTCTTCTCTGGTATGAAAAAAAATTTTACGCAGATTGTCCAAGTCCTGGGGAGGGTAGGGGGAAGGGCCACATCCCTAATCCCCATGATAAGGAAGGGATACCTGTACAGAGGAAATGGAAGTCACTCAGAGGGGAAGGAGTTAGCAACTGGGAGAACCAAAGAAAATGTCTTGAAGGGGGTGGAATTAGAGTCACTGTCTTGAAGGAAGATAAGTGTAAAGAGGAAGGGATAGGACTCTCTAATCTTGGAGGATAGCTAGTTCAAAACACAGAGAGAGAAGATGGAGTGTCATGGTCAAGGAACTACAAGTGAACCCATACTGCTGGAACCTAGAGTTGGAGGAAAAGAGAAAAGTGTAAGGGGATTGGAAAAGTGGGAGCAGGTCAGGATGAAAAATCTTAAATACCTAACAAAGGAGTTTATATTTTATATTAGAAGTAATAAGTTTCCACAGGAAATCATTGTAGGAGATGAGATGAGGGGACAGGGATCATGACTGGACCTATGCTTTAGAAAAAATGGTCCTGGAAACTGAGTGGAAGATAGAATATAGAGGGGAAAGACTTGAGACAAGGAGACCCATTAGAAAGTTATTGTACTAGTACAGAAGAGAATAATTAATTATTAGGGTAACAGTAAAAACAGAGAGGTAATAAGAATTGTGGCTGTATGAGTGTAGAAAAGGGGATGCATACAAGTGATGTAGTAGAGATAAAAATGACTAGATTTGGCAACAGATTAGATACATGGAGTGAGTATGATTGGAGAGCTGAGGATGGCACTAAGTTTGTGAGCCTGGTTGACTAGGAGGACAGTATTGTCCTCTGCAGTAATAGGGGACCTGAGAAGAGGAAAGGGTAGGGGAGGAAAAATAGAGTTCAGTTTCAGACATGATAAGATAGAGGTGCATCATAGGTGACATCCAATTGGAGCTGTCCAGGAATCATATGGTAACGCATGACCATAACTCAGGAGACAGACTCTGACTGAATATAAAGACTGGAAATCATCTATACACATTGTTAATTGAACTCATGGGAGTTGATGAGATAAAGAAAGCAAGACACAGTATAGAGCAGAGTTTCTTAATCTGGTGTATGTGAACTTGGGTTTATTATTATTATTTTGCATTTCAATATAATTTATTTCCTTTGTAATCCTATGTATTTTATATTACACCTTTAAAAACATTATTCTGAGAAGGGGTCCCTAGGTTTCACCAGACTGCCAAAGGGGTCCATGACACAAAAATAGCTAAGAATCTCTCGCATAGAGAGAGAAAGGAAAAGAGCTCAGGACAGAGACTTATGGGACACTCACCATTAGCTGGCACCATTAGCTGAATGACATGAATGAAGACTGAGAAGGAAGAGATAAATAGGAGGAGAATCCAGAGAGGGAATGTCATGAAAACCTAATGAGGATAGAGAATCCAGAAGAAGGTGATCAACAGAGTCAAATAATACAGAGTTTAGGACCAAGAACAGACACATATGCATATATACATATGTAAACATGTTAAAAATATAAATATACCTATGTATATATATGCAGAAAGTGTGAGCATTTATTAAGCACTTACTACGTGCCAAGTACTGTGTTTAACTCTGGGAATATAAATACAAACCAAAAGAAAAAAAACGATAGCCCCTTCCCTCAAGGAGCTTCCATTCTAATGGTAAAAGACATCACATGGAAGAGAGTTAGAAAATGATAGAGGGGATTCAGAAAGACCAAGGAAGGCTTTCCTCTCCACTTCCCAGATGTCTTACTCCCTTATTTATCTCACTGGATCTAAAAGGTCAGTCTGCTCACTCTAACAAAGCACAATTCTCATCACCCTTGACTGACAGACTGTCCAAGTACTAGTTCAAGGGCTGATAGCTTAAAGGGACTCTCATCCAAGCGGCCAGAAGATAGCTAAGCAGGTTAGGAAAACCAGTTGGCAAGTGGGCAAGGCTAAGAAATCAGGGAGGAGTTCATCCTGGTGCTCAAAAGTTCTTGACACAGAAAAGTGCACTGGATACACAAGAGGAACCCCCACCCCACCCCCAACATGAAGAGGTCAGTTCAGCTATCCCTGGTAGGATTCTTCTGGGTCCTTACCATTCTGTGCCAGGTAAGCAGAATAATTCCTTTACAGTTGTATTTAACTCCCAAGGACAACTCTCCTCAGGAAGAGCCACAGGAAATGGCCAATGAGCTTCATCTCCTCTTCATGACAGGGGACAGGTAAAATTCCCCCAAGTCCCAGGGATCTCTCTTGGCTCCCCAGATCAGTAAGTCCAGGAGTAGTGCCACCAGTAAAGATATTGGTGGGTCTGAAGAGTTTCATGGAGCTCAGATGACAGCCTACAAGACTTGAAGTTGACTCCAAAGATTGTTGATGAGGTCAATGTTACCATGCAGGTAAAAATTCCCCATCCACAAAAATCCAGGCTCACTGAAAAGATCAAATGTGGATAGAAAGATCCTATCCTCCTCCTCAGTCATTTTACAAAAGGATCCTTTACTTTGTAAAGTAATTCCCCACAAGACTCTTTTAATGACAGAATTCTTTTGTGTGTATATGATTACATGAACCCTTACATGCACAACTTTTTATCGTGTAAAGGAAGATCATCTGTCGTCTATATATGTATCACTGAAAAATTAACTATTTCAGAGGATGTTATTTACACTCAGTTGTCAACTCTAATACTTGTTTATTTGATCTAAGGTTTCCACTTATTAGGATGATGAATATAGTAAATCTTTAATAAGTATTTGTTAATGAACGGTACAGATAAGTAATCTTTCTAAAATTTGCAGTTACAATGAAATTCAGTCAAGGTATCCTCACAATTTTGATTCAGGTAATTTTTGCTCAAAGTTAAGTAGATAGATGGTAGATAGATAAGTAGGTAGATAGATAGATGGATAGATGGATGGATGGATGGGTGGATGGATGGATGGATGGATAGACAGATGGAAAAATGGAGGGTGAATAAATAAATGATAGCTTTTTTAATAGTAACATTAAAAACATTACCATGAATCATGTATTTACCCATATTTTTTCCTGCTAGAGACACATGTGCAATGTGATAGCTTGAGGCTGAGAATTAAACAGTTATTTCCAGGAGGGTCTTTTCTGCTGCGTCTACTGTCTGAAGAAGAAGGCAGAAGCTTCTTGGGCCTCTCAGCCTGAGTCTAGGCCCTTATTGCATATTTCAGAGGTGAAGGTGACAGGTCTGGAATCCTCAGGGAAGGTCCTCATAATCCAAGGGTGCTCAGGAGTACCTGGAGCTCCAGGACACAAAGGAAAAGATGGTCTTGCCGGAGAGAGAGGTATGTGGTTTCCCTGGAAGATCCTTTATCAGAGAGAGAAGAAGAAAAAGAAATAAAAGGAAAGAGACTGAGAGGAAAGGGAGGGAGCAGAAGGGAAAAAAGAAAGGAATAGAAAAGAAATGAGATCAAAAGATATCTCTTCATGTTGTTCTTCCCCATCTTTCCCACCCCAGCAGAGCCCCATAAACCCAACTCTGTAGAGATCTCCTAACTCCATCCCCATCTCCACTTCTGTCCTTGGACTCAAACTAGGCTAAGGACAGCCATGGTCTTCATCCTTGGGTCTAGCAAAGCTAAGGCTATCCCTTCCTACCCCACTTTAGTGATAGTCAGGAGTCTCATTTCTATCCTAAAAGGACCTAAGCTTTCATCCTTGTGTTTGCAGGACTGAAGGGTCCTCCAGGGAACCCAGGCAAAGCTGACCCAATGGGAAGTAAAGGTAAGAGAGGACAATGCCTCAGCATCTTTGATATACAGCTAATCAGAGAGGTTCTCCAGTATTTCAATTCATCATCCATTTACTAAGTGTCTTATTTGTGTGAGGCACTGGACTAACTGCTAGCAGAATGCCTTATGATGTGAAAGGATGGCCAATTTGCATATCATCACTAAAAAGGAAAAATTTAATATAGTCAAGGGGAGAATTTATTTTGCTCTAATCCCAGAGTGAGATGTTACATGCTTTTTCTGGATCTGGAAGGGGAGAACTTTTAAAAAGGAAGTACAAATATGACAACTTCCTTTGCATTTTGTCAGTTCCTCATCCTTGGAAAAGTAGGGAACTGATTCGTTTCATGGAATCAAATGTTTCTAATGTAAGATTATTGGAGGATAGAAGACATTATATGAGAGCGTGACACCTACTGGTGAAGTGAGGTATTGCTACTTAGCTCTGCCAGACATTCATAGATTCCTCTTCATTAAATGGTAGAGACATGAGTACCCAAAGCAAAGGAGGAAAGAAGGGCTCCCAGGTACAGAAGAGATTCTAGTCTCAAGAAAGGACAGTTAGATTATAGAAAAATTAAAACTTTTCCTGGAGCTACATAACAATTCTGATCAACTTCAGCCAGGGTGTCAAGCACCAGCTCACAACACATCTGAACACTGCCCAAACCAAATTAAAATGTAATTGGGAAATATTTAACAAAAAAATAAAAATACATTATAACTAAGCCAATTTAAAAACTAAGTCAACATGTGACCCACAGGGATCTTTATTTATGTATTAGTCACCCTTATTTCCTGAGTTTGACACCCCTCATCTACATTGTAACACCCATTATGTCATGGTGTTGATCACCAATTTAGCCTTTTACTCTCTGAGAGTTTCCAACTCAGTCTCTGGAGATTTTTTTCTGTGCAGAAGAATCTCCAACTTTATAATGAAAGTTGAAGGGAAAATGGTACTCTCTTTTTAGAGATTCCCTTTGCAGACTTCTTTGCTGAGATCTATCTATTATTTAAAGAGGGAGAGTGCTATAATTACACTTCCGAGAGGCATTGAGCATGTACATGCACACACATGCACAAACATACTCATTCACACAAGTATTGTCGAGTTTTCATACTACCTAATAAATGCAACTTCTTCCAGTGGAGAATTCTCATTGGGATGGAAGAACAGGTCAGGGGTTCCAGAGAAGTGATTATACTGTAGATTTCTGCCCAAGATTCCAATATATGTTTGTTTTTTGTGGAGTCAAGGCTAAAAGATTGATGGATTGTTAAAATTCCTTCCCTGGACACGCAGATGTTAGAGGATACAGAGAATAAGGAACCAAAATATTATAGGAGAAGAATCAGGGAAGAAGAGACCCTAGAATGAGATCCACTCTACTTATAGTCTTTCTGAAATATAAACTAACAGAATCCTGGTAGTAACCCCAAGAGGTCATAAAGTTTATCTCTTGCCTCCAGAAAGGGCTAAAACAACCATGTCAATGCAATTGAATTTGACAGACTGAGGACATACTGGTAGATAAGGCATAGGCTTTTCTCTCAAGGAGTTAAGGAGATGATTCAAGTTCACAAATAGATATCATATATATATACATATATATATACACACACATATATTTAACTAGGATAAGTATAATAGGGTTTCCCTACACTCTGTGTTGGTTCACTCCTCTAATCTCACCCACATAAGCAGGTTGGGTCTTCAGAGGGGCAGTATTATACTATTCTTGTGGTTCTAGTAGTAGCCTTGAGAATGGCAGATGGTGAGAAGAGGGAGAAGGTGTTGAGATATAGTCTTACTACTATTGCTCCTACGCCCCCACCCATGTACTTCCCAGATGGCACAGTTAACAAATATATTTACTCAAAAGGTAAAGTAAGAACGATAATTACATAACACACCACTCAATAAACTGGGATGTAGTCTCCCTCAAATACATGTAATCCATAGGAAGAGTGGATTCGAATTTAAAGTAACTTGGCAGTGAGGCATACCTGTAGTAACAACATGTGGCCAAGGCGATTTAGAACTCTGGAAATATAGGCATCGATGTCTTTTTTTCTCAGCATCTGTCCTCACAATGGTCCACTGATAGATGTGACAGATGTGTTGGACACATGGCTCTGCAGCTAAGCTGGGCTGCTCCACTACCATAGAACCAGGCCACTACTCTGCTAGGAGGGGTCTCTTGGTTGCACTCCTTCAGAAAGAGTAAAGAACCTTAACCCGGGGTTTGCAGAAATTCTCCAGATCTGTTCCCTTGGCTGGATTCTGAGGGGTTTCCATCTCCTAGGCAGCAGGTGTCAGGACAGAAAAGTATATAGCCTCTCTTCCATCGGGCTCTGGAGTCTTCCCTTAGATCAGTCTTCCTTCCCAAATCCAATGGCCTTTCATTCCCCTTGACCTCTCTGTAGCCACTGACACTGTTGATCACTCTCTCTTCCTTAATACTCTCTTTTCTCTAGGTTTTCAGGACACCACTTTCTCCTGGATTTCCTCTACCGGTCTGACCACTTCTTAATTTCCTTTTCTGGCTCTCCCTCCAGATCACACCCTCTAACCACAGATGTTCCTAAGGGTTCTGTCCTGGGCCCTCTTCTCTTCTCCCTATATACTACTTCATTTGGTGATCTCATCAGCTCCTATGGATTTAATTGCCATCTCTATGCTGATGATTCTCAAATCTACCTTTCTTGCCCCAGTCTCTACTGACATCCAATATCACATCTCCAACTGCCTCTTAAACATCTCAAACTGGATGTTCAGAAGACATTTTAAACTCAACATGTCCAAAACAGAACTCATTATCTTTCCCCCTAAACTCTTCCCCTTTCCAAACTTCCCAGTCAATGATGTCAAGGGTACCACTATCTTCTCAGTCTTGCAGTCATGCAACCTAAGAGTCATCTGGACTCCCTTCTATATCTCTCACTCTCCACATGAAATCAGTTGCCAAAGTGTGCCAATTGCATCTTTAGAACATCTCTCATTTGTGCCCTGCTCTCTCCTCTGACATTGCTACAATTCATGTGGAGACCCTCATCACCTCACACCTGTGGACTATTTGCC
This sequence comes from Potorous gilbertii, assembly GCA_028658325.1. Classification (NCBI taxonomy): domain Eukaryota; kingdom Metazoa; phylum Chordata; class Mammalia; order Diprotodontia; family Potoroidae; genus Potorous; species Potorous gilbertii. Next base: position 295,095,211 of record CM053769.1, on the reverse strand, counting down.
TCAAGTCTCTCCCTACTCCAGTGTACACTTGATTCAGTCACGAAAGTGATTCCAGGTCCAACTATGTAATACCTCTACTCAATAGACTCAATAAACTTTCTGTCACCTCCAGGATCAAATACAAAATCCTCTGTTTGGCATTCAAAACCCATCATAATCTAGATTCCCCTTCCACCACCACTTATCCAGGCTTCTTATACCTTACAGCTTGCGCACGCACGCGCACACACACACATACACACACAGACACACACACACACTGTATTCTTTGATCCAGTGACACTGACCTTCTTGCTGTTCCACAAACAACACTCTGTCTTTTGACTCTGAGCATTTTCATTGGCTGTCCCTCATTCCTGGAATGCTCTCCCTTCTCATCTCTGCCTTCTGGCTTCCATTGATCCCCAAGTGAAAAGCTGTCTAATAAAAGAAGCTTTTCCTAGCCCTCATTAATTCCAGTGCCTATTCTCTTTTCATTCTTTCCTATTTATACTTGCTTGTGGGGCAACTAAGTGGTACAGTGGATAGAGCACCAGGGCAAGAATCAGGAGGGCCTGAGTTCAAATCTCCCCTCAGACACTTGACGCTCACTAGCTGTGTGACCCCAACTGCCTCATCCTGGGTCATCTCCAGTCATCCTGATGAATATCTGGTCACTGGATTCAGATGGCTCTAGAGGAGAAATGAGGCTGGTGACCTGCACGGCCCTCCCTCTCTCAATACAAAGTCAAGCGTAAGTCATGTCATCATTTCTCAGATGGCATGGTTTTCTTTGGCAACGAAGGAAAAACACACACATTTATACTTGTTTGTACATTGTTGTTCACATATTGCCTTCCCCCAGTTGACTGTGAGATCCTTGAGAAAGGAGGCTGTTTCTTCCCTTTCTTTGTATCCATAGCAGTTCGCAAAGTGCCTGGCACATAATAGATACCTAATAAATACTTATTAACTGGCTGACTGTTTCTGAGCTGGATATCCTCAGTGAAAATCCTGTTCTAACTTATGGTGATTAACTAGTATACTTACTAAATCCTCTTCTCTTCCAGCTAAACCATAAATAAGCATAACCCTAAGTCTCTACATTTGCCTAATAATTACAAAGAATACTGGGGTTCAGGGTTCTCTAGTTATTAACTCCAAAGTTCTCTCATTGATCACATGCATCTGGGAAACATGCACTGCAGTTGTCTTTGCCCTAAATAAGTGGTCTCATCTAGCTGCTTTCTTAGTGTTTTTCATAGTCAGCTCACACTTCCTTTCAATCAGCCATGCCAATGTCTGAAAGGGGGCATAACCTTACATAAATGGATAGAAAAGCAGCACAGAATGTTCTTAGATATTCCCAATATCTGAGACAATGAAGAGTTAACTGATATACTTGCCCAAGGTCTCCAATAAAGTGGGCCAGAGCCCACTGGTTGAGTCTCAACCTCGTCATATCACTGGGATCTAGGCCAAGGTTACACTTCTGAACTTGACTTCAACTTGAGAACCCATACCCAGCTCTAAAATTATCTTACTACAAATTTTTTTAAAGTATCCTACCTCTGTCTCATATACAAAGTTTCCTTCTTTCCCTCCTTCCCTCCTTCCCTCCCTCCCCTGCTCCCTTCTCTCCTTCTGTCCATGCAGGGTATTATACCCTCACCTCACCTTCTGTCCAAAGGAATGTAAATTTTGATTGCTGAAACCTAGCAAGATATCTTGGGGTTTACAGGCTAGATTTCTTTTGTTATGGATCATGCCTTAAACCCAAATCACTCTGGCTCTCACTGATTGGCCAATAATAGGTCCCAGCCCAAGCCTTACTTGGTTGTTTTTTGGATTCTGACGGCTCAGAGTGATTATAAATAGCAATTGTAAAATTATTTCTGTTTTGGTCAGAAACCCTGAGAGTCTTCCCTTCCCAGACTGATTTTATTTTATTTTAATGAAGAGGCAAAAAAGGCCATTCTTTGCCTCATTTTTACCTAGCCTTAATGACTGAATGGGTATTGCCTCAGATAAACTGAGACCTGGGAAAGAAAGACCTTAGCTTTGAAAGGCCAAGGCTTCCCACCATATCAGGTGCCATCTCCAGGCATCCTGATCTATATCTTGCCACTGAACCCAGATGGCTCCAACGGAGAAAGTGAGGCTGGTGACTTTGCATAGCTGTTCCTCACTTAAATTCAATTCATTTGCAAGTCATGGCATCTCTCCTTCTTGATGTCATGATCTTCTTTGAGAATGAAGAATAAACAACATACAAAGTACTGCTCTACCCTTTATACAGCCCCAGGGAAAAAGTCTGTAACTGTAACCAATACATGACTGACCAAAGGTAGCAAGAAGAAAGGAGGTGGGAGCTCATTCTCCTAACTCAATTGCAGTTTATCACTTGGGTTGTTAGATAGGATTATACTTCTCCCCCATCACCAATTGCATAACTGGGACAGACTCCAGAGAAGTGTGTAATTGGCAACTCTTACTGGTCATAATCAGCATCAAGAAAATAATTTCCCAGAAAAACAAGAAGGAAAAAACGTCTCTAGAACAGCCAAAAATTAAAATTGGTTTCTCCTTTCAGGAGAAAAAGGAGTCCCAGGGATGTCATCTTCCTTTGGGGAGAATATTCCCCATAATTACCCATGACAAGTTTGGAGACTATGTGTGGAGAGAGAAAAAAACCTCTTAGTTTGAGGGGGCCCTCCTCCCCAGACCCCAGGTTGTAGGCAATGCAATTCTAACATTGTGAAAAAGGAGTTAGGTGGTGCAGTGGAAGTGGCTCTGATCCTGGAGTTAGGAAGACCCAAGTTCAAATCTAGTCTGAGATACTTCTTAGCTATGTGACATTGGGCAAGTCACTTACCCTTTGTCTGTCTCAGCTTCCTTAACTAAAAGAGAGTAATAACAGCATCTACCCCCCAGAGTTATTGTAAAGATCAGATGAGATAATATCTGTAAGGTGCTATATAAATGTTTATTCTCATCAATTTCCTGTCCCATACTCCCTACCCTTGGCCAGATGTTCTCTGGTACTTTCAAAGTTCTTGACCTCCCCACCTTCTTTTTCTCCTCCCTCCAATCTATCCTTTATGCCATTGCAAAATTCATCTTCTTAATGAACATTCTGATTCTGTCACTCCTGTGCTCAAAAACCTTCAGGGACTCCCCAATGGTTATAGAAAAAATGCAAAGTCCTTAGTCTGGTATGTAAGGCCATCCACAATATGACTCCAATTTACCTTTATTTCACTCTAATTTCTTTTATGTGCTTTACTTTCTAGCCAAACTGACCCACTAGCTACTCCTTGATCCTCTCCTTTTGTGCTTTTAAAGAGCACATTCCATGCTTGGAGCACACTCCCTGTGGCTGCAGTCTTTCTCTATTAAGACTTGCCCACCTCCATTATGAAGTCTTCAAATCCTTTATCTCCATTTCCTTTACCTGTTCCTGTTCCCCTCCAATTGGATGTGATCTCTGAATTCCTCAAATTTCTTATAGAATTCTGTCTTCATCTTTCTTTAGTCCTTACCGTGGTTTATCTCCTTTCATACTTATTAAGGTTCACGTTTGTCTTGAGGGCAAGGCTTATGTTGCTTTTTTTTTTTAAGTTGTAATCTGAAGAGAGGTAGTGTGGTCAAGTGCTTAGAGAACTGGCATCTGAATCAGGTGGACTTTGTTCTGACTGACACATGCTGACTCTGTGATGCTGGGCAGACCACTTAATGTCTTAGTGCTCAGTGCTAAGACTTCTGAGTGGAAGCAAAATGACGGTCTGTGTTAGAAGAGAGAATTTACTCTTCCAGGAGTTCATGATAACAAGTCCAGTCCCTATCCTGACCTGGATCGAATTGTTCCCCTTGTGGTAGCTACCTTATACTCAGACAAAGCATCTGAGATAAAATGATCAGTTTTGTAATTCTAGCCTTATAAATCCAAGTCTACAAAGTGATGGTGAAAGTCATTTCCTTTGTTCTTCCTTGTCTCTCCCTTATGTGTTCTAAAAGCTGATGGAGCTCTGGTGGTCCCAATCTAGACCCTTTCTAGGTATTACAGAATGCCCTTCTCACCTGAGTGATGTCCTGAGAGCTGATGTCCTGTCCTTAGAGGGACTGCTTCCATAGGATTATAGATTTTGACCTGGAAGAGACCGCAAAGGTAACTAGTCCAACCCCTTCATTCTACAGATGAAGAAAAGGAATGAGAGGAATTAAATGATTTGCCCAAAGTTACACAGGTGATAAGTGTCAAGTTTGGGCTTTGGATTTGTGTTCTCTGATTCCAAAGTTGTTTTGACCTGCTTCTCCTGCCATCCAGAGCCACACCTACCATTCTTACACAGCGTGTTTTACAGATCTTTTAACTCTGGAGATGAAAGGAAAAAAATGAGACAAAATTCAGAAGACCAAATGTGACATATGGGGCACAAGAACCAGGATGTGAGATATGGGGCACAGGGTCCATGCTGGCTCCTTTGATTTCACCCCAGTTATATGTATCAGAGCTGCAAGAAACTGAGGCTGTTCCTCTTGGCCTCCCCTCTCTTGGTAGTACTCTGCTTCTCCATTCTTCTTCTACCCCTCAACAGATCAAGCATAGACCAATGTCCTCCAGAGACACCCAGAAGAGATCTTTGACATGATTCCAGTATAGGACTAATTTTCTCAAATATCCCTTCCTCTCTAAATTCTGACCTCCCTAACCCCTTTTAAAAATTTTGTGGTAATTCTTCCATGGGGTAGCCAGGTGGATCAGTGGATAGGGCACTAAAACTGGAGGTAGGAAGACCCAGTTTCAAATCTGGCCTCATACTAACTGTGTGACTTTGGGCAAGTCAGTTAACCTCTGTTTGCCTAATCTACTAGAGAAGGAAATGCCAAACCACTTTAATATCATTGATACTATCTCAACTCTACTTTCTTCTGGCTTACTTGTCTCTTGAAGTCTTTTCTTCTTCCTACTATTTCAGAATCAAATCATCCTTCTGCCAAGCCTGTATGTAGCCAAAGGCAGGCTACATTCTGCTGAGGCAAAATCTCTCTTTTTATGCCTTCTGCTCTTGGTCCTATGCTCTGGGATGATGTACAATACCTTGGGGCCATGCATGGCCCCTGATTATAAAAGAATCTTAATGCTTCATCCATATGACAACCTTTAGGCACTTGAAAATAGATTCTCTATCCCTTCATAATCTTCTGTTTTCCAGACTATACATAGTCACCTCTATTCCCTCCTCTTCTTCCACGATAGGTTTTCCAGAGACGAACTGATGATGGGTCTGTGGATTTCTTCCGGAACTGGGCTGCATACAAAAGAGGCTATGGCAGTCAGTTAGAGGAATTTTGGATGGAGAATTACAACCTCCACTGCCTGACAGCCCAGAATAAAAAATTCATCATCTCTACCCACAGTCGCCTGGATCCAGGCAAAGGGTCCTCATCCATAGATACAGTGCATTCACAGAGTAGGGTGGTCCCTACATAGTATGATGTGAAGACCACTAGAAAATGTCCACTTGCTCGAAAGTATCTCCCTACCTATTTATCATAGAGACTAGAAGGCTACCAATAGAGAATCGTTCCTTTAGCTCAGAAGGACCTCTAGTCAACTCAATTCAATTCAATTCAATCCAACAAATGCTTATTAAGTATTTACTACATGCCAGGGTTTGTTTCTATGAGGTTTTTTCCCCCATCACACAGACTTTTTATAAGCATAGAAATTTAGATTCTCTATCAATATCAATGTAACTATTCACATGCTAAATATGAATTCACAACCATAGACAGGCATCAAAAACTGATGACATACTTACTACTGGGGGAATGGAAACATCTAATATTGACAGTCTTAATATAAAAGGAAACTGGGAAACATGGTAGGCAGGCTAAGGAAAGGCACAGACCATGCTCATGGACAAATCTGGGGACAACATTTACAGGTTCAACTTGTCACAAGAACCCTGGGAGTTGGAGAAGTCCAGCAGTCCTATCAATGAGAAGTAAAGAGAGAAGGTAGAAAGGGAATAAATTAAAGCAGCTAGGCTGAAACTTCAAACCCTAAAACCATTCCAGTCTGGAGAAAGCAAGGGATCCTTAGGAAGAAAGAGCTGACTAATGGAACACAATTTTATACCCTTCCTAAACAGGAAACAATGAATTCTGAATAGACCTCCAAGACTTTGACCAAAATGATTTCTTTGCCAAGTACACTTCATTCCAGATTCTAGGAGAGACAGAGAAATATAAGTTGATCCTGGGAAACTTTGTGGATGGAAGCGCAGGTGGGTTATCCATAAATCTGTGACAGGTAGAAGGCTCCAGGGAAGGGATAAAGGGTTATGTATTTAAATATCCCCATAAAGATATGTTCCTTAAGAAAAAACATCACTTTTCCACCTTGTCCCCAGCAATTCTGGCTGCCATTTCTGCTTCCTTGGCCAGAGTTTTCTGCTTTCCTAGAATCTATGACTTAGGTACAATCCTAAGGAGGCAAAACTTTTGGATACCCTGTGAGAGAGCTCAAGAAAGACTCTCTCTAGGTTCTGATACTTGCTCCATAACTGACCTTGACCAAGTCAAGCCTCAATTACATCATCTACAAGAAGAGAGGGTTGGATGAGATCATGTCTAAGGTGAGTCAGTGGTTTGTGGTGTTATGATCTATTGAAATGATGAGTTTAAAAAAGGCCCTCAGAAACTGATGGCCCCACTGCCCATATGAGGCATTCTATGGTATAATTATGGAATAATGGCAACCCAAAGCTTGATGGCAGATTTTACATTTTAGAATAGCTTCTAAAGGTTACAGAGCTGATCTAACCCCAGTAACAAGAAAACCCAAGAGAGATGATGATTAGACAATATATGTACTGAAGAGAGTTGGTTAGGGAAAGGTATACCCTAAAGGGGAAGCCTTGTGGAAATTCCATGAGAGGTTGTAGGGTATAGGATAGGAGAAGATAGATTATTGGGGGGCAGAGAAAGGCCTTGTATAACATAAAAAGCTGCCTCCCTTGGAGTCATATAATAAGTGCTTCATAACTCTTTGCTGGCTTGTTTCCTTCTTTCCTACATAGTTAGCCCTGATTCTTGCCCTGAGCTCCAGTCCCATATCGTGGACCAGCACTTCAGACTCAACATGTCCAGAATCTGAACTTTTCATCTTCCTCAGTAAACCTACCCTTCCTCCCAGCTTTCCTTTTCTGTCAGGAGCACCACTATCTTCCCAGAGGACCAAATTCAGAACCACATCTTTGAATCTTATTGCTCTTCTATCCCTAATGTAGTTAGTTTCCAAGTTGTCAGTTCTATAAGAGGAAAAGGAACAAGCAAAAAGTACCTACTGTGTTCCAGGCATTGGACAAAGCACTTTGCATATGTTATTTCATTTGCTCCATACAACGACTCTGTAAAAAGTAGGTGCTATTATCATTTCCATTTTATAGACAAGGAAAGGAAATTTGAAGTAACTTGTCCAAGGTCAAACGACCAGTAAGTATCTGAGCCGGAAATGAACTGAGGTATTCCTTCCTCTAGGCCCAGCCCTCTATCCACTGAACTACTTAGCTTCTATAACATCTCTCAATTCAGTCCCCTTCTCTTTACTTCCAGTTCTACCACCCTAGCTCAGGCCTTAATCGCCACCGACCTGGGCGATTTTAATAGCTTCGTTCAGTAGTTTCCCTGCATCTGATCTCTCCCCTTATTCATCCTTCACACCATTCCCAAAATGCTTGTCCTCAGACACAAATTTGATCAAGCTATTCATTCCCCTGCTAAAAATTTTTAATGGCCCCCATTGCCCCCAGCATAAAATGGGAAGTCACTAGTCTAACATTCAAGGCCCTTTATAGTTTGCCTCCAACCTCTAATTTCACATTAGGTCATCATAAACCTTACAAAGCAGCCAAATTGGATTCTTAGGTGTTCCCTGTACTCAATATATTAACTCTTATCTCTTTATATTCATTCAAGCTTCCCCCCATGCCTGGGTTGCACTTGCTTTTCACCTCTGCCTTTTCTATTTATTTTTTAAGACTCAGATCAGGTGCCTCATTCCTATGACTGCTTTTCTTAATACTCTCAGTATCTAGTGCTCTCTCCCCACTTCCATAACTTATGACCTGTGTGACTTTGAACAAGTTAATTAACCATCCTGAGCTCAATTTCCTTATCTGAAAATAAAGTGTCTGAACTAGACAGCCTCTGAGATCCTCCTCAGTGATAAATCTTTTACCATCTCCCATCATTGATCTCTCTCTGTCTCTCTCTCTGTCTCTCTCTCTGTCTCTCTCTCTCTCTCTCTCTCTCTCTCTCTCTCTCTCTCTGTATGTATGTGTATGTGTCTCCTCTCTTCTCTCTCTTTATCTCTCTTCTTACCCAGAGATGTTAAATGGCTACCCAATTAATCAATGACAGAGCCAGGGTTGAGACTCAGGTGTCCCTGGGGCTAGTCCATTGCACATTTCTCTAATTCCCCAAGCCATATATAATTCTAATTCCCATGGACTTTTTGGAACATGATGGGGGTGGACAGAGCTGGACAACTAAGAGTTTTGGTTGCACTCTAATCTCAATGAGCTACCACAATAACAAGTCATTTACCACCAAGGACAAAGGCAATGATGAACATGACTCCAACTGTGCCCAAAAGTACAAGGGGGCCTGGTGGTATGAAAATTGTCACAATGCTAATTTCAATGGGCTCTACTTCCAGGGAAATCATGAAAGCCATGCCAATAGAATCAACTGGAAGTTTGGAAAAAGGCATAATCATTCTTAAAAGATATCTGAAATGAAATTCTGACCTGTCTAACCCCAGATACTCTACACCTTTTGAAAGAATTCAGGACCAGACTATTAGGGGAGGGAACTACACAGGGAATTGTGACTGCTGTTGTTCCCAGCCACAGTATGGGTATGAGGAAGATGGAGCAGAGATGTTAGTGCTCGGGTGGGGAGAGAAGGGAAGTGTTCCCACTACCACCATCCCAGGGCAGGCCCTCATTCCTTCATATCTGCATTATCACAATAACCATCTGACTGGTCTCCCTCTTTCAGTATTCCCCAGTGTCTCTACAACTATAATACATATTCCTGTCCCAGCAAACTTCCCAAAACATATCTCTGATCAAACCTGATGTTAGATGCACATGCAGCTAGATGGTTCCATGGCTACACCACTGTGCCTGGAGTCAGGAAAACCTGAGTTCAAACCCAACTTCACTTGCTTAGTGGCTTTGTAGCCCTGGACAAATCATTTTGCCTCATCTTCTTCAACTATAAAATGGGTGTAATAATCATATAAACCTACTTTCTACAGGGTTATCATGAGGCTCAACTAAGATAACAGTTGTAAAAGCACTTAGTACAATCCCTGGCACATAGTAGGTCTTACATAAATTCCTATTCCCTTCCCTCCCCTCTTACTCAAAAATCTAAAATTATTTCACCAGTGCCTACCAAATAAAAGCCTAATATCAATTTAATCTTTGCTTAATCATTTACTTTCATGTTGTGACCCAATATATTTAGGCATTCCTCAGGCAATGGAAATTTACTTTGCTTCCCATTCTTTGCTACTGCAAAATGGGTCATTATAAATATTTTAGTGTAGCTTTCTGTCTTTTATATGTTACAGGGATACGCTTAGCAGTGAGATCTCTAATCAAAAGGTATGACCATTTTAATGACATTTTTAAAAGCATAATTCCAAAGTGATTTCCAGAAGAGCTATACTTATTCACCACTCCACCAATAATGTATTAGTGTGCCTGCTTTCCAAATGTTTTACCAACATTAACTCTTTCCATCTTTTCCATTATGCTGGGCATGAAGTGAAACCTCAGAGTTGTTTTCACAGGATCATAGTTATGGGGCCTGGAAGTGCCCCAAAGGTCAACACCTTAATTTTACAGATAAGGAAGGTAAGGAATGTCTTCAGTATGATTAAGTACAACCCTACAAGAGTACAGACTGATATACTCCATAAGAAAATAATCATATGAATTATCCATAGTGGAAGTGAGATGTGCCTCAAATGAGATAATGAAAATGGGACAAACTCTCCGTCTGCGCTGAAATGAGCTGAAAGTTGAGTGCTGGTAAATATTTAACAACCATATTGGAGGGATAGACAGTGGAGAGGGGAATGTATGCATTTTTAAGCTTAATCCAAATTACTAACATCATTTTCTCCATCACTTTCCTAAGTCTAGACAATCAGCAAAACCATTAATCAAGTATTAACCAGTCTCAAGGTGTAAAAGCTCACAGTGAAAATTTAACAGTGCCAGGTTTGAGTTGGCTCTGGCACACTCTAGTTGTTATCCTCCAAGGTAAAATTGCTCTTTTCTCCTTCTTCAAAGATTAATTCATAAACCACTTCTGCTTTGAAGCTTTCCCTAGTAGCCATCTCTCCTTCGATCATTCCCTAAGCACTTACTGAACTCCTACCATGTGCCAGGCACTATGCTAGGTGCTGCAGATACAAGGGCAAAAATTTAACAGTGCCTGTCCTCAAGGACTTTACCTTCTATTGAGGAAGACAATGTGTACTTTTATATAGAACACGTACAAAATGAGTACAAGTGTGATGTGACAGACTGGCCAATGAGGGCTAGTCTTAAGCTCATAAATATACATATTCTGCCCATTTCTAATCCAAGGGGGTTGATTTCAGGCCGTGAGTGACTCAGGGTATTGGACTGTGTGAAAAGTCTTCCAAGTGGCTGCAGCTGGGAAGAAATGATGACTCAGGAATAGATGAGCTAGAATTGAACGTTGCAATCAAAAGATTTTCCATTCAACCCTCTCTCTTTTTTGGCAGCTTAGAGTGAAAGGAGTGCTGATGAGTGGGGTAGGGAGAGTTGGCTAAATTTCTCCAACCTAGTGACAGTAAGCACATGGTGCCTCTTGAATTTAAAAAAAAAAAGTTTATTCTTTCCTGATTTTACCAGAATGAGAATTCCAAGATAGGAGTGCCCAGGCAAATGGGTAAGTTTGGGAGCACCACAGCTCATATCAAAGGACCTACTAGCAACCAGAGTTAGCAGCAGAATCCACAGCAGCCACAGGAGTTGGGAGGTGAAGGAGCAGCAATCCGGAGATGGACATTCCCACGCAATAACCTTGTGAGCACTTCAGGGCCCCAAGAGATTTAAGACCAACTAACCTGCCTGGTCTGTCCCAAAAGTAGATTGACCCACTCAGCTGAGCTGCCATGCCCCATGAGCAGCAGCCTTGCTGAGCAACAGAAAGATTCATCCATACCAGGGTCAAACTTTATGAGGATTCCATGATAAGGGAAAAGACCTTCCAGGGCCAAGAATTAAGAGGGACCTCCTTGACCACATGTGTTCACACAAATCCCTCAAGATCATTGTACTCTTAAGTTTGAGCAAAGTCTCTCCCAACAGACCCTGGGAGGCAAGATAAGCCTCCCACTCCCACCCCAGGTTTAGAAGGAATATTTTATAACAATTGTTCAAGCTATACTGCCTCAATAAATCCCTTTCCTAAAAGCTAACTGATGTCTATCTATGAGCCAACTATTAAGGGGAAGCACACTGATAACATCTCAAGAGCTATAGTATCAGAAATCTCAGTTACCTTTTGATGATACAGAAAGGTTGAATATGCTCTTTTCAAATATTTCAATAATAAACACTGGCATTTATAAAGTACTTAATGGTTTGCAAAGTCTATTACCAATATTAGCTCATTTTACTTATTTATTTTACTTAGCTTTCTACTTACTATAAATAAGGTAGCCAAACTCAACTTCTTCTCTTCTTCCTTTTTGTTTTGTCTCTTCCCTCTCCATCATCACTATCAACACTACCATCACCATCTTCATTATCATGTAGAGGTCTCCCCATCCCCCAATCTCTACCAGATCTTCAAAGAACCAGGATGACTGAGAAGAGGCATAGACAAAGACTAGAATAGGTTTTCTCAGTGCAGTCTTTCCATTGGTCCCCAGAGAGTAATGCTGTGCTATCTCCCCAGAACCTCTGAAAACAATTGGAAGGTCCAGGAATGAAGGGATAATGATGAAGAGATGAAGCTCCATCAGTAGAGGAAAGATTAGGAAGTAATGGAACCACAGCCCTCAGGCTCCATTTTACCAATTCAGCCCCTGACTGTCAGCAACCAATAGCAAGTTTCTCTGATAAAGGTCTCATTTCTAAGATATCTAAGGAGTAGATGCCATGAAAATGTGCTCTTTTTGCCACAGGGGAAAGGGGGGACTTCTTTCCTAGTCCCCATCCAGCCTCCCTTTCTTCTTTCAGCTACAATCTCACCCCCACCTCCCCTCCACTACCACCCTTACAATGTAAGTTCCCTGGGTCTCCTTAGAGGCAGATGGTAGTGCAACAGATAAAGATTGGAGTCAAGATCAGAGTTAAAATCCATGATTATCAATAATCAATAATTTGGGGAGATCCAGAGTTCTCTCCTTCTAAATTCCAGATTTTAAAAAGTTCAGCTTGTTAAAGGACATTACAGATAATGAGATGAGACCCATACTGGGACTGCTTGGATGGGGCATACATTCTTTGACTAGATAGTCCAAAACTGGGGGTGATCTGGGTAGAGAGATAGTTTCTTGGTCCAAGGATGACAGGATGTCACTTTTAGCCTCTCATTTTAATATAGCCCACCTCCCATTGTGTTAACCAATCAGAGTGGATTGTCACTCCTCTTCCAACAAAACATTTAAGCCCTGAGCCTGCAGTCATGATTGTCTTTGATCAAAGAGAAATAGACAAATGACCACCCTTTTATTAATAACAAGCTGGTCTTATTAATAAAATAATTACTCAGAAACTATGTCTCTCAAAACTTTTTAATCATTACACTTGCTGTATGATCCTGAGCAAGTCACTTAATCTATTAGCTTTAATTTTTAAATGGAAATATTAGTAGCTACCTCACAAGGTTGTTGTGAGCATTAAATGAGATATTTGTTAAAAAAAAATTTTAAATGCTTAGTATAATGCCTGCCATATAGTAGGTATCATAGAGAAGATTATTTCCTCCCCTCCCCATTAGAATATAAGCTCCTTTATTCTTTCATTCTTAACATTTTTATTCCTAGCACTCAGTATAGTGCCTCACATATGGTAGCAGCTTAATAAAAGCTTGGTGATTAATTCTCTCTCTCTCTCTCTCTCTCTCTCTCTCTCTCTCTCTCTCTCTCTCTCTCTCTCACAATAATCCTTCCTTCCTTTAATCTCCAACCCATAGACTGTATTATCAACTCTCACCTCTGAGACAATTATTCCCCCCTCTTCCCACATCTATATTCTTCCCTCCTCACCCCTCTCCCATTGCATCCTGGGTCATCTCCAGTCATTCTGATGGATATCTGATCACTGGATCCAGATAGCTCTGGAGGTGAAGTGAGGCTGGTGACCTTGCACAGCCCTCCCTCACTCAAAACAAAGTCAAGTGCAAGTCATGTCATCATTTCTCTGATGGCATGGTCTTCTTTAGCAATGAAGGATGAACACAACAAAACAACCTAATCCATCCATCATTCAAGCTACCAGAATAATTCTTTTGCTTTAAAATTTTAAGTGCTTTCCTAAAGCTCTTAAGTAAAGTTGAAGTCTCTAGACTATGTCCCTAGACAGGACAGAGTGGGTACCATCCATCACTAGTCACCACAATCACAATCCCCACTTTCCAACTGCCTGTGGAACATAGTTCAACCTGCATACTCCTATGCAGCACTTCATTCTCAAGATGTCTAAAGCCCATCACCCTTCACCTTACCACTTTCCTATTCCTTGCTCCCTTACCTCTAAAAATGGCACCATGTTCCTCCCAGGCTAGAAACTGTAGGGTTATCTTCAATTTTTCGATTCCCTTCAATTCCTTTGATATACACCTAACTCCCATTCAGCCTTTCATCCCATCATATATATTCTTCCTTCCAAATGTCTATTGCATTCAACTCAATAAACATTTTTAAGTGACTACTTTGGGTTACACAAAGTCTAGATAAAATGTGGTTCTTGTCATCAAGAAACTTAACAGTTTAGGTTTACAGATTTAGAGCTAGAAAGGAACCTTAAAAGTCATCTATCCAACCCCAATGGTTAAGTGTTGTGCCCAAGGACATACAGGTAATTATCAAAGATGAAATATAAACCCTTGCAACCAAAGTTAGTGCTTGTTCCACTATTCCTCCTTTGCCATCAGTAGCCACCTTTGTCTCTCTTAAACAAATGGGATAGAGGATCACAGAAGATAAAAAGGGCAATTTTGATTACATAAAATTAAAGAGTCTTGGTAGAAACAAGCCTAATGTAACTGAGATTAGGAAGAAAACAGTTAACTGAGCAGGAGGGGGAAATCCACAAATTTCTCAGATAAAGGTCTCATTTCCAAGGAATTAAGGAATTAAGTCAAATTTATCATTAGAGCCACTCTTCAACGGATATGAACAGGCAGTTCCCATGAGAAGAAACCCAAGCTATATCTCTAGCCATATGAAAAATAAATGCTCCTAATGACTAATAATTAGAAAAATGCAAATTAAGCAAACTGACATTCCACTTGACACCCTGAATCAGATTGGCGAAGCTGACAGAAATAGAAAACAACAAATGACTGGGGGTGGGGAGTGGGAGGAGGAGCACATGTGCACTATTCGTAGAACTGTGAATTGATTCAGTCATTCTGGAAATGAGTTTAGAACTATGATCCCAAAATTACTAACCCATGTATATCCTTTGACCCAATGATACCATTATTAGGCCTATACCCAGAATTATATTGACAAAAGAAGAAAAGATCCTATATATACAAAAACACCAGAATTATATTGACAAAAGGAGAAAAGGTCCTACATATACAAAAACATTTATAGAAGTTTTTATTGTAGTGGCAAAGAATTGAAAACTAAGAAAATATATAAGAATTGGATTATGGCTGAACAATTTTTTAAATATATATTTATTTCACTAAATATTTCCCAGTTATGTGGAAAAAAATTTTTAACATTCTTTTTTAAATTTTGAGTTCCAAATACTCTCCTCTCCTTCTGTCTGACCCTCCCTAACCCCTTGAGAAGGCAAGTATTATGAAATCTATTATAGATGTGAAGTCATCTAAAACATAGCTCCATATTAGGAATGTTGTAAAAGAAAGCATGTAAAAAAGAAGAATAAAGTTTAAAAAGTATACTTCAAACCATAAGGGACTTATTAAGGTTGAATTGTGGAAAGATGATATTTGTAACTCATGAGACCTTTCTCAGTTTTAGGATAGTTGGTGGGAATATGTGTGTGTGTGTATACATAAATGTGTGTGTGTGTGTGTGTGTGTGTGTATGTGCATGTGTAGAGAGAGAGAGAGAGAGAGAGAGAGAGAGAGGGCAGAGTGAGCTGAACTTGAAGGGGTGAGTGGAATTAAGTGTTGAGAAGAACGTACTATGAGAAAGAGAAAGGAAGAGGTAGAGTGTAGTAAATCATCTCACATAAAAGAGGCAAGAAAGCTATAAAAGCTCCATTATAAAAATGGAGAGAGGAAGAAGGGGAAGGTGAGAGGGTAAACCTTACTCTCATTGGATTTGACTTCAGGAGGGAATAACATACACACCCAATTGGGTATGGAAGCTTATCTTACCCTACAGGAAAGCAGCAGGGAAGGGGATAAGAGAGAGGGGACAAGAGATGGGATGGCATTTTGGCGGAAAGGGTGATGGGAAGCAAACACTTTGGTAGAGGGACAGGTCGAAGAAGAGAATAGAATAAATGGAGGTGGAGACAGAATAGAGAGAAATACAGTTAGTCTTTCACAACATGACTGCTATGGGAATGTTTTGCATGACTACACATATATTATATATATTGAATCGCTTGCCTTCTCAATGAGAATGGGTGGGGAGAAGGGAGGGGAGAGAATATGGAACGCAGAACTTTTAAAATTAATATTAAAAATTGTTTTTACATGCAACTAGGAAATACAATTTTTGACATAGCCAACTTGGAAATTTGTTTTGCTTGACTAGCTCTATTTGTCACAAAGGTTTGGGGTTTCTTGTGGTTTTTTTTTTGTTTGGTTGGGTTTTTTTTAGTGAGAAGGGGGATGTGGGAAGGGGGGGAAATTAATTAGAAAACGAAGTTCCTTCCAGTTTCTAACCCTAGGACGTATTAAATACGACAATCACACCGGGAAACCAGTCTCGTTCTCACCCACTCTGGCAGAAGCTCACCCTTTCACTCTCACTTTCACCCTCACTCTTTCCAAGCCCGCAGGGAAGGCTGCGCTCGCTCCTGCAGATCGGCGCTTTCAGCCCCAGAAGGAAAGCCTCTGCAGGGAGGCGTGGCGTGTGGGCTTTAGCAGCTGCGTCCGCCCCGCCCACTCCCTCCGCCCCGCCCACTCCCTCCGCCCCGCCCACTCCCTCCGCCCCGCCCACTCCCGGCCTCCCTTGCTGTCTCTCCCCCAGCCATGGTTACCCTGGGCCTATCCCGAGTGGACGAGGCGGTGGCCGCCAGACACCCGGTGAGGCACGAGGACCGGGCCCTGGGAATGGAGGGACGCTCCTGCAGGAGCTGGAAGAGAGGCGCATGCACGGGGTGGGGGGTGGGGCCGCAGCACTGGTCTCCCAGCGTTTGGGGGATGGCCCCTCTTTGGGGGGAGGGTCTTTGGGGGACTGGCAGCCAAAGCCGTGTTCCTCTCAGGGGCTCCGGGAGTATGCTGCGTGCCAGTCCCAAGCCTTCGTGAAGGGCATCGTCACGTTCATCGCAGGTAGGCGGGCGAGTTAGCTCACATACCCGGAAGGGGGCGGGATTTCCCAGGGCCTCCGACCCTATCTATGCCCCCTCCTTGGCGGGGGCACACGGGGCCAGAGTGGGGTCCGGCTAATCGGGGACTTGGCTATCAGCAGGCACCGGTGCAGCCTTCTTCCTGCAGAAGGTCCTCCAGAAGAAGCTGCCCTATCCCATGCAGTGGACAGTGCTGCTGGCCATGGGTGGGTACCTGACGTTTGTGGGAGAGGAAGGAGTGGGGAGGGCACAGGATTTGGAGAGATTGCCGAGTCGTGACTTGCCAACCACCCCATGACCCTGACCTATGCCAGGACTATGATTTTTGCCTTCCATTCAATCAGTCCCCCTCAAGGAAATGAAAGGGTTGGGGGAGGAGGAATTAAGGCAGCCTGGGAGCCCTCATTTATTTGAGATCGCCCTGGGTAGCCCTGCCCCCAAGTCACTGTCTACCTCTACTGGGAGGAAATTATTTCCTGCTACCAGACCTCAGCCCTGGCTTTCTTTTCCTCAAGATCGGGGGCAAGCTAAAGAAGCCCCAGATTAGAGTCTGTCCCTCCCCTTGTTCCCACCCCTTCACTCCTGGAGACCATCCTGCTCCCTTAGTTGCTGGCTCAGTGGGCAGCTATGCAGTGACCCGTGTGGAAACACAGAAATGCTCTGATCTCTGGCTCTTCTTGGAGACTGGACGACTACCTCAGGACCATGCCCCAGGTGAGAGGAGGCCAAGGGTTAGGCAGGTGGGCAGACTACCTTAACTTTCTCCCTGGGAACTCCCTGAGCTACTGGTAGGAAGGAAAAGAAAATCAGTGAATCAGTTAGAGAAATGAAGTGGCATGTGCTGTCCAGAGATGAAAGGGAAAAGGGAGGAGGGAGGAAGCAATACCTAAAGGCCATTCAAATAAACTTGTCTTCTCCCCTCTGTCCTGGCTTGGAGTGGGTGTACCAGAATAGGGATTGGGAAGGAATGACTGTTCCTTAGTGTAGAGCAGGGAGAAAGCCCTGAGATCAGTGAGCTTCTGAGAAAATAGTGTAATGCTTAGGGAAACATAAGGAATTGAGTACAAATTGCAAACCACAAGTTGTATCATTGCACACCCCAGTTACCCAGCACAAGTTTAAAGCCAAAGACTATATAAAAAATGTTTTGGAAAGCTGATACTCCCTTCTCTCCCTTGGGTTCCATCTCTTAGCCTCCTCCTCAGCAGCAGTCTAATACCAGGCCTCCATTCCTCCCTCTATGAAATCAGTATAAAAAAAACAAATAGACCCAGTGTTTCTTTCATTTCTTACAGAGCAGGCCTCTCGAGGGTGTTCGGATCCAGAACAGAAGAAAAATCAGTATGGGGATGTTCTGGAGTAAGGGTCCTCCGTGATTTTGTCTACACCATCATGGCTCTTCTAGCTATGTATAAGCACTCCACGCTCCGGTTCATTTACACATATAAAGAATGCTTTGACATCCTGTGTAGTCTGCTGCCTTTGTGCTCCCCAACCAGAAGGGCTGGAGATGAAGGGTGCTTTGAGCCGGGGTAGACAGTGGGAACAGTATTTGAAACTGTTTTGAAGGGAAAGACAATGTCTATTGCATTGACATTCTTAGAGAGTTAGTTTGGGGGAGAAATAAGCAACACCAGAGGTTATTTCATTCATCAGACACTTCTAAGGTCTCCCATCTTTGGCCCCTCCAGTATCAAAAAGCCAGAGCTGTAAAGGGTCCAAAGTAAAGTAGGGCTATGTGCTAATGAGGGCCTTCTCAACTTTCAAAGATTGTTCTAGAGGAGGATATAAATGGAGGGAGATGAAAACGGACAAAGATTTAGCATTTTAACATCTACTTATTAAAAAAATACATATACTTATTAAAATAACAAACTTATTAAAAGAATTAATATAGGCTAAGGATAGTGTTTAATGTTGAGAAATATATAAAACTTAGTTAAGGAAGACCTAGTTCATGCCCTCATACAACTTTCCATTGATAAAACATAGGTAACAAAATAGAACATGGTAAATTCAGAACAAAGAAACAAAATGCCATGGTCTGAGATAGTGTACTCTATGGGGGAAAGAGCTGGAATAGCACAGCACATGCACACGTGCGCGCACACACACACACACACACACACACACATTGATATTAGCAAATTCAATATTTGTCTTCAGTGAACCCTGGGTCCAAATCCAAGCCTCTGCTAACTTGGCTATGGGCGATCATTCAGATCCACATGAGTAAAATGTTCAATTAACCTAGATATATGATAAAATTTGGCTTTGAAAAGAACCCTAGAGAAAATCATTCTGTAGATGAAGAAATTGAGGCCTTGAAAGGTGAAAAGATTCATCCTTGGTCAGACTGGTAACAAGAAGAGGGATTTGAAACTAGGTCTTTCGTTCCTGAAGCCAGTGTTCTTTCAGCTATATCAAATGACTAGATCATCTTCCCTTCTTACCTTAATATTGGGATGTTATAATCACCATAAGATCATTTTACTTGGTCCAAGAATAAATCACTAAGGGACCTATTAGGCCACTCTTAGAGTGAATCTAAGTCTAGGACTCCAAGGTTCTATGAGAATTGAGAATCCTATACTATGTCACAGAGAGCTCCATTGAGCTCATAATTAATGAGACAATTGGATCAGAGACACTACTTAGCCCATCGAGAAGAGAAGAGGAAGGTGGGCAAGTAACACCAGAGCTTTGAGAGCTTCTCCTTTTTGGGAAAGGAAAGAAGACTTGAGAGGGACCTTGGAGTGGGTACCATGAGGATCCAGGATCTAAATAACCTGAAGGATAAGATCCAGGAACTAAAGACTATCATCAAATTCCAGGGTAAGCGTAATACCCATTAATTTGATCTTTGACCCTGGCATGATGGGTGGAGGGCTCTTGGGAACAGACAATCAGCAAGTCAAGAGCATCTACTGTGTGCCCAGACATGTGCTTGGCACTCTGTCAGTATACAAGTGGAAGAGAGAATTTGGTCCTCAGCCTTATGGGGCTCAGAATCCAAAAAAACAACACAGATGAGTGTAAAATAGTACAGACCAAGTCAATAACAAAGTTTGAAATATGGCACTGATATGTTCTCTGAGAGTTCAGGAAGAGAGAGATCAAAGTATGGGCTTGAGGGAGGATCCAGGGAGGTCCTAAGACTTGAAATGGGCCCCACAATATGAGATGTGGGCAATCACAAAGCAATCAGGGGACAGGGATAGTAGTAGAGAAGGAGGAAGAGGCAAATGATATAACTATCATGGGGAGCCATCATGAGCCATGAAACTCTAGAGAGTGTAACTCCCAGTCTCTCTGTCTCCCCACACCCTTTACACTCCCTCTCAACTTAGAGCCATTCCTACCAGATTGGGAATCAGTAAGACTCTCCCAAGATAAATGTTGCTTACATTGAACAAATCCCTATATTCTGTGAAGAGAGAACATGGCTAAGAGAAGCAGAAAGCAATACAATCTGACACCTTATTTATTGATTTGGGAACAACTCTAAGTTGTTTCTCCCTCAGATACTCCATTGGTTCATGTGCATAATGAGGGTGAGGTAGGAAAACAGGTTAAGAGATGTCCCTAAGGTCTTTACTCTCAGAGACCATCACTGGGATTGACTAGATGAGGTCTCCCACAGAGTCTATCTTGGAGAAGGGTACCACTGAGAGAATTTTCTGACAACTAACCCCTTATGTCTGCTCTCCTGTACCCATCCATGCTGCCTCTGATTTCCCCACAGAAAAAGGCCGAGTTCTACAAAGCAAGTCCTTCGAGGAGAAGGCAGTCCAGAACAAGGATGTCATTAACATCCTGCAGAACAACCTGCGTCATTTCTACCAGGACTGGACAGTTGCCAAAAGAGTACGGAACTTGATCTTAAGTCTTATTGATTAAGGAGTACCCATAGTTCTTATGTATAATATAGCCACATAGGCTGGGACACACACACACACACATCTAGATTCTCTAGGGCTTTACCCTAAGTCACCCTTCTCCTTTCCTCTGCTTTGGGTTTTTCTGGGCATAAGACCATTCCCTAGAAAAGAAAAACTATTTCTCTGAATTTCCTCAACTCCATGACCCAAAGTCATTGTGGTCCCCAGAGTGACTAAGCTACTCCACCCTATCTCCATCTCCTCTTTTCATGGAATAAGTTTGGCCCTACGATGGAAGTAGGAGTGGAGAGGTGAGGAAGGCAAAAAAGACAAGGAGTAGCCTTTGAAATTTACTACTGTGGACAAGTAATTTATCTTCCTTGTGTCTCCATTTCATCAACTATAAAATTAATGAAGAGAAGTTGGACTAGCTGACCTCTGTGGTTCCCTCCAGAACTAGATTTATAATCTAGATCTATGATCCTAGGACTTCAAAGAAACTTCTCCCAAATGGGGAAAATTTGAGTTGCAGAATAGACTAATCAGAGTATGGGACAAGAGAACCATAATATGGGGAGATATATTGGTCATTACGTAGGGCAAGGTTCCACACTTCCCTATTCAGGAGAGTCCAGAAACCACAGAGGTTTCCATACATCATCCTAGCTCAGGATATTAGGCAAGAGAGCTATGCTGGTTCCAGAAGAAATGTATTCTCTGATCTCAGGGGACTTGGAGTCATAGAAATTTAGAGCTGGAGGGAATCTCAGAAGTAACATTCCAACTCCATCTTACAGAAAGGCTTTGATATGATAGAAAGACACTCCCTGCTCTTGGAGAATAGTGAGTCTTATGGGTCAGTAAACAATGCCTGCCCTCAAAGAGTTTACAGTGTAATAGGGGAAGACAATATGCAAACAAATAAGCTATGGACAGGATAAATTAGAAATAGTTAAGAGGAAAGGCACTAGAATTTAAAAGGACAGAGGAGGAGCCAAGATGGTGGAGTAGAAAGATTCACATATGCTAGCTCCTAACACACAGCCCATAAAATACCTGCAAAGAAGAACTGCCAACAAATTCTGGAGCAGTGGAAGCCACATAGCAATGGAGTGGAGGAGATTTCTGTTCCAGAGAGCCCTGAAAAACTGACACCAAAGGTCCGTCTCACACCGGACCCTGGAGCAAAGCCCAGCCCTGCCTTGGCCATACGGCACCAAGAGGAACAGATCCGAGCAGGCTTTAGGGACAGAATCTCCAGCGACCACACAGATCACACCACCCACAGATACCAAAGGTCAGTGAGAGTCATTTTGGCTGGCTGAGAAAGGAGCGGGGTGCTTCCATAACTCAGGCCCCTCGGGAGGCAGCAGCAGACTGGGGCTCCCAAAGCAGGCAGGAGCTCGGATCCATTATTGAAGGTCTCCGCATAAATCCCCTGAGGGAACTGAGCCCCGTGCGATGGCCCTGCCCCCCACCTAAGCAGATGAACTTAATCTCACACTAAATAGCATCCTTGCTCCCTCGAAAGCCCTGAGGCGGGGAAGCAGCATTTGAATCTCAGATCCCAAGCACTAGCTGGGTGGATCTGGAGGCAAGGCAGGGGTGGAGAGGAATCTCAGAAGTCAAGTAACTGGCTGGGAAAATGCCCAGAAAAGGGAAAAAAAATAAGACCATAGAAGGTTACTTTCTTGATGAACAGATATCTCCTGCCTTCCTTTCTGATGAGGAAGAACAATGCTTACCATCAGGGAAAGACATAGAAGTCAAGGCTTCTTTATCCCAAACATCCAAAATAAATATTCACTGGGCTCAGGCCATGGAAGAGCTCAAAAAGGATTTTGAAAATCAAGTTAGGGAGGTGGAGAAAAAACTGGGAAGAGAAATGAGAGAGATG
>CM053769.1:295005519-295072161 GCA_028658325.1 Potorous gilbertii | reverse complement strand
TCTTGCTACTAGGAAATAAGAAATACAGGTAATGAGGAATAGAAAGTTATCTGGCTCTAAGAACAAAAGAGAAGATGGGGACAAGGGAAGGGAGGAATGATAGAAGAGAGGGCAGATTGGTGATAGGGGAAATTAGAATGCTTGGTGTATTGGGGTGGGGAGGGGACAAATGGGGAGAAAAATTTGGAACCCAAAATTTTGTGAAAATAAATGTAGAAAGTTAAATAAATAAATTAAATTAAAATGAAAAAAAAAAGAATTTAAAAGGACCAGGAAAGGCATCCTGTAAAAGGTGGAATTTTAGCTGCAATTTGAAGAAAGTCAGTAAAACTAGGAAATAGATGTGGAGAGAGATCAATCCCTGCTTGAGGATCAGACAGTCTATGAAAATGCCCGGACATAGTGTCTTGTTGAAGGAACAACGTAAAGACCAGTGTCACTTGATTAAAGAATATGTCAGAGGTGGGAATTAAGTATAAGAAGACTGTTAACGTAGAGGATGGGGCAGATTATGAAGGTCTTTGAATGCCAAACACAATGTTATATTGAATCCTGATAGAGAACCAGAGGAGTTCATTGAGTAAAGGGGTGCATGACCAGATCTGCACTTTAAGGAAGATCATCTTTACATCTGAGTGGAGGATGAACTGGAATGGGAAGGGATTGGGAGAGGCAGACTAACTAACAGGTTAATGCAATAGTTCAAGCATGATTAGATTAAAGTCTGCACCAGGGCGATGGCAGTATCAGAAGAGAAAAAGGGGGATCTTCGAGAGATGTTACTAAGGTAAAATCAACAGGTGTTGACAATAGATTCGATATGATGAAGTGAGACAATAAGGAGTCAAGGATGAAACCTTGGTTTTGAACCTGGGAGGATAGTGGTATCTTTGACAGTACAATTATTCCTTCCATATCATGACTTTCCCCATCACAGTTTCAACATATCTTGGTTTGGCATAAGAAATTAAATGGAAATTTTCAGGGAGCTTTGCAGAAGCCAGAGATGATGTGCAAAGGCCAGCAAATGACACAGAAAAAGTTTAGAAACTCAGAAATGCATAAAACATAGGCACAAGTATTGTATAATATCAACCCAAATTTTCAGTAAACACTCAATAGAAGAAAAAGAACAAATATAGGCTTCTTCTCCAGTATAAAGGGAGGACCAAAAAATTTTATGCAGATTTTCCAGATCACAGGGGCACCGCACCCCAACCACTACAATGTGGAAGGAATAGCTGAAATAGCAAAGTTTGGAAGAGGGGACTTTTTTGAGGGGGAAAATAATGAATTCAGTTTTGGACATGTTAATTTTAAGATATCTATGGACATCCAGTTCAAGATGAGATGTCTAATAAGCAAGTTCAAGATGTGAGACTAGTGATCAACAGAGAGGTTAGAGCTACATAAGTAGATTTGAGAATCATCAACATAGAGATGGTAATTGAATCCACAAGAGCTGATGAGATCACCAAGTGAAATAGAATAGAAGAAAAAGAGAAAAGGGCCCAGGTACAGCTAGAATATATGGAAGAAGAGTCCTTAATTGAATATAATAAAACTAATAGTTCATGTTTACATAGTGCTTTAAGGTTTCAAAATGTTTAATGTTATCTTAATTACATTATTGTTGACTATTAATATATCATATTAATTATATTATTATTAACATTATGCATTGTTTTGACCCTCACAAAAACTTTTTGAGGTAGGTATTAACCTTATCCTTATCTTACAAATATGAATATTGAGATAAATTGTCTTGTCCAGGGTCACTCAGCTGTGACCAAAATGGAATTTGACCCCAGATTTTCCAAATCTAATATTCTATCCACCATAACATGCTGTCTCACATTCTGCCCAAAATGGCATCAGAGAAAGATAATTCTTCCTACTGCATAAGGTAGGAGAGTCAGGGATAAACAGGTGGTGGGGAGGGAAAAGAGGCAGTAAGAAATGAACTTGGGGTAGAGGAACTGGGACCATAACAGAGGAAGAGCAATAGGTTTGAGGAAGAAGGGAAGAGTCCCGGATTTGAAGTCAATACACCTTGGAGTCCTGATTCTACCACTTACTAACTGAAGGACTGTGGGCAAATAACTTTATCTGAGCTTTGGTTTCCTCATCAATCAAATATTTATGAAGCACTACTATGTGCCAGGTTTTATGCTAGTCTCTGAGGACAAGAAATAAAAAATCCCTTCTCACAATGAGCTTATGTTCTAATAGGGAAGACAAGTATATGTAAAAATATACAATGCATAAATTTAATAATTACAAATATATACAAAGTAGCTGAATATGGCTAGTTTGGGGAGGGGAGTTAAACAGAGATAATGTTTGAAGGCATCTTAAAGAAAGAGAGGGACTTTATAAAGTGAAGGGAAGGAGGGAGTGAGTGCATTCTAGGCATGAGGGACGGCCAATGCAAAGTCACAGAGATGGTCTTGTATGGGGAACAGAAATGGCTGGCTTGCAGTATGAAGGGAAAATATGTCCCATGAAGCTGGAAAGAGGGGACCAAGCTGTAGGTCTTGGTCCTTACAGAGGACTTCATATTTTATTATAAAGACAATAAGAAGTCACTAGATTTGCTAGTAGAGTCACAGGATCAAATATGCGCTTGAGGAAAATTATTCTGGAAGCAATATGTTGGATGGTCTGGAGAGGGGAGACACAAGTTAGGGAGACCAATTAAGAAGTTGTTGCAATAATCTAGTTGAGAAGTGACAAGTTTGCAAGAAAAGGGTTCAGATGCAATGGATGTTGTGGAAGTACAAAAAGCAAGATTTGACAACTATTTTTATGTTTGGAGTAAGTGAGAGTCAAGAGTCTAGGATAATGCCCAGATTACAAACCTGAGAGACTAGAAGAACGTTGATGCTTTTCACAGAAATAGGGAATACACAGAAAATTTTCACAGAAATGGGGATAATTATGCTCACAACGCCATCCTCACAGGATAGCTGTGAAGAGAGGATTTGGTAAACTTTAAAACACTATATAAATATGTACAATTATTAATTTTACGGGTGGAAGTTGTACTGGGGATTAAGGCTGGACCCTGGGTCGTCACGGTATGAGAGGAGGAACAACTGTGACTCTGGATCTGGCCAGCTCAATTTTCCCCAATCCTACAGCATGATGAATGGACCATTGCCAGGGCCTGCCGGAAGAACTTACCCTTGAAGCTAGCCACCTGCCGAAGTACTGTTGAGGTAACAACTAAGGAAAGAGGCATAGCCAGGAATCATTGTATGGTATCTCCTACCCATTGCTTTCAAAGAATAGTCCAAGGTGCCTTTCTTTGAGGTTTAAGTTGAGCAATCTCAAAAGGGATCAATACCCACTGGGTTATGCCCAGGAATCAAAAGGTGCCCAAAAGCAGCACACCTCAGACTAAAAGGGAAATTGTGAAATTGCTACCTCTCTAGTCCCTGAGAGAAGCTTGCCATTGACTTTTGGAGTTCAGAATTGGGGTGGCAGATAATGTTTTTGAAGCAGAAACCCAAAAGGAAATCATGTAGAGCTATGCTCTGCAGAACTGAAACATACACTCTTATTCCTACTCCATTATCCTATACCAGCTTCCATCCTTGCACCATCACTAGTCTTGGGCCCCATCCCAATGCCTCCACTCTATCTTCTTCCCCAAGCTCCCCCTGTATCCATTCCTATGTCCCTTCCTGTGCTTCATGGCCCTGACCCAACCCTCTTAAACCTTCACAGGTAGCTCGGGAAAAGCTGCGTAAGTATGTTTTTGACCGGGTGAACGTTCACAATGTGATGTTGCACCTCGTTCGGCAGCGAGGGGAGATGTTGGAAAGCATGCAGATAGAGCTAGATAATCTGCTGAATCAGCAGAGCAGTAGCAAAGAAGAGCTGCAGCAGATGCAGGTAAGAAGGTAGCTCCGTAGCATTAGCACTTCCCCCTCATCTCTAAAAAAACAAAACAAAACAAAGTTTGAATTATGAGAAAGATCACTCAAGATCCCAGTTTCAGGCTTAGGACTAAAAGAGCCTTGCCCAGAGTTTGCTGTGCCCAGGGAACTAACACCATAAACCACACGCAAGGTAAGCCCAGAAAAGGAAAGAAATACCCGCCTGGGTGGAGATAGAGATTACGGAGCATGAGTATAAACTCAATGCTGGGGTGGGGGAGGCAAGAAGGGCAGAGAAAGGGGTGTTGGGAAGGAATTCCTCCCAACCCACTATTTGGTAGCTTCCTTTTTAAAGTAATTTTCTCATTAAGTTTTAAGCTCTGTTGTTTCTAGCTGCTGAAGAACTCCAAGTGCTGTCAGCGACCTCTAAAGTCAGCACCTTTTAAGTTTTAACACCCAAGGGCAAACCCTACCTACCCTGCCCTAATTGTGGCTCTGGTCTTGCCCCATTCAAGCATCTTCCTACCCCTGGGCACCCCCTTTGTGCTCCAGTAATTTCTACTAAACGCACACACAAACACACATACTGCTCTCAACTTCCTGGTCTTGCCCAGATCATCCGTCAGTTAGAGAACAATATTGAAAAGACAATGATCAAGATTGACACTAGTCAGAACATCTATTCGCTCTACATTCGGCTGTTGGATTATCTGAAAAAAGTGAGTCCTATCCCTCCTTTTCCCACCTCCATTTCCCTCCATGTTGCATTTTAAGTCTGCTTAGTCTGCAGGGTGGGAAGCAATGGATTTATAGAAGACCTGGTTTCAAATCTCAACTACCTCTGTGGTCTTAGGCAGGTCATTTAACCTCTCGAGGTCTCAGTTTCTTCCTCAGTAAAATGAGAGAGTTGGACCAAACCATGTCTAAGGTGCCTTCCAATATTTAAGATTTGGGTCCACCTCTGATTTCCCTACTTTGGTCTCAACCACCCCAAAAACAATCTGATGATTGTTACATGACAGTGGGCAATGGACCAGTTCAAAGTGAAATACTATCTATGACACAGTAGGGTTACAGCATCCAGCTGACAGAATTCTCTTCTAAAGGATCTCTACCTCTGTCTTCCATGGTGCCAACCAAAGGCCAGAATAGAGAGATTGCCTCCATTAAAAAAAAAAGAAGAAGAATGAAAAGTATGTAAATACAGTAGTTCCTTCTCTGGCTTCTCCAATTTCCATCAAAAAGCATTTATGAAGCACTCACTATGTATGAGACACTGTGCTAAACACTTTGGTACAAAGAGTTAAAAACAGTTGCTGCCCTCAAAGACCTCATCTTCTAATGAAGGAGACAACATGTCAATAAGTAGGTACATGCAAGTTATAGACAGAGCAGGAAGAAAGTCCCCTCCGAGGAGAAGGCACTAGGTACTGAGGGGGACCAGGAAAGGCCTCCAGGAGGAGGCAGGATTTGAGCGTTTTCCCACCACCCAGCATACACATATGATTCAGGTGTATGAGTCAACGAACATTTGTTAAGGACCTAGGACATAACAAAACATTTCTCTTTTGTGAAGGAATTTCAGAATATCAAATATACACAAAATATAAAATGCATGCAATGGAGTTCTTCCCCAACTTAAAGAGGAAGGTTTTTCATTATACAATCAATTTATAATAGAAATTGTGAAAAGCTTTCCATCCCAGGATTTGCCCTTGCAGCTTTAAAATATTATTTCAATACACAATACAGAATTTCATTCCTGTGGGTGATCCCTCTATTCCTATACACTGTAAACCCGTTAAAGTCTTAGGAGGTAGTCTTAAATTGACTGTGGCTTTAAAAAAATTACCTTCTGCTAATGAGACCACAGGAGCATAGATTTGGTGCTGCAAGAAACCATAGGTGCTAGCGAGTTCAGTTTCCTCATTTGAAAGATGGAGAAACTGAGGCAGACTGAAGTTGAGTGACATACCCAGAGTCAGTCATACAGCTAGTAAATGTCTAGGAAGGATTGTCAAGTTTTCCTGACAAGTCTGGCACTCTAGTACACCACCACTTTAGTCTGGTCATCCTATCACATGCACAGTCCATTGTTGACTCCACACTTGGTGGCTCTCCAGCTGAGTAGAATTTGCTAAAGCTGGCAGAAGTAAAATTGCCTTCTGGGACCTACAGTCAACTACATAACATGATAAGGTCTACCTTGAAACTAAACACTAATGTGGATGTCAAAATAGATTAGAGTGAAAATTGTTGAAACCATGTTGGACTGAAAAATGGATAAATATACCTGTTGAAGAGAAAAGGGCTACTAAAAATAGAAATACAGGGTTAGTATACCACAACAGTATAAGCATGGAAGAAATTATTCAATGAATGATATTGGAAAACTTATTTTTTAACCTAGAGAAAAATAAATTTAGGTCCATGCTCCATGCTACAAATAACAAAAACCTTCAGATGGATTAATGAGTTAAATGTACAAAACAAATCATAAACAAAGTAGAAAAAGCAGGATAATGTCCTTATTCCAAATCTCTGTCAAAGAAATGGGAGAAATAACAAGCCTTATTTATGCATCTTTAACTACACAATGGAAAGCAATTAAAGATTTTTTAAAAAGCAAAACAGAATGGGAAAATATTCACAATGAATATGTCATATAAAAGCATGATTTCCACAATATACAGGGAATTGATGTAAGTTCATAAGAAGGATACTCTTATATTACCAATGGCCAGAAGGCTAAAAAACATGAATAGTCAATTCACAAAAGAAGAAACAAAAACACTTGGAAAACTGTTCATCCTCACTAATAATCTGAGGTGGAGGCATCTTGACTCCAGGAACTTCATCAGTATACAGGGAAATCTGTATTCCCTTGAGGAAACTCCTTCTATGCATGCTGTCCTACAAGTGAAGATTTTAAAGAGTTGAGTTTCTTCAGTGTCTTGAGGGGTTAAGTGATTGCCCAGAATCACACCATCACTATGTGTCAGTGGCCAACCTTTAACAACCCAGGTAGCTCCTCTTAAGCCTGTTTTCTCTATCCATTACACCATCTGCCTCTCCATTAATAATTAAGGTAATTCAAAGGGATACAACCTCATGCCTGTTAAACATAAAAATGATTAAAAACTCAATGTTCCCACACTTAACTCCCCACATCCGTTCCCATTTAGATCAGAATTAGATCCAGTTGTAAACTGGGACCACCAAGCCCACATGCAATCTTCCTATTTGTTCCCCATATCCCATTCCTTCCTGCCTTTCCAAGCAAAAGGAACTCAGCCATTCTAACATTTCTCCTCATCCTTCTCTTCATTTATCTACTATCTCTTTCCCCAATGCTCACAAATATGCCCAAGTTTTTCCCAACCATAAAAAATACTTCAATTTAACTTTGTCATTCCCTCATACTATCATCTCTCCTTTGAAAACACCTAGAAAAAGTCAACTGCCTCTACTGTCTCCTCTTCCTTATTTCCCATTCACTGCCTACCTCCTTGTAATATGACTTCTGAGAGAATGATTCTCCTGAAATTTCTCTCTCAAAGGATCTAAATTTAATGGCCTTTTCTCAGTCTTCATCCTAGTTGACCTCTCTATAGCTTTCAACTCTGACCATCCCATCCTCTCCTCTCTCAGCCTCTGTGACATTGCTATCCCCTGATTCTGCTCCTACCTGTCTGACCATTCCATAAGTCAGGTAGGTCATATACAGAAGGTCCATAGACTTTCTCAGGCTCCTTTGCTGGATCACCATCCGTTTCCCATTCACCGTACATGTAGGTCCACCTGAAGGCAGTACCATGAGCTATATACCCTTTCCCTTGAGTTACTTTTTTGGGAGATTCATTATCTGCTATGGATTCATAGGGTTGTGGGATCAGAGATTTAATGTTACAAGGGACCTCAGTTTATCAAGTTCATGCTCCTACTTCATTTTTACAGATGAGAAAACTGAGACCCAAAAAGGTGAAGTGAGTGGCCCCAAAGCCACACAATAATGATTATGGGATTTGGACTTAGTTCCACTGCACCCCTGCTGCTCCCCAATATGAATGACCCCAAAATAGATGTAGCTACTTCTGCCGACCTTGTCTCACACTGCTAACTACCTCTGTCAAGGAAGGATCTCCCATCTGGATGCCCCACTGCTATCTTAAACTCAATGTATACACAACAGAACCATCATCTCTACCTCTCAGATTTCCCTCTTTCTGTTACAGAGACCACCATCTTCCAATTTCATGGTCAGTTTTCAATCTTGACATTTCTCCATCTTTTACTGCACCCGCCAGCCAATCAATTATTAAGTAATCAATACTGCTTATATAAAACACTGCTCTCCTATCTGCCCTTCTGTACACTCATCTGTCCACTCCCCTAGTTCATATCTTCAGAAGTCCTCTCCTAGGTAACTGCAGTAGCTTACTTCCAATTTCTCCCTTTCATAAAGCTCTGAATGTCACTCCCTTACTCAAAAATCTTCAGTGATTCCCTGTTGTCTCTAGGATAAAATACAGCATGGAAAGCCCTCTTCCTACATTCCCATACATTTCACATTACTCCCCTTCAGGCTTTCTATATTTGCACCAAACTGGAGTACTAGCTATTGTCCAAACTCTGCATTCTATTTCCCATTGCCATTCCTTTACACAGACTTATCTTCTGTACCCAGCATGCCCTTTCTCTCACCAATCCCTCAAAGGTCCTTTTCATTCAGGTCCCAGATTAAGTGATGCTCCTGTTGTCCAGTCATGTCTGACTCTACGTGATTCCATATGGGGTTTTCTTGACAAAGACACTGGAGTGGTTTGCCATTTCCTTCTCCAATATGCCCCCATTTTACAGATGAGGAACTGAGGCAAAAAGGCGTTAAGTGACTCTCCCAGGGTCACACAGTTAGTAAGTGTCTGAGGCTGGATTCGAACTCAGATCTTCCTGACTCCAGTTCTGGTACTCTACCCACTGCACCACCTAGCTGCCCTTCAGCATTCCCCGTTCCCTCTAAGTGTGAATTGCTATTGTTCTCCCCTCCTCAATTTATTTTCCATTTATTTATATTTTTAGATGCTGTATCCTTGTAGTTTAAATGTAAGTTTCTGAAGGGTAGAGATAACTTCATTTTGTCTGTCTTTGAGAGCCATCAACAAGTCAACACTACTATTGCTTCAAGAAGTGCAGTGCCAATTGACTGCTCTGTCATTCCAGTCACCATTCCTGGGACTGCCCAGACTAAAGCACTCCTCTAGTCACCTTTCCCCAGTACATAGTATCTCCCCCTTCATGGGGGCATGTTAGCATATTAGCTAGTTCCTAGCACTTAGTAAGTGTTTAATACTTTATCTTTCATTTATTTACTGTCTTCATATTCCCAGCTGCTAGTATAGTATATTACAGAATAATATCTACAGATTCTTAACAAATGTTTATTGCATAAAGAAACTCCCTGTGTCTCTGTCACCAGGAGCTGGCGTATTACCCACCACAGCTAGACAAGCTGCAGAACATGGTGTTGCTATACCAGAGGGATCTTTCCGACATGACTGTAATGACCCACGAAGCCATAAAGATGACAGAAGAAGCCAAGGTCAGGAAACTGAAAGCAGTGCAGTAGAAAAGATGAGGGAGTCCCCAGCTCTAAGATCTAAACTCCTCCTTTTGAGACACTTAATGACTGAACAATGGGGAAGACTCATCCTTGCTACTACCCACTTTCTACCTCAGAGGTTCAAAGAAGATATGTAACCATTAGCCTCCTCTATACACCCCCAATCTCATGTAGTCCCAGATTCCTTCTCAATTCATGCCCCACTCCCAGATCATAGCCTAGTACTGGCTTCCTCAGCTTCCTTCTGCTAAGGCTATTGCTTCCCAAGAGGTGCCTGGGACCTCAGTTTTGTTCACACACTTTTGTCATCACACAGAGCCCTGACCTGCACAGTGAGTCAACCTGGGTTAACCCTGATGGGATCTGCACGGGGCAATGAGGCAAAGGTAAATAAGTTTGGCTAGGATTGGTCTGTGGATCACTGTCATTCCCCCTCCCTGCCACTCTTTCCCAGGCGAACATGTCAGAAATGGAGACAGCCTTCCTTGCAGAGCGCAGGGCCAGGGAACAGAAGCTCACACAGCAAAAGAAACTGATTGAAAAGATTCATTCCACTGGCAGTGACAGGCATCGGAGGGTGAGGTTCTTGGAGGTAGGGAGTAAAGGGTCCAGTTGGGTGAGTGTTTGGAAGGAAGATTTCCATGTTGCTGCCACATTAGGAAGAGGGGGTAAGACTTCACACACTCTCTGCCCAAAGTTCCTCCTCCAAAGAGATGACCACCCATGACTGATACAACCAATGTTTCTGTTTTCTTCCACCCCCCCACCCCCAAAGGGCAGGCGAGACTTGGAATTCTCTTCCTCCTTGGTGACAGCAGAGCCACTAAAAGGTAAAAAAAAAAAAAAAACAAAACACGAATAGCTTCTGTGTGTCCTACTCTCCAGCCTGGTTTCCTAGGGAAGGGTTTCTCAGAGAGTCTCAGTCCAGGGCTACACTTTCAAGGCCCCAAGAGGCCAATCATTAGATCCACGTGAGTGAGTGCGTGTAAATGGACTCCCTGGATAATCCATTCATCACCTAACCAACTCACACAGCATGGGTCCCGGGGCAGGAACCCAAAGGAGACAGACTCATAAAGTGATAGGAAATGCCTGCTCCCCAGGCCCCACTCTTGGATGGAAGCCCTGCTCACATCAGATACTGCAGGGAGTGTGCTTTGCCAAAACTCCAAACCTGCATAAATGTGAGCTATTACTAGTATTATTACGGAACAGATCACATGTTCTAGCTTTACTTATTCCCTCCACCCTGGGAACTGAAACTTGTCATGCAAACACACACAAGTAAACACATATATGTACATACAATATGTATACATAACATGTGTATACAAATTCATGTATTTGCATTCGTGTTTGTGTATGTAATACAGAATCTACTTAAATTTTGTTTTCTCTGCTTCTAGTGCTGATATTGGTGTGGTAAGAGTTCATGGGAAAGGGTACCGGGATCCAGAACAAAATTCAACTGATCACCTCATGAACTCTCACACTAAATGACATAATAATACTAACTTTCACATATGTTTAAGGCAGGGTTGCACAACCTGTAGGTGGCCTGCAAAAAATATAAGAAAACTGTGGAGGAAATCCTTTGGCACACTGCAAGCAGACCGCAGCCTGAGGGCTGCAGGTTATACAGGCCTGGTTTAAGATACACACACACGCACGCACGCACGCACGCACGCACGCACGCACACATATCCTAACTTCAAATCCAGTGCTATCCACAACATTACCAGGTTGCTACATAGCACCTGGTATTGCAGACCCCATCCTTAACTCTCAGTGGATCTTCTCTTATTCTCTTCTCTTACTCTTCAAATTCACTATCTCAGTTTTCTCTCCTTTATATTCTTTCATACACATCAAACTGGCTGCCATCTTCTTGTCCCCTTCACTCATACCACTGTTCTCTGAAGTGAATTATTTTAGCTATAAAGGTTAGAAAAGCTTTCTTTCTTCTCCATACCCTGTAATTAGTTTCTTCTGCCATCAGGATCAAGGGTACACTTCCTAAATAAGCAGACAACTATTAGCAGCCCCCATAGCCTTGGTGCACAGCTGAGCTGGCATCCCTAGCCTCTGGCCTGGCCCATCTTATCACCATTCAAGCAGCTACAGTGGCACTGAAGGACACTTCAGTGTGTCATCTGGCTTTCACAGGGTATGACTTCAAGGTAAAGGGATGAGTCTCTTGAGTCCCCAAATACACACATTTGAATAGAACTCTAAATTCCCAAGGGCTTATGTTAGCTTTACTTAGAAAGAAAGGTGAAGAAAGAGGTAGAATTTAGTTGCTTCTTTTTAAAAAATGAAAAAAGTGAGGATGACCCCACAAGCCATTGAATTAAAGTACTCCTCACACCTCACTGCATTTCCAACTCTCCCCAGTCCCACTCCAGTGGCTCTTAATTCATGTTTGAATTGTGTCATCTTCCAGAGCCCCATTTTTTCCATTTGTAAAATGAGGGTGCTGGATTATATGATTCCTCTTTTAACTCAAACGTTCTATGACTGGATATTCACAGAGACTCAGTGGTAGGCAGGCACTTTGGAGGAGACTTGATACCTCCCTTGCCTTCCATCTCTACCCCTAGATGATGATTTTATCCCATACCTTCCAGGAAAAAAGCAAGATGTGTCCAAGTCTGATATTGAGTACCAAGAAGCTGTGACCCACATAGTGGACAAGGTTAAGACTGCTGTACAATGCTCTCACCTCTGGGTAAGAACTTCTCCTCTTCCCTCAGGGCCCTCAGATGGTCAGTTAGAGAAAAGATGAATCATAACTACATGTAGACCAAGCTGAGGATGGAAGAGCTTTGTGGGCTACCTTGAGTAAGGAGAGAAAGTTCATACACACACACACACACACACACACACACACACACACACACACCCCATCACCACAGCCAGCAGGTGACTCTCCTTGTCCTAGGAACCACACATGGAGCAGCAGGGTATTATAGAAGAAAGAACAGCAAACTAGAAGTCAGGAAACCTGAGTTTAAGGCCTAGTTGTGCTACTCACAAGTTGTTGAATCATGGCCATCACTTCCCCTCTCCAGCCCTCATTTTCCTCATATATAAGATAAGGGGACTGGATTAGATGATCATTAAGGTCCCTTCCACCTGTAACATTCTATAATTCTGACACAATGCTGCATGGTCATAGCCCAGGGTTCTGTCAGAAGTAACCAGCTTTGTGCCCAGGCCATGAGCAAGTTGGATGGCCAAACAGGAGGAAAGGCATAGGGATAATATGGGATAACCTCAGGATGACTAACAGTCTTTTGACTCCCCTTCCACAGACTTAGAGTATGTGCATGGGAGTGATAGTGAGCTCTGATATCCCTAAAAGGGGCCCCACCTTGCCTAGCAAAATAGATAGTTAGGAATATCTATGCCCAGGGCAAGTTGCAGGAGCTCTGTACATGGGTACCTGTACTGCTGACTTTTAATACTTCTGGGCTCTACACAAACTGTAACAAAAGTGTTACCTTTGGACCAGATGACACCCAAGGCCCCTTCCAATTCTATGTCCGTGAGCCTAGGAACTTGCCCCTTCCCCACCTCTTTCACTACCATCTTCCTTTTCCCCTTTCCCCCCTTCACATACATACCTTTTCTGGGAGGGAAAGAACCAAGAGAAGAGTAGACCTGTGATTTCACTGGCTTGGGTCATGGTGTCAAATTCAAATAGAAATGGGGCCAAATAAGGATTCTGGCAGGCCACAGATTGACTTAGAAAACCACATGTTGACATTATATATGTTTTATTTAGATAGCTAGGTGTCACAGTAGACAGAGTGCCAGGCCTGGAGTAAGGAAAACCTGAGTTCTAATCCAGTCTCAGACACTGTACTGTGTGACCCTTGGCAAGTCACTTAATCCTGTTTACCTCAGTTTCCTCATCTGTAAAATGAGATGGAGAAGGACATGGCAAACCACTCTAATTCCTTTACCAAGAAAACACCAAAAGGGATCACAAAGAATCAGACAGAACTGAGCAACATTTTATTATATTTTATTTGTTTTGTTAAGTATTTCTCAATTACATTTTAATCTGGTTTTCCAGCAGCACTGGGAGTGGTATGGCCTACAGGCCAGGTATTTGACACCTCTGCTGAGGTGTCAGTTTCCTTTTATAACTTAGAGTCTCAGAGAGGTGCCTGAGTCCATTTGAGGATATATGACTTCTCCAGGCATTACACAGTCAGTAAGTGTCAGAAGAAGGAGTAAAGACCCAAGTTTTCTAGCTCTAATGCTGTACTTAGACTAAGTTCAAATCAGGCTGCTAGTTAACAACCAGAACCATTTATTGAATACTTCTCTGTGCAAAGTCTGTAACTGGCCAACTGAGGGAATATAAAGTTGGAGGAAGGAGCTCTGTCCCAGCAAAGTCAAGGGAAGGGGTTGTGCAGCTAGACTCTGCTTGTGCTCCTTCCTGGTGTTCCTGTCCAACCTGTGCTGCCTCTTCCCTCCCCTGTATAGACATAGGCCTCCATTCTTCTCTCCTTGCATACCAAACAGGATATCGCAGGCAGGTTCTTGGCCCAGAAAAACACACAGGAAAACCTGTTGCAGCAGACCAAGGAGTATGAATTGAAACGGAAGAAACTCGAGGCCCTTCTGCAGCAGTTGGATCTAGAACGGGCCCTGCTTAAGTTTCATCAGAACCCAAATGTCAACAGGTACAGGAGGGGGTAACCTCAAGCCCAGAACATTTTCTTCCCCTAAGCCTAGTTCTTATCTAGGAGAGAATTCTTACAGTTCTAACATGCCCCTAAGAAGCTTCTACTCTACCCATGGGAAGCATGAAAAGGACTATGGGCTGAGTACAAGTTCCAAGGGAAGCAGCTAGCACTTGCTAAGCACCTACTGTGTGCCATGCCCTGCTCTCAAGAAGCTCAACATAGAAGGAACTATGTATAAGATATATATAGAATAAATTGGAGATAATCAATAGAGGGAAGGCACTAGCATGAAGAGGAATCCAAAGATGGGACTTTAGCTGAGATGTGAAGACAGAAGACCAGGAGGAGGAAGGAGAGCATTCTAGATATGGGGGACAGACAGTGAAAATACCCAGAGGCAGGAAATATAGTATAGTATCACTGTATGTGGAGGGAAGTCAGGTATAAGAAGATCAGTAAGGTAGGAAGGGACCAGGGACAGTCAGTCTTGTGTGACCCTTTGTGACCCCTTTTTAGGTTATCTTGGCAAAGATACTGTATTAGCTTGCCATGTCCTTCTCCAGCTCATTTTAAAGAGGAGGAAACTGAGGCAAACAGGATTAAGTGACTTGAACAGGGTCACATGGCTAGTAAGGATCAATTTGAACTCAGCTCTTCCTGACTCCAGGCCTTGAAGTCTATCCACTGCACCACCTAGTTGCACTAGGTTATAAAGGTTTTAAAAGCCAGACAGAGGATTTTTTAATTGGTCCTATAGATGAAAGAAAGCCAATAAAGTTTGTTGAATGTAGGAGTAACTTGTCAGACAAAGGTAGAATCAACAGAACTTGGCAACTGATAGGATGTGGAAGAGGGAAGAGGGAAAGTGAGAAGTCGAGGACAGTACCTAGGTTGGAAGTTTCAAGGACTAGGTTGTCTTTACCCTGGACAGGAGCCATGCTGCCTGCCTCAGGACCCATTCCCCTGCTTCTTCCTGGGCTCTGAGCCCTACAGATTTAAGAAGCTAGAAGAGAAAATGAAGGAGATGTTGAAAGAGGAGAATGAAAGACTTCAGAGGGAAAACCACAATTTGGTGAAGAGTGAACAACTGCTTCTCAATATCGAGATGGGCATTGACAATCTGTTCATTCGACTGATAGGCATTGCATTGCCCTCAGAGGTAACTACTCCAGTCAAAGCTCAGCCCAACTCTCTTCACTCTCCCTCAGAAACATAAGACATGGTCCTCTCAGCTCGACGATTCTGGAGAGAGCCAGTTTGGGGGAAGTCATGGTTGTTCTCCCTGAAGGAACTTTTAGAAGTGACAGATTAGAGATGATCCCCTCAAACCTGTCAGTCCCCTAATAATAATTTCTATAATTAAGCCATTTTTAAAAGGTATATTGGGGAAAGGTGCCAGATTTGGAATAAAAAAAAATCAAGTTGGAATCCTGGCTTTGTCACCTATGTGAGCTTGTGCTTCAGTTTCCTCATTTGTTAAAAAAAAAAGTACAAGGTTAACAGAACCTATTTATGCTAGCAACCCAATCACCAGTATATTCTTGGAGAATGTTTCATATATTTATTCTCCAGTAGGTGAAGCAGGACAGCCTGGAATTTGTCTTAAAATGATGTGCTTCAAGGTGGTGTGGGGGGAGGCATTGCACAATGAACACAGAGCCAAGATGCCCTGGGTCCAAGGCTTTCTCTGGGATATGCCAGCTGCATGATTCTCAACAAGCCACTTTAGTGCTCCTAGGCAACTCTCAAGAAAAATAAGTTGTGATCAAGATGCTGACCTGTATCAGTAGAAAAAGTTCTTCCTTGGGAGTTTTCAACACTGATAAAATCACAGGTCTAGTAATCAGAAGGGGGGGCCCTGAAATCAGGAGGACCTGAGTTCAAATGTGACCTCAGACCCTTACTGACTGTATGACCCTAGGTAAGTCACTTAACCTTGATTGCCTCCCTCTCCCCCCGCAAAAAATGGAGTTTCAAAGTTGAGGGTGGGATTGGGGAAATACCTTGAATCTAGTTCTGGTGAATAACCACGACTCCTTCTCTCATCTCTGCTATGATTTTATAGCTTGCCATCATATGCCTTTTCAGTCTTTATCTTCCTAGGTTTAAAAGGCCTAATCTAATCTTTTGAATCAAGCCTCATCCAGCCACCCCTCCCTCTACTGTTTTCTGAAGCCTCTCCAGTTCAGTTTTGTCTTCCTTGATAGCTCCCCTTCTTCTGATGCTGTTAAGAGTTCAGTCCCCCAAAAACTTGTCCCCTAAACCCTACCTAGGTCCTAGTTTTTCTGAGCTAGTGGTACCTCCTACCTTCTACCTTGTCCTCCCCAAGAGGAGTATAAAAAAGACCCTAAGGCCCATCATCCAACACTCCCTCCAATCTGAAATTCTGACCCTAAGGAAACTCCCTGCAGAAAGGGGCTCAAGGGAGGAAATTGAGAGGAAACGAGACATTTGTTTGTCTTCAGAAAGGAATGCCTGGTCCTGCTGATACCAAAGATGCCTACAGTAAACTACAATACTGTGAGAAGAAGCTACTCTATCTGATAGAAAGAACTAAGAACTATGTGGAGATATTCGAAGAGGTAAATAAGGGAGGGCAGAGGCAGAAAAGTTCCTATATGTACCCCCTTTCCCAGCCTTTCACCCCTGTTTCTTTCCCCTGGGTTCATCTTATTACACCTCTGCTTTTCAGTATTCCCAGAAAGTGAGGGACTTCCTAGAAGAATCAACTCTAAGTGAACCACATAATGTGAAGATTACTTTTGAAGATGGTGATGATGACGGGAGAGGTGAGTTACAGTGACCTAGGTGATAAAACTGTAGAAAAATCCATTCATCCTGATGTCTGAGGCTGCTGATCCTGCCTTCATCAAGTCCACCCTCCCACTCCCCCAACCTCACAGACAAACTTTAGGCAATGGGGATAAGAAGCAGGAATTAGAAGTAGGTTCTAGTTTTTAACTTAGGGAAAATTCAATAGCTAAGGTTTGTGGTTGTCCCTGATGGGACTGGTGAAGGTCTGTAGAGTACTAGACAACCCATGTAGCTCTTCAACTGAATATTCCCAGATATTCAGAGTTGCATTCCCAAAGTGTGTGTGTCAGGGGTGGGGGAGCAGAGAGGCTGGTAGTGCATGGGGCAAGATAGAATTGGATTAGCACATCATCCATCAGCTTTGCCTCACACATGATGGTGGATTGTGTTCTGAGAACCTGGCCAACCTTTTCTTAAGTCTCTGAATTATAGGGAGATGAGCCTTTCTGCAACACCTCCACTCCAACCACATACCCTTAATCATATAATTAAGAAATAACAATTTGCACTTGTATAGGGCATAAGGAAAAGGACTGGAACATGTGCTATGGGTTATCTTGGAGGGATTTATTTAAATAGCATGCAGCATGGGTTTAGTTATGAGGTATTCCTCCTTGATTTGCTATTTAACTGTAGATAACGGTAGGCTTAAGGCCTGGTGGGTAGGAAAGGGAGATGAGATATAGTGAATTTGGGAGTTACTAGTAAGTCACTCCCCTGAAATGAGAATGGTAGCCATATCCTGTGATTCTCCACCCCCATGGGAATGTAACAGTCCACAGATAGCCTTCTGGTCAGTGGGGTCCAGAAGCTCCTCCACTGTCCTCTTGTCTTATACTTTTTTCCAGAATCCTTCCAGTTTCCTGATGTGGAACATAGCTACGTTCCTTCCCGGGAAGAGATCAAAAAGCAAAGTGAAAATCTGATTGAAAGTAAACTCAGAAATATCAAGAAACAGAAGAAGAAATAAGGGTTCCTTCTTTAGTCTTGATCCTTTCCTTAACCCCACAAGGCCCTGCATGTCCAACTTTCCAGCTCACAATGGACTGCCTCCTTTCATGCTCAGTTTATTACACAAATAAAATTTTTTCCAGAACTGAATATAGCACAAGCCATTCATGGCCATGCAACAGCTCCTTGATAGGGGAAGATGGGACTTAAGTGGGATCATCACCATAGGAGAGTGAAGGTAGCAACCCCTAATGCCTGCTGTCAGCTCCAGCACAGGAAAGCAAAAAGAGAGTTGGATGTGGGAATTGGGACACCTGGGATGTCTGTCTGGCTCTGCCATTAACTCATTTATTATCAGTCTGTCAAACATCATCTGCCTGGCCCTGTGCTAAATGCTAGAGACACACAAAAAAAGGGCAAAAGACAGTCCTTGCCCTTGAGTTCACAGGCTCATGGGGGAGATGACACACAAGCAATTATGTACAGACAAGGTATATATAGGATAAATTGGAGATAATCAACAGAGAGAAGGCATTACAATTAAGGGGGATGAAGTAAATGTCTGACAGAATTTGAACTTAGGTCTTCCTAACTCCAAGTGTAATATACTATATACTGTGCCAGCTGGCCGCTTGTCTTGGTGAACTCAAATTTGTCTTTTCTGAGCCCTTTATCAACAAAGTTGCTCTATTTTTTGAAGCCTTGTTGGTCTGAGTGGAAAGGGAAGCTGATGGCCAAACCTGGGAAAATGCCAGGTACGAAATTTCCCAGCTTCCACTGGAACAAATCAGATAAGTGACGCTCCTCAAAACGTGCCTTCATGTGAGGAAGGGGCCTCTAATACCAGAAAAGGACATTTGGAATCAGATGACTTGAGCTTGAGTTCTGACTGCCACTTACTGCCTACTTTGGGCAAGTCACTTAAATTTTCTGAACCTTTTTTCCTTATCTCAACTTCTCAGGGTCCTAAATCTAGAATTACTCATAGGTTTATAAATTTAGAGATCATCTCCCTTCTGTCTCTAAATCTATAAACCTATGAGATCATTTAATTCAAACATGCTCTTCCCCCCAACCCCATTTCATTAAGGTCCAAAGAGCTTAAATGATTTGACTACTGGCTACATTGTAAGTGAGCAAGTATAAGAGCTAGTATTGGAAACCAGGTCATCTTGGTTCTAAATCCAGCTTTCTTCCACTATCCTATGCTGTCTCTGGTCACAGAGAGGCAGCCTGTTTCATTCGTCCGTCCAGAACTATACATTGACCAGACAATACCTAGGACCCCAACTGAATATAAGGGAGTGGGTGGATGGACGGTCCTCAGCAGAGCATTCAACGCTTTTGGTCCCAACCCTGAAAGGCCATCTTATTAACGCCTACTCTCCAGATGCAAATGCAGCAACTCTTACAAAATTAAACATCATAAACAGTACGGCCTCCTGGCACACTGTACCCTGGGCGTGAGAGATGGGGCTTGGGGGTGCAGAGGGCTGCCTGCTCTGGTGTAAAACCGTGCTAGACTCGCCTGGTTTCAACCCTGTGTATCCGCCCTTATTACCTACCTGCGGGAGGGGACAGGGAGAGACCAATTGCTTCCCCTGCCCCCATCCCTTGGGTAAGTCACTGTCAATCGCTGCCTCAGTTTCCTCATCTGTAAAATGGCCCCCACCTCCCAGGTTGTTACAAGGACCGGAGGGGATGACATTTTGTAAAGTCTCCGTTATCATCAGTTTGAGGAGGAGGTGGGGGGGTGTCTGGAGAGAGTGGGTAGGGGAGCGACTCCAGGGCAGAATTCTCTCCGCCCCGCCCCCGACCGCTCCGTAGCTCCGCCCCCACCGCCGTGTCCCCTACGGGCCCCCGTAGCCGAGGCGGAGCCGCGCGAGGCCCTCCGCTCAGGGCCCTCCTCCCCCCGCCCGGCTCTGCCAAGATGGCGGCGCGGGCGAGCGGCTGGCGGCCGTGCGGAAGGCCCCGCAAGCCGTGCCGCGTCCTGTGAGGACCCTGGAGACCCGGCCTGCAGCCAGGGAGGAAGCCGAGGCGGGCTAGCCCGCGGCCGCCTCGAGCCGAGCGGCGGAGAGCCAGAGTCCTGCCTGACCGCCTTGCCTCGTCCGCCCCCGGCCTCGAGGAGGGAGCCAGCTGGGGCTCTGCCCAGGGGAGGGGGGCGGGAGAGGCCTGCCCTCGCCGCCCCTCGGCCTCGCCCTCCGTCCCCCTTCCCCGGGCATGGTCGCCCCCGCCCGGAGCCTGCCCCTGCCTGCCTGAGGACGCCGGGGGCCCTCCGGATCCTCCAGGACCGCTGTCGGGGGGAGGCGCGGAGCTGCGAAGGGCAAGAAGATGTTTTCCGCCCTCAAAAAGCTGGTGGGGTCGGACCAGGCTCCCGGCCGGGACAAGAACATCCCCGCGGGGCTGCAGTCCATGAACCAGGCGCTGCAGAGGAGGTTCGCCAAAGGAGTGCAGTACAACAGTAAGGGAGGCCGGGGGAGGGTCGGCCCGCAGCCCCTGCGCAGCCTCGGGGGTCCCCGAGGCCCTTGGCAGTCGGTGCTGAGCCCCTGCCCCGGGGATTGGGGACCTCGTAGGGTCCGGAGCTAACCGGGACCGTCCGCCCCCCCTTCAGGGGGAAACTGGGCATCCTGACTTGGATCTTCTTGTCCCGTGGGGGGAGGGGCAGGAAGCTGGACTGAGGTTTGGGGGTCGGGATGCTGGACAGAATCACCCCGAGTAAGAGCTGGACGGATCCTGGGACTTAGTTGGACAGGAAGGATGGATAGAGGAGCCCATCCGGACCCCAGGTTTCCTAGGACTTGAAGCAGGAAGAACCCTTTGGGTTCGTTAAGTCTCCTGGCATTTAAACCAGTTCAGCTTCCCGACCCAAGGAGTCTGCTGCGGGCTGAGGGAGAAGATGACGTGACCTGCCCAAGGTCACACCCCCGGGTGGGGTGAGATCAGACCCGGAGCCCAGGACTCCTCTCCAGGTCCATTGCACACTTCACACCGCCCGACGCTCTGGGACCCTGGCCTCCTGGGTACTCATCTCCAGACTCCAGGCATTTTTCACTGGCAGTCCCTCAGTGTGGAATGCTTTCCCTCCCTCATCCCTACCTTCTGACTTCCTCCAAGTCCCAGATAAAATCCCAATTTCCATAGGAAGCCTTTTCCAATTTCTCTTAATTCTAACGACTTCCTTCTGTTGATTATTTCCAATTTACACTGTGCATAGTTTGCACAGTTACTTGTATGTTGTCTCCCCGTTGGTTTATGATTTGTATCCCCAAGGTTTAGCCAGGTTCCTGGCAGCACTTAATGAGTGT
Organism: Potorous gilbertii; assembly: GCA_028658325.1. Lineage (NCBI taxonomy): Eukaryota > Metazoa > Chordata > Mammalia > Diprotodontia > Potoroidae > Potorous > Potorous gilbertii. The sequence continues at coordinate 295,050,887 of CM053769.1, read as the reverse complement.
TTGTTGAGTGACTGATTACAGACTTTTGGGAGTATTAGCAGATTTAATTTCTTTCTCCTAGGCTCAGAGCCCCCCCCAACCTTCCCCCCCCCCCCACACACACACACCCCTGCCTTTTTTGAAACTCACTAAAGGCCCTGGAGTAAGGAAAAGGAGAAATTCAGTTTAATTCAACAAGCATTTATTAAGTACCCACTTAAGCCAGGCCCTATAGTGTGTGCTGGGATACAGAAAATAAGGGTCAGTCTTCATTGGTAATATTCTAAAGGATGAGTTTCAAAGGATGGTGCTAAGTTTAAAGAAAAGTAAAGTAGTGGTCAGATTGAATTAGTTCTGGCTTTTGGGCCCATTCATTGTTCTGTGCCTGTCACTGCTCCCCAGATTTCTGAGAATTTGATATTTATAGATAATGTGACCAGATTCAATTTTTGTTTTATCTTTTAAGTATCAGTCTTATTTGGGATGATCTGATATACTATCACAAATATAAGTAACCAAGACCAAGAATAGCAGCTATTACTGATACAATGTATTAAAAACTGAAACGTTGCCATTTTCCTTAAAAAAAAGAAAGAAAGAAAGTATAGTGACAATTTTTATTGGACTATTCAATTATATAACTACTCATTGAATGCCCAAGGTGGCATAGTAACAGTGGAAAATTGCAGGATTTGGAGTCAGAGGGCATGGCTTCAAATTCCTGCCCCGACTGTTAACTACCTTTTGTGTACTTGGGCAAGAAATTTCATCTCCTAGTGCCTTATCTTTAAAATGAGGAGGTTAAATTACATGAGGACCTTACAGTTCAAAATCTGTAATTCTCTGTGTGTCCTAGGTGCTAAGGAAGTTTGCAAGGTACAGGTGAGGCATAGTGCTTTCCCTCCAGGAACTTTTGAGTCTTTCTAGTCTTATTTTTATTTAAACTTGATTGTATTGTCATGCTAGGAGATTCTGTGCTGTACAATTGTATAGTTATCACCAGATTGAAATTATACAAACCAGATATGCCTCTCAGAGTGATCATTTTCTTTGGAAAGGTGGATGAGAATACAGAAGTTATAAAGTCCGCAGTATATGAACACTGACTTCTATTTTTGCTGCCCTTACACATCCTAAATAGTGTTGGATAGAACACAGTTCATTATGTGTGCTCTGCATGATATATTGATGAAAAGGCTCTGGCAGCAGTTTTGCTAAGCCTCTCTTTGATTGAAAAATATTAAAATTAAGCTCACCAAAATTTTTTATGGGATTTTTGATAAGGTATTGTGGATAGCATTGGCTATATTTTGCCTGAGAAATTACTATGTAATTTGAAAAAGTAGCCTCTTGTTCTGTCACTCTGACAGTGAATTTTAATTCTAGGATTCTTCCCAGAGAGTAGACTAACTTATAATGAATGTGATTTTAAATTAATGCACCATCTTATGTAATAACTTATAGTAGTATTGAGTCATGTGCATGTTCTTTGTAGTCTTAAATTTCAAGTGTGGATTTTGGAAAAAATAATTTTGACAAAATTTTAAGATCATAAATAAAGGACCTCAGTGGTCTTAGAGGACAACCTTCTTCTCATTTTACAGAATGAGCAAACAGGCCCAAGGAGGTGAGATGACTTGCCCAAGGTCTCAAAGATTGTGTGTCAGAATTTGAACCCAGGGCCACTGATGGTGGTGCCTTTCATTCTTCCTTTAATTTTTTTATGTTGTTTTTAAGAAGCAATTCTGTGGGGCTGTGTTTAGTAAAACTCCAGAAAACATGGATACTGTTACTGTTTATAATCTGTTACACATTGTGAACAAAATGATCATTTGAGGACAGTAGAGAAAGTGGGAGTTTAAGATTTTCATCATACTCAAATAATATAAATAAACTCCACGACTCCTAGGCATTGTTCTGTCCTCAGGTAAATTTTTTCGTTTGACATTATATTTTGCTATATTGCAAATCAAGACAACAAGCTCTGGCAGCATTTCAAAACTTTTATGTTGTACTTTGACAGTTTCTTTTTATTCCACTTTTAATAAAAAAATTTTTGGAGGGGGGTTCCTAGGCCTGTTTCAAACAAAACTTTCAGTTTTCATAATAACCTGCCTTGGTGGTAGGATAGAATATTTAGAAGATGAACAGAAAAGCTTTGTCAGATTTAAAAACAAAGTTCCATATGGCCATATTGTAGCTATAATTTATTTTCATTTGTTTCTCTCATTAAATGTTCAAATTCATCAAGGTAGAGGAATGAAGTTAAATAACTACCTTAGCAAATAGTTTGTATAAATTAGTGGGATCTGTGTTTAAGCCCCTGATTTTCCTTTAAGCTGTAACCAGCCATTAATATGACACTGTTTTAAGAATTATTTTTAAATGACTCTTTAATCTCTTGGAAATTTGGAGCACCATTCTTGAATCTGTTCCCTCTCAGAAATGTGTGTTTTTCTGTGGAGGTCGCCCACTGATTCTGAGTGGGCTGAGAACTAGGAATTTACTTGTTAAGGAGAAAAAGAGGAAGAATATCTGTTACTTCATGAGGTCTCAAAACTTGTAGACACTTTAGAGATCATCTGGTTCAGTTGCTACCTGATAGGAATTTTGGTAGAATGATAAAGTGGAAAGCTAGACTAATGGATGGGTTAAGAGAGTGGGAAGAGAGAAAGTGAGGCAGCTTTTATGGACACTTTTTTGTAGTTTAGGGTTCTGTCCTGGGCCCTCTTATCTTCTCTCTATATACTACTTCACTTGGATGAGCTCATCTCCTCCCATTTAATTTAATTACTATCTCTATGCTAATAGTTTTCAAATCTACCCTGCACAAAACTGTTGACCTTTGATCTTATACCTCCTCCTGCCTTTAAGACATGTCAGCCCAGATGTCTGAATTTTACATGTTGAAAGTTGTATTTGAAATCAGGTCTCATCCACTTCACCACCTAGCTGCCTCACTAGAGATCAGGAAAGGCTTGCCTTAGGAGGTATAGTATATAGTACCTCAGTTGAGTCTTGAAGAAAGTTGAAGAAAGCTGAGGGTTCAGAAAAGCTTGGATCAGAGGAGGTGATGTCTGTAAAGTTAAAGGAATAAAGGTTTCTTCCAGGTCTATAAACCCTTTGTTTGTTCTGGTTTACCAATTTATACCTGATCTGAACCAGGTGAATGATCTGTTCTCATTAAGAGATATCTTATCATATAGAGAATAATAAGTTGAAATGTATTGTTTATGTATTTTTTCAAACCTGCTGGCAAACCAAATATATCCTGGTGGTAATTGTTATTTAGGTTTTAATAACCTTTTCCTATTTTGCTTATTGCTGATCTTATCATAGATTTTCTTCCCAAAACTGAATTTTTGTATGTAACTCTTCTCCATCTGACATGTACTAGTATTTGGCTTCATTTTTTAGTTTGAGATGTACTATTTTACTATTAAGAAAAAAATTAATATCAATTGCCTGATCCAAGATTTGGAATAAGTTAATATTACCTCTTTTATGAAATCTCTGCCTATCCTAGCAGCCACCCCTTCTATTTCTTGTAATCAGAAACATCACTCACATTGGTTTGCTGAGGTCTTAATATAACACAGTTAACAGTTGTCAAATTGATACTGATTTGCTTAAAAAGGCCTTTTTTTTAGTGAATTGTTTTGTTTCCTTTCTCACCTCACCTTGGCTGAACATATAAAATGACAACACTTAAAAACAGACATTCCAGCAATCACCAAAACTTTTTTTCTCACCTAGATCTCACAGTGGTCAAGTACCTATTAAAAAAGGTCCCAAAGTAAAAAGGAAACTTCATTAGTACTCAGAGAATTTGCTTATCACAGAAATGTGAGTTTTTTGTGTTGTAATTTGAGATATAAAGGCAAAAAAAAGCTCAGACATTTCTCATTAGGATATGTATATCTTTTAAAAATAAGACCTTTTTAAACAAATCAGTTAACATCCTTAAACCTCAGTTTCCTTATCTGTAAACTGAGACAGTGAAGATTCTAAGGCCTCTTCCAGGTCCAGATCTATGATAGACTATATACATGAGCAGTTGATAGTGCTAATTGGAGAGACTTAAGTTGATGGAGAGGGCACCTAGATGGTGAAGTAGATAGAACTCCAGGCCTAAAGTTCAAATTCAGCCTCAGATACTTACTAGCTGTTTTACCCTGGGCAAGTAACTTAACCCTGTTTGCCTTAGTTTACTCATGTATAAAATGAGCTGGAGAAGGAAATGGCAAACCACTCCAGCATGTTTGCCAAGAAAATCCCAAATGGTGTCACAGAGAGTCACACACAACTGAAAATGACTGAATAATATTTTTACAGAAGTATAGTTCATTGCTGATTGCTCTTTTATTGTTGATAAATCTTAGGAAGCTGTGAGCTGGCCACTTTACATGTTCTGTCACTGTGCATATTTTCTAATTCTATTTAATTAAAATGCAAGCATATTGAAAGTGATGCCTGTTATCTTGTCAGACTGAAGGAGATGAAGTAAAAATTGTTATATATGAACTACACAGAACTTTTAGACTAGTAAGCTATAATAGCAACTATCTAGAAGAGATGGTTTGGGAAATTTTTTTAATCTGCTGAGATAACCGATTAATTTATTAATTAATTTATTATATGAGTAATTTAAATTTTAAACATTAATATTACTTTATGTGAAAATAGTATAGGGGGGAATAGCAGAGGATGAGGTGGATAGATAGTATCATGGAAATAACAAACATCATCTTGGGCAAACTGTGAGAGACAGTGGAAGATAAGAAAGATGCTATGGTTCATAGGGTCACAAGGAGTTGGACATGATTGAACAACAACAAAAATATAGAGATGTCTCATTATTTTTATATTTAGCTCTCTGGGATATACTTGATGCTATTTCAGTTTTATCACCAGAGAAGCTAAATTTCTAGTTGGAGACTAACATTGGCTTTTGTGAGATTGGTAATATCTGGTAAGTTGTGTAGTGCCAGAGCTTAAATCATTCAAGGCATTTTGCAGTTTATAAAACTGCTGAATATTTCTAGTAGCCCACTAAAATATGAATCAGACAATAATACCCTAATTTGGCATGGGCAAATTAATGGTAGTCTGGGCCTATATTGATTCCTAAATTAAGATGCTGTCTATATTTTCCAGGACTTCATTCACATGATAAAGAAGATAAAATTTTGTAGTGTTCCTTCTCTGAAGAACCCTGCACGTTCTCACATTTCATCTGTGTAATAGCTATGTGAGGAAAGAAGGAAAGAATTATTACCAGTCACATTTTATAGAAAAGCAAATTGGAAAAAATAGCTATATTGGAAAAGAAAAGATGAAGCTTAAATGTACATTAATTGATGAAGATAAAATATAGAGAGAAATTAAAACCTTAAAGCATTATATAAATAATTTTGATCTTGTTATAATATCCAAGATGAGAGTAAATATTTTGAGGGTAGCAAAAGTAGAATATAATGTAGTTTGTGAAGTATATATATTTGGAATATGTTTCCTGGGAGAAAAATGGAGAATCCAACAAATATATATTAACCTTAAATGTCAAATAGGCACAAATTAAGTGCCAGAGACCCCACTTCATAGCCACATTTATAGCAAAACAGGTGCACAGGGTACATACTTAATGTTTAGGGAGCACCTGCCATAACCATTCACATAGTTAAGGGTATAGAAGAACATCGTCGGAAGATGCGAATTTGGACATTACCTTAGCTGTGTGCTCCCTCACTATGCTTTTTCTCCACTCTTAGTTTCTGATTCCTCACCTGTAAACTGAGAGTAAAAGCATCTGTCTGAGAGTGTTTTTTCTTTCTTTGTGGCAAGGACAAATAAATACTGTGTTCTAATCTAGATTCTTAATGGCCATTTATTAGGGATGCATTTGGGAAGTATCGTCCTTTTTGGGCCTGGTTTCAGGGATATTAACAATTTCCTTATGTTAGCTCCAGAGTCATTAATTTTCTTGTATTTGATTTAAAAATCTATATCATTACATTGGTATCTTAAATCAGTCTGGGAAAAGATTTGGGGAAGGGGGAAGTGATAATGAGAAGTATTAGGGTTAGTGATCAATGGAATTTTTTTGCACCATCAAAGTGAGCCACAGACTAAAAACATTTGAGAACTACTAGTCAGAGTGGGTAATTTAAAATATGGTTTGAGTTAGGAGGACATAAATTTATTTATAAAAGCTTTATGGAAAAGGCAGTACATTTAGATAAGAGAAAGAGATTAATTAGTATTTATATTGTGTTATGGTTTTTGATCTAGACTTATAATTACATTGGCAGAAGGGACTCCCATTATGGTAGTTCCTTCTACTGGTACAGATGAACTATCTGAAACTTTCAGCTTTGGTTGACATGGGTACTAGGTAAGTGATGTGCTCATAGTCACATAGTTGGTATGTGTTAGAACTTGAATCCAGGCTTTCTAGACTATAAAAATAATCCCCTACCCACAGTGCCACACACTGCTTCAGTAAATTATACAACTCTTAAGTTGAGATGGAGAGTATTCCAAGTACCTAAGATGGAGATTGAATTGGGAGAAGGGAATTAAGGGCACTTTAAGACGTTTGATACTGATCATAGAACTAAGGAAAACAGAATAGTTCAGAAGCTGAGTGTAGAGGTTTAAATTTTATATTGCTAATGAGTTACCACTAATGGGTTTGGGAAATGGAACTGATATGGTCACAGGAGCAGATAAACAAGATGGTTTGGTAACATTTGAGTGTAGACTGTACAAATGAATAAATGAAAATAGCTAATACACATTTCTTTCATATATTTATCTTAACCAGTTTTTGACCTCTTTCCTTTTTGACCTAGTGAAAATAGTGATCCGAGGAGACAGAAACACAGGAAAAACCACCCTTTGGCACAGACTCCAAGGGAAGAAGTTTGTGGAAGAATATATACCGACACAAGAGATCCAAGTCACCAGTATCCACTGGAATTATAAAAGTAAGAAAGTATAGAGATCCTGGGTAAAAATCTCAAGTGTAATTGGCAAGATAACTTGCTAATCTTGAGTGCAAGTTAAAAATTGTATTGCAGCAACTGTAATATCATTTCTAAAAGATTTATATCTTATTTTGAAAATTTTATGTCCTTGAAGACAACTTTTATTTCCTAGGATTCCCTTGAGACTTATTTGCCTATGCTGCAAAAAGAGTTCTTCATTTGAATCTCTTACTTTAGCTCTAAAAAGTTTTAATGGTGCCTAGCTAAACATTTCCAAGTAATATTTTATTTTTTCCTCCAGTTACATGTAAAAACAATTTTTAACATTCTTTTTTTTTTTTGAAATTTTGAGTTCCTAATTCTATCCTTCACTCCCCTCCTTCCTCCGTGAGTCCATAAGCAATCTGAAATGGGTTATACATGTGCAGTCATGTAAAACATATTTCCATATTAGTCATTTTGTGGAGTAAACTCAAACCAAAAGAAAGTGAAGAATAGTATATTTCTATCTGTATTCAGACTCCACCAGTTCTTTCTCTGGAGGCAAATAGCATTTTTCCTCATGAGTTCTTTGAGATTGTCTTGGATATTTTATTACTGAGAACAGCTAAATCATTCACAGTTGTTAATTGTACAGTGTTACTGTTACTATGTACAGTGTTCTCCTGGTTCTACTCACTTAACTGCATCAGTTCATGTAAGTCTAGGTTTTTCTGAAATCATCCTGCTCTTCATTTCTCATAGCACAATAATAGTCTGTTATATTCACATCCCACATCTTGTTCAGCCATTTCCCAATTAATGAGCATTCCCTCTATTTCCAATTCTTTGACATCAGAAAAAGAGCTGCTATAAATATGCTTGTACAAATAAGTCTTTTCTCTTCCCCACTCCACCTCCTTTTTTTAAACCTCTTTGAGATATAAACCTAGTAGTGGTATTGCTGGAACAAAGGGTATGCACAGTTTTATGGTCCTTTGGGCATCATTTCACATTGCTCCCCATGATGATTGGAGCAGATCACAACTGCACCAACAGTACATTAGTGTCCCAGTTTTCTCACATCCCCTGTAACATTTATCATTTTCTTTTTCTGCACTATTTGCCTACCTGATAGGTGTGCAGTGTTACCTCCGAAATGTTTTAATTTGCATTTCTCTAATTATTAGTGATTTAGAGCATTTTCCCATGTGACTATAGATAGCTTTGATTTGACTAAAAACTGCTTGTTTATATCCTTTGACCATTTATCAGTTGGGGAATGACTTATATTCTTATAAAGTTGACTCGATTTTCTATATATTTAAGAAATAGGGTCTTTATCAGAAATATTTGCTGTAATTTTTTTCTCCAGTTTTCTGCTTTCCTTCTAATTTTGGTTGCATTGGTTTTTTTGTGCAAAAACTTTTTAATTTAATATAATATAATAAAAATTACCCATTTTATATTTTGTAATGCTCTCTATATCTTATTTGGTCCTAAAGTTTTCCCTTATCCATATATCTGATAGGTAAATTATTCCATGCTCCCTTAGTTTGTATTTTTTTTTCTAGCTCCATAAAATAAGTGTTTTGGTAGTTTGATTTGTATGGCACTGAATAGGTAACTCAACTTAGATAGAATTGTCATTTTTATTATATTGGCTCAGCCTATCCATGAGCAATTAATATTTTTGCAGTTGTTTGGATCTGACTTTTATTTGTATGAAAAGTGTTTTATAATTGTGTTCATATATTCCTGAGTTTGTCTTGGTAGGTAGACTCCCACGTATTTTACTTTGTCTACAGTTATTTTAAATGTAATTTCTCTTTCTATCTCTTACTGCTGGCCTTTGTTGTTAATATATAGAAATGCCGGTGATTTATGTGGGTTTATTACTTTGCTAAAGTTGTTAATTATTTCAACTAGTTTTTTAGCTGATTCTCTAGAACTCTTTAACCATCATATCTGCAAAGAGTGATAGTTTTGTTTCCTTCCTTTATTGCTATAGCTAGCACATCTAGTAAAATATTGAATAATAGTGATGATTATGGGCTTCTTTGCTTCCCCTTGATCTTAGTGGGAAGGCTTCCAGCTTATCCTTATTTCAGATGGTGCCTGCTGAAGGTTTTAGAGACTGCTTATCATTTTATTAAAATCTCTTTTATTCTCATGCTCTAGTGTTTTTAGTAGGAATGGATAGTGTATTTTGTTAAAGACTTTTCCTGCGTCTATTGAAATAATCATGATTTGTATTGGTTTTGTTATTCATACAGTCAATTATTCTGATAGTCCTGGTATAAATTCCACCTGATCATAGTGTATGATCTTTTGTTATGTATTGCTGTAACCTCTTTGCCAGTATTTTATTTAAATTTTTATATCAATATTTGTTAGAGAAATTGGTCTATATTTTTCTTTCTGTTTTCACTTTTCCTAGTTTAGGTATCAGCACCATATTTGTGTTGTAAAGGAATTTGGTAGGACTCCTTCTTTGACTGTTTTTTCAAATAGTTTATATAGTATTGGGATTAATTGTTCTTGAAATGTTTGATAGAATTCACTTGTGTTCCACTTGGCCCTGGAGACTTTTTCCTAGGGAGTTTATTGATGGTTTGTTCAATTTCTTTTTCTAAGATAGGGTTCCTTAAGTATTCTATTTTTTTTTTTTGTTAATCTAGGCAATTTATATTTTTGTAAATATTTATCCATCTCACTATCCATCACACAAATTGTCAGATTTATTGGGATATAATTGGGCAGGATGGCTCCTAATAATTGCTTTAATTCCCTCTTTATTGGTGAAGTCACCCCTTTCATTTTTGATACTGGTAGTTTGGTTTTCTTGCCCTTTTTTAAATCAGATTAACAAAGGATCTATTTTATTGTGGTTTTTTTCCCAGTAAAAAAACACCAGCTTCTAATTTTATAGGTTTCTTTTCCAATTTCATTCATTCTGATTTTCAAGATTTCTAATTTAGTGTTTAATTGGTGGTTTTTAATTTGTTATTTTTTGTTTTCTTTTTTTTAGTTATACACCCAGTTCATTGATCTGCTCTTTTTCACTTTTACTGATGTAAGCATTTAAAGATAACAAAATTTTTTCCTAACCTATCTCTTCCCTGCCCCTTATTGTATGTAATTTTTATTACATTCAGATCTGAAAAGGATGCATTTAATATTTTTGCTTTTCTGCATTTGTTTGTGAGGTTTTTATGTCCCAAAACTGGTCAGTTTTTGTGTCGATGCCATGTACCACTGCAAAAATGGTATATTCATATTCCTTTTTATTCCCATTCAGTTTTCTTCAGAAATCTGTCATCTAACTTTTCTAAGATTCTGTTCATCTCCTTAACTTCTTTCTTGTTTATTTATTTTTGTTAGATTTATCTGATTTTGAAAGGGGAAAGTTGAGATCACCCACAAGTATAGTTTTACTGTCTGTTTCCTCCTGTAACTCATTTAACTTTTCCTTTAAAAATTTAGGTCCTATACCTTTTGTTGTATGTTTTTAGTATTGCTATTGCTTCATTGTCTGTGGTACCTTTTAATTAGATACAGTTTCTTTTCTCATCTCTTTTAATTAGATCTGTTTTTTATTTTACTTTGTTTGAGATCATGATTGGTTACCCCTGATTTTATTTACTTTAGCTGAAACGTAATAAATTCTGCTCCAACCCTTTACCTTAACTCTGGATGTCTCTGCTTCAAATGTGTTTCTTGTAACAGCATGTTGTTGGATTCTGATTCTTAATCCATTCTTCTCTCCACTTCCATTTTATGGGTGAGTTCATCTCTTTCACATTTGTGGTTATGGTAACTGTGTATTTGCCGCCATCCTATTTTTCCCAGATTTATCCTTCTTTCTCATATGCCTTTCACCTTGTCCCTTCTCACTAGTGTTTTACTTCTGATCATCACCCTCCCAATCTGGCTCCCTTCTATTAGTTCCCCCTCCCCCTTCATATCTTATCTCCATCCTTTCTTATTTCCCTGATGGGAAGGTAACTTTCTATACCCAATTGAGTGTGTATGTTATTTCCTCTTTGAGCCAATTCTGAAGAGAGTAAGGTTCAAGCATTCCCTACCCCCTCCACTTTCCTGTCTTTCCTTCCAGTGTATTAGCTCTTACACACTTCTTTTATGTGAGATAGTTTACCCTCTTCTAGTGCCTTGGGGCCACAGGTTCCCCACCCCTTCATTCTATCTCTCCATTCCCTCTTCTCCCAATCTTCTTTCTCAACCTTTAATTTTGTGGGGTTTTTTATCATCCTATCATAATCAATTCATGCCCATACCCTCTGTTTATGTGTACTACTTCTAATTGCCTTAATAGTGATAAAGTTCTTAAGAGTTACAAGTATCATCTTCCCATATAGAAATATAAACTGTTTAATGTTATTTAGTCTCTTATGTTTTTTTCTTTCCTGTTAACCTATTACTTTTGAGACTTCTAGGTAAACTTAAAAAAAAGGAAACCTAATGTTCTTATGAGAATTTAAACTCCATGATATAAGAAACTCTAATCTGCTGTCTTAACCTGCTGCCCAAAACTTAACATAGATAAATGAACCAGTTAGTATTTATAACCCTGAGTTAGAGAAGACCAGTAGGGTTTGAGGAATAAAGAATGGAGGAAAAAGAGCAGCATTCGGAGGTTTTTTTGTCCTCTTCATTTATATTATTGTAGTTATTGTGTATGTCATTTTCCAGGTTTTGCTTATTTCATTTACTTTGCTTGAGTTATGTTACTATATTCCTTTATATTCTTCATATTCATCATTTCTTACAACACAGCCATCTGCTGTTGCTTTTCATTTAACACATTTTGTTTAGTTGTCTTCTAATTGGTGACATCCACTTTGTGTTTTTTTTCCTTTAACAAGCATTTTTTTAAAGAATCTATGATGTTTTTTGTGATAGCAAAGAATTGGAGACATAGTAGATGCCCAATATTTGGGGCATGGCCAAACTCATTGTGGTACACAAATTACGGTAGGCAGTAACTGTATTGTAAGAAGTGACAAATTTAATAGTTGCAGAGAAGCATGGAGAGATCTCCTTGAACTGATGCAGAATGAAGTAAGCAGAGTCAAGAAAACAATATACACAATAACTACAGTAATATAAATAGAGAAAAAACCAACCACGCAAAAATCAAAAGTGAATGTTGCAATATTATAAAGAGCAAGCATGGCTCAAAAGAAAAGATATGAGAAAACACTCTCATTTCATATCTTTGCAGAGGCCAACAAATATGGTACATTGCACATATTTTCATCCTTTTTTTCATTTTTATTCATCAGTTACATTGATTTTTTTTTTTTGTCTTTAAAAATACTGTTTGATATATGGAATGGCTCTTGAGGAGGGGAGGGATGAGGAGGAAAACTAAAGTGATGTAAAAAATACATTAAAAAGCTTTTGTTTTTAAGAACTTAATATGTGCTGAACACTGAGATCAGCACTAGGAACTATCAAGACAAAAGCAAAACAATCCTCACTCTCAGGGAGCTCACATTCTAAAGAAAGACAAAAACTCATACATATATAGGTGTGTATGTATGTAAGGTAACCTTAGAGGGAAAGGCATTATTAGCAGCTGGAGAGTGGCCTGGAGTTTGAACCAAGCTAGAAAAAGCCTGTAGAAATATTCCATGGACCACAATTTGTCTATCCATTACATCATTCATCATCCTCCATTTTATTTCTAGTTCTTTGCTACTATAAAAAGTGCTGCTTACAACTGTTTGGGAGTTTTGATGTTATATGCCTAGCCGTGGGATCTCTGGATCAAACGTTTGAGAGACTTTTCTAATCACTTTTTTTAGAATGATTCCAAATATTTTCCAGAGTCATTAAAGCATTTCATACCTCCACCATGATTAGTGTGCCAGTCTTTTCACATTCCCTCTAAAATTGACTCTTCTTAATCCTTTGTCATTATTGTCAGTTTGCTAATTGTGGAGGAGAAACTTCAGAGTTCTTTTTTTTTAATTTGCCATTTGTCTTACTAGTGATTTGGAACAGTGTTTCATGTTTTTAAACGATTTTCAGTTCTTCTTTTAAGAATTATTCATATCTGCTATCCATTTAAGCATTGGGGAATGGCTCTTACTCTTTGCTAATTCCCACTGCATCTTGGGTAGCAGACCCTTATCAGAGATATTTTATGCAGAGGATTCATGGAAGATTGTAAGCTTGAAGTTCTTTTTTTATTTATTCTCACTATTTCACCTTAATGAAAAAACAAGGGGTCCCCTATGTTGAATTATGAATAATGAGAACATTTTTTAGGCTTCACCATCCTAAGCCATAAATATAAATCTAAAAAAGTGAATAGTTGATGAACCAGAGTAGTCAACTTGGCTTTAGTTGGGATCTAACTATATTAGTATTTAATTTATCGATACAGTATTCTACCTCTACACCTCTCCTCCTCCCCCCAGTCAGATGACTCTTATCAAAGGATCCCATGATTATCATGCTAAATGGTTGATTTGTGGGGCTTAGTCTGATCACATATTTCTGGAGCTTTAAGAATATTTCCATAAAATGATCTATCATGAAGCCACTTGATAACCATGTTCCTGTGTCCAAATTTTAATGTGAAACTTTAGAATAATGGTGGATAACAGTAAGATTTTTATTTTCTCCATTGTCAGGCAACTTATTTGTTACTGCATTGGGGAAGGGGGGAATGTAGTATTGTGATAAGTGATTTTATTTTGATTATACAGTTCATTTTGAACCTCTTCCCACAGCACCCTAAATTTAGTTTTTTTCCAATCTAAATGTATTACTATAGCCACAGTGCTACATTTTTCACAAAAGGACTGCTTTTCTCATGGCATTGCTGAACTTTCACGATTCTCAGAGTTCTTGTTTCTTTCTTTTCTTCTCTCAGGTTAAAAAAAATTTCTCATATAGATGATTGAGCCCTTTCTGTCTATACTCAGGCACTTTCCCAGGACACTCTTATGTTAGATGTAACGCCAAACTGATAATTACTCAGTCTTTATCATTTTCATAGTTCCCTTCTGGTTCCACTAGAATGAAGAACTTGCTTTTGAGGAGTAAGGAGATGTAAAAATTCAATGCAGGATATGCACTATTTTGTAACACAAAGATGATGAAAGAAAGATGAGCTGAAAAGAAAAGGAACAGGGGGAATGAATTATCAAAAGGAGGCAAAGTAATGCCAAAACAAACTTCTGGGAAATTGGTTCTGCTATAGACCAGTGGATAAGAGTACTGAAATAGGAGTCAGAAACCTGGCATCTCCATAGAAATATTAAATTTCTGGGGTGCCTTTTGTTGGAAGGATTCATGTAAAACTGAGTGCCATGGGGCAGCTAGTTGGCACAGTGGATAGAGAACTTGAATTCAAATCCAGTCTTAAACACTTAATAACTGTGTGACCCTACGCAAGTCATATAACCCCAATTGCCTCCAAAAGAAAAAAAAGACAATTTAGTTCCAATTGTCTGCCTAGTACTCTGCCAAGCATTAAACAGCAGGCTCTGTGATTTACAGTATTCAATGACATATAGGATGATGACATGGTAAGGGGGAGGTAATAAAAAGAGTATCATTTTCAGACTGAGTTAGAGGCCAAATCTAGAGGTTGTTATAGATTTATTCAGTCTAGTTGTAAAAATGAGGTCAGTACCATAGTTCCTGAGGTTCACAACCCCAGTAAGGTGCTTCTGTAATATTGGTAGGATTGTGGAGAGTGACAAGAATTTTATGATACTAGTAGCTGACATAGCATGTTGAAGTTTACAAAGTTCTGAGGCTCACAGTGACTCTCTGAGACAAGAGCTCCGAGTAGTATCCTCATTTTACGGGGGAGGAAACTAAACTCAGGGATGTGAGTTATTGCATAGTGTCACACAAGTAGTGAGTGTCAGGCAGGTGGTTCCAGAGTCAATCCTCTACATAGCACACTGCTTCACCCAGGGAAAAATTAAGGCTTTCATAAACAAACAACTCTTTGGCCTAAATTTGAGCTTTTGGGGTAGTTTTTCATGTAAATTCAGTGGTCAAATTACTGTTAATCCTTTATTAGCGAATATATACCTGAGGGAAAGAATATGTTAAGAATTATAAGTTCCGATTTGTAGGCTTTCTAATCCACTGAAATAGAGGGGTTTTTTTAAAGAAGATATTTCTTTCGCAGCTTCTAGCTATTCACAGTAGTACATTGGAAATGACAGAGCCAAACTGAGATCCTCGAGGAAGCATTGAAGCTTACTGGCTTTAACACACTGTATTTAGGTCTCTAACCCCTGTCTTCCACCTGGACTCTGTGATTGTAGACAGGTTCCTTAGTCTCTGCATTCAAGGCATTCTGTCCACTGTGTCACCCAGCTGTCCTGATAGCTGTATTTATGTTTCATAACAGATTCTTGTCTTGGGAAAAGTCAGCCCCCTACTATTTTTTACATCCTATCCTGTCATCACCCAGGAAACCAGGACCTACCTGAGTTTTCTGCCATCTCTCCCATTTTCTCATCTGTGCAATTCTCCCTTGTTCTAGTACAAATAATACAATCCATGCTACCATTACCATGACTAGATTTACATTCGTGTCTGTGTCAGTGTAACAAAGCTGGGCCACATGAAACTTACTTAAATTGCTTAACAGTCTTAAATTTATTCATTAAATCTGTAGCCTTCTTTATGAAAAGGTCATAAAATCCATATTGCCATAAAAGTTCGAGTAAAGAGAGGAAATAGTGGTTTGAACTTTGACTCTTCTCCGGTTGCACTTAATCTCTACAAAAACTGTTATCTTTATAAAACCAAATGACTATAGTGTATGCTTCTAATACCATTTTTGTTTCTCTTTTTAGCCACTGATGACATTGTAAAGGTTGAAGTCTGGGATGTAGTTGACAAGGGTAAGTCATCCTCTCCTTTTTTAACCTGAAGTCCTAAGTTAAATGTGTTTTTTGCATGAAGAGCAGTATAATTTCTTTCTTGCTTTTATCTTTTTAAAAGTGTTGGATAATTTTTTCCTCTGTTTCAAATAGAGGTTTTGAACAGTTATAAATAGTTTTATGATATGGATATTGTACATTCATTGTTAAATTTAACCTCTGCTTTTGCTGGTTCAGAAAACTATTTACTGCGTACTCCAGCCTGTCCAAAGAATTGAATTTTGTGTTTATTGGGAGCCATTAATCCTATTTATATATGTTTTGGATTTTTTTCTATCATTTATGTAAATTATATTCTTTATGGTTTTAGTATACTGCATTAACTTTTAAGATAGAATAAAACAAAAAACAAACTCCCCTAATACCACAGTGTTTATTTAGCAGTTCTTTTTAAAATAACATTTCTGGTTACTTTGCCAAAGTTTCCTTCTTAAATCTGTGA
Organism: Potorous gilbertii; assembly: GCA_028658325.1. Lineage (NCBI taxonomy): Eukaryota > Metazoa > Chordata > Mammalia > Diprotodontia > Potoroidae > Potorous > Potorous gilbertii. The sequence goes on along the minus strand of CM053769.1, from coordinate 295,034,553 downwards.
TGAATCTTGATGAACCCTGGTAAATCTGGCAAAAGAGTAGATTTATTTGAGATAGTATCTTAGAAAAATGAATTTAAACACTGCCCAAAATTCTTAAACATAAGGAAACATGTCAACCCATAAGTTCTGAAGTTGTCATATAAAACTAAAGAGATTCACTAGAATGTCAGCCTTATGAAATGCCAAGATTGGGTTATTCTCCTGTCCCTTATTCATGAGTCCATAGGTGCCCAGCTCCTTTAAACCTCAAAAGAGATCCAAAAAACTGTTCAGAATTTTTTCTGTCATAAAAAAAGTACTCTTTTTGACTCCTAAAATATAAAAGAATACCAGCATATTCCTGGGATACTTTTTCAACTGTGGAATGCATACATACAAACTAATACCAGCTTCCATCAGATGCTGGCTGAAACTCAGTCAAGTAGTTTTTGTTGGTTTTTGAGGGGAAATGAGAAAACAACTGGCAGAAAGTGGGTTTTTAGTCTTTAGAGTAAAGGAGTGGGTAGAAACATCTTTTCTAGCTATTTAATGAAGTGCTCTTTAATAAAATGTCCAAAGTTTCACTCATTAACAGTCTCTCATTTTTATTTCTTCTCATGCTCAGGGCAAAAATTTCTCCTCTGTGATTCTTTAGGTGAGAGTTTATAGTAGTTGCATTATCCTTGCAATAGTAAGCATTTTTGCAGTGTAGTGCTGAATAAGATCTGGTCTTTTTCTTACTTTTCCAAGATCTTATCTTAACGTACTTTGATAGTTGCATGGTATCCTCCAAATACAAGGCTTTATTTGAAATGGCAAACACTAGAAATACTTGTGAACGTATACTTTCCATGTTAGTAGTGTCTAGCTTAAAATTCATATCTTCCTAATCTTTTTCATATTCTTCCTGGGATATTACTAAAGATTTGATAGAGGACAATTTGGAACTGATTTATAGTACAAAATTATTTTTTGATCACCTTGATTTCAATGCTAAGTTTGTAGTAATGAAGTTCATATAGCCAGAGGTACATTAAGCCATTCCAATTTAGCCTTGTGTTGACTTACATTTTAGAAACATCTTTTCTGCAGTGCTTTTAGTGTATTTTAGAAATTGCTTCCAGAGAATTACAAAATGCCTTACTATTCAAAGGTTCATTATTATTCCACATTATGAAAAAGGCAGTATCTGCTGTTTCTTATTAACCTAACAGTGTTTGCCTCCTAGCCTTGCTATTGGTTCAATTTCCCCCTCCAGGCTGCATAAGAATTCAAAAAGCAGATTTATTTTTTCTACATACCCAGTGAGCAGTGACTCAGCACTGAATTTTTTTGTAGTGAAGATTTTCATTATCTTTAAATTAAAAGCATTTCTTCTTATCTTGAAGTGGAATAATTGTCTTACAGGTCAGTAATTTCCTGAGTCAAAGATAGAATTGCCCTTTTGTTTTGGTTTGATTTTGCTTCCTAATTCTAAGGCTTCCTAGAAATTGTTGTGTGTATTTATTTATTGGATATTCTTGGGGCTGGAAGTGTTGATTAGACTTTATAATTTAAATTTCTAAATTACCTTTTTAGCTGATGGTTTTTAATTTTTTTCCCCTTAGTCTGAGGAATTCGTGTAAAGCAAGAGCTTAACCTGGGGTCCACAGATAAATTTCAAGGTTCTCTGAACTTGGATGGGGAAAAAAATTAAGTATTTACTTTCACTACCCTATATATTTTATGCATTTAAAAAACATTCTCAAAAGGGATCCCTGACACACAAAACGTTTAAGTGCCTGGTCTGAAGTATGCTTGATACCCCTGTTGTGATGTAGAGGCTCTTGTGAATGTAAGAGATGTTGAAAATTGTAACATATCCATTACACCGCTCTTTTTTGTTTTTAGGAAGTCCTAGACATAGTTCATAGAACAGTGTGAAAACCCTCTCAAGACTATACCTGTATTTTTACTATATTTTAAGATATGTCTTAATACATTTATAGTACCAGACAGTGCCTTTAAGAATGTCCTAAAAGCAATTCCTGAAATACTTGGTTCTCTTTCATTAGTCGTTATTAGCTCTTAGTACCATCTGTTGGAGATGAGATGCATAGCAAAGTCATTTGACTCTTAGAAATCTTAGATGGCACCTGAAGTCTAAATATTGTGCCTTAAATCAGGAAGACCTGAATTAAAATCTGACCTCAGACACTTATTGGCTGTGTGACCTTGGGCAAATCACTTAACCTCTGTTTGCCTCAGTTTCCTCAACTGTAAAATGGGGCTAGTAATAGCACCTAGCTCCTAAGGTGGTTGTGAAGATCAAATGAGTTAATAATTGTAGAGCACTTAGCATAGTGCCTAGTAGATAATAGGTCCTATATCAGTGCTGGTTGCTGTTATTGTTATAACTGTGTCCAAAATACATACTGGATAAATTGAGAGGATACTGGATAAATCAGAAGGATGGCATTAATATTAAGGACTAGGAAAAGCTTCTTGTTGAAGGTAGGACTTGAGCTGAAACTTGAAGGAAGCCAGAAGACGGAGAGTGAAAAATGAGAGAATTATAGGCACAAAGCCAGCCCAGTTATGAAATAGAGAATATGAGAATAGCAAAGAGACCAGTGTCATTTGATCTCCAAATATATGGAGGGGAATAAGAAAACTGGAAAATAGAAAAGGGGCGAATATAAAAGGTTATAAAGGTTCTAAAAAGACAGACGTTTTGTATTTGATCCTGTAACAGGGAACCACTAGAGTTTATTTAATGCGAAGAAGGGGTTACATTGTCAGAACTACATTTTAGGAAGATCATTTTGACAGCTCAGTGGAGAATAGATTGGAGTCCGGGGTGGGGGGGGTGGGGGGAGGAGGGACTTGAGACAGGGATCCCAATCAGCAAACTTGCACAATAGTTTAGTCCTGAAGTGATGAGAACCTGTACCAGGATAGTAGCACTGTTAGAAGAGAGAAGTTAGGGGTATGTGAGAGATATTACTAAGGCAGAATCAACAGCACTTGACAACTGATATGGATATGGGATGGGATAAGTGAGTGATACCTAAGTTGGGAGTCTTGATAACTGGGAGGATAGTTGCCAGTAAAAGATGAGTTAGAAACAAGGGAGAGTTTTCAGAGGAAAATTATGAATTAATTTTTAGACATGTTGAATTTAAGATATCTATAGGACATCCAGTCCAGAATGTCTAATAGTCATTTGGATATGAGAGACTGGAGGTCCAGAGAAAAGGCAGACATTAAATTTGTCACCTCCGTGGAGATGATAATTGAAACCATAGGATCCAGGATAGACCCTTATGAAATTGCCATGGTTAGCAAGTGTGACATAGATAAAGATCCAACAAAGGAGATAGAAGGTGTGGTTATATATAGGTAGAAAGTCAGGAGAGAGCAGTATTATGAAATCTGACTATTATAGAGATTCTGTTAAAATCAGTAATCTGATTTTTGAGGGGTAGGGGAAGACAGAGGTGGAAATGTAGTTTGTAAAGTGGTTTGTTTAGAATTATGCTGTATTAAAGCATATTAAATATTATATGTTACATATATTAATATATAATAAAGTAAAAGCATTTTTAAATGGGGGAAACATCTCAGAAGACTGTATGCACATACCTGTGCATAAACAGTCATACCAAATCTTTATAAATTTTTATATTCCAGGTTAAAACAGGAAATTTTCATGTTTTTCATAGAAAGTAATTTGTCCTTCTTTGGAAAAAGGAGTATATAGCTAGAATTGATTTAAGGCTAACAGGACAGAGAGGAAATGGAAAAACAGGCTAATATTTAATAATAAGTGTGTATAAATGTATATGGATTAAAGCCTTAACTTCTTATCTGGTGCTTTTGGTATCATTTATGCCCATTTGTTTAAGCCTAGATAGAGATAAGAATTACTGTTGTCTGGTTTACAGTTTTTTGTTCTTGGTGTTTACAAGTAACGGGGAAACATAGTCCCGAGTTTTAGATAGGTTTGCTGGCAGTTTTTTTTAATGTTATTGTAAAAATAACACCCTGTTAATGTTGAGTTTAAAATTTTTTGATGTGATGTATCTTAGAACCTGTCATCCTTATTACCTTGTTAGAAATATCCAACTACTGTTTTAGTTCACCATCGTGTGATAAAGGTTGGAGCTGCTGGAGTGTAATTAGGGCAGTTTGGATCCCAGTGATTCTGACTTTCTGTGGGTTCACCGTTCAACCATTTTATAATCCCTTAGTGATTACAGCTGAAGCTGACTTTTTTTATTATTAATACCAGAATGAGGAGGAGGTGTGGTATTGAGTGAGCCATCAGGCAGTCCAATTTGGAGCATTATGAGTTTGTAACAATCATTTGAGTATCTCATGAAGGATAGGTTATTCATTTGAACTGCCAAGCTTTCTCAGAAAATAATCCATAACTTTACAGTATTCCTTGGTTATAATTTTGATTCTAGTAAAAGCAACTCTTCAATTTATCTGTATGGTCAACCAACATGCCAGAGCAATTTGTTGCATTCCTGTACCTTGTCTTCTAAGACTACTTTTTAAAAAAAGTGGAGTATTGTTTCTTCCATTAGAATGTAAGCTATTGGAGGACAGGAGCTGTTTTTTTCTTTTTTACCTGGCACATAGTAAGTGCTTAATAAATGCTTTTTCATTCTTTTAGTAGTACTAATGTACAAAGAATATATTGATGATACTAAAACAGCACTTCTGTGAATGTTTCAGACTGATGTCAGTATCCTAAAGAGAAAAGAAATAAAGACCAGGACCACCTTGCCCCTTCACATCACAATAGATTTTGCTAAGGATATTTGCTATTTTTTTCCAAGTAAATTTGAATTTTAAGTCTTTGTAGCTTATTGAAAGTCCTTTTTCCACTATTGGTGTAGAGCAGGACTTCTTAAACTTTTTTCACTTGCAACCCCTTCAGTGGTTCTTAAACATGGGTCACAATCCCACACTGGTATAGATAACTACCAGTGAGGAAGGTCTCTCTATCAGAGCTAATGAGCAGCTTTTCTCCAGTTTATACTCTCGGATAGCTACCTAAGACTGTACCTGGGGCACAGAGAAGTAGTGACTTATGTAGGCTGTGTATGTGGAGGTAGGACTTATTGCCTCCATATCAGTCCATAATTTTCTATATAGTGCAGCCTTCCACAAGTCCTCTTAAACACTATTAAATTGATATCATGGTATGGTAGAAAAGTAAAGTTTTGAGAGTCCAGAAGGCCTGGACTCAAATTTTACGCCTGCTATTTAATAGTTGTCTGGGTCGCAGGTAATTCACTTCATTTCCCTGGGCTTCTTATTTCCTCAACTGTAAAAAAAAGAAAAGATTGGACTAGATCCTTTCTACTTCTGAATGATCAGTTCCTGTGGAACAAGGTTATTAGAAAAGAAGACCTTAACCTTGTATTTTGAATGTGGGATTTATAAAGTCACTATAGATTATAAAAATAAAATATTTGGTAAGATTTTTTAAAAATAATTTCCAGGTGTTTTTTTTTCTCTTGTTCATGAAGAGAGATGATTGGAAGATACCAAAATTAACAAGAAAATAGCCAAGAAAAAATGGAAAGTATCTTGGAAGTAGAATTAAAGGAATTGGGATTGTTTTGCCTATAAAAAAAAAGGAAACAATCAGTCAGCAAGCAGTTAAGTGCCTACTATGTAATAAACATAGTAGGAGATACAAAGACAAAAATGGAAAGGTCTCCCCACTCAAGAAACTTAGATGCCATTGGGAGAGACAATATGTACACATATTAATCAAAGGAGTCTGTTTCAAGCATAATGGAGAGCCTTTGTCTAGGCACAGAGATAGAAGATGGAGTGCCATGTGGCAGACAGCAAGAAGGCCTTGAGATTGCATGAAAGGATGTTCATTATCATAAAGTATAAAGCTAGGGGGCAGCTAGGTGGTGCAGTGGATAGAGCACCAGTACAGGAGTCGGGAGGACCTGAGTTCAGATCTTACCTCAGGCACTTGACCCTCACTAGCTCTGTGACCTTGGGCAAGTCACTTAACCCCAATTGCCTCATCCTGGGTCATCTCCAGTCATCCTTATGAATATCTAGTTACTGGATTGAGATGGCTTTGGAGGAGAAGTAAGGCTGGTGACCTTCACAGCCCTCCTTCACTTGCAAAGTCAAGTGCAAGTCATGTCATTATTTCCCTGGTGGCATGGCCTTCTTTGGCACCAAAGGACAAACACACTTATAAAGCTATAAAGATAGACTGGAATCAGATCATAAAGACCAAACAGAGTTTGCATTTGATCCTAAAGTAAATAAGAGTTACTCAGACAAGACTTAAAAGTTTATTGGCTATGTGAGGTGAGGAAATGTGAAGAGTTAAGGAAGACTACAAAGTTTTGAACCTGAGTAGCTAGTTTGCCCTTCTCTGAAATAGGGAAGTTCAGAAGAGGAGTGGGTTTAGGGGAAATGCCTATGGGACATTGAGTCAAAAATGACCTAATAACATTTGTATGTAGTTCAAGAGACTGACCAGGGCAGCTAGGTGGCACCGGATCCAGAGTTAGGAAGTCCTGAATTCAAATCCAGCCTTAGATACTTAATAGTTGTGTGACATTGGGCTAGTCATTTAGCCCCAGTTGCTTCAGAGAGAGAAAGAAATCAGGATATATAAATCTAGGCATCACCTGCATAGAAATGATAATTAAACCCTTCACAGTTGAAGTGAGCACCAAGACAGTATATTGCAAAAAAGCCCAAGATGAACCCTGACCATTTTTTCTGTATAGGAAAAGTTCTGGAGAGAAAGATGACCAATGCAAAGGTAATTGAGAGGCTATAAAAATTCCCTTTCTTGTGAACCTATAAGAATAAGGTGCATAGCTACCTGTTTTAGATGGGTTGAAGTCCTGCTTGCAGATATTTCATCATCCAGTGTCCTTTCTAGCCCCATGTTCTGTGACTCAAAAAGTATTGACATTCTGATAGCAGGTCCTTTCAGATTTAAAGGTATACAGTTTTATTATCACTGAAACATTTTCTACTTTGGTAGTGGAAAACCCTTTCCTTGGTTCTAATAAATAAAGCTTTGGGGCTATTTTCCCAGTTTTCACGAACACTGATCATTCATCTTTGCCCAAAAGAATATATATGTCTTACTGTTTAAGATCCAGTCATTGGCTTTTAAAAGAGCATTAGGCAACCTGTATTTTTATCTGGTGAAATATTTTCCCCTTTGTGATTTTCTTGGGGGAAAGGGGAATATAGAGAGGAGATTTTACAAGGTTAGAAATGTTTCAGAAATTCTTTCTGACCCCTTACTCTTTCAGTACTTCTTAAACTCTGGGTTATGATCAACCCAAGTTGAAGAGCATGTGGAAAAAGTTTAAGAAGTACTGCTAGTTTAACAGTTACAATGAGGACTATATCTCTGTGCCATCACTGTTGTACAGTGCACAAACATCAAAGCCATTAAATGACAGTGACAGGAATGAGAAAAAAGTCAAACTGAGTTACCATTTTCATGACACCCATCAGAAGAAGGTTCCTTGCCTTTCTTCTAAAAATTTTCTTAAAACTAGTCTAGGAACTAGTTTGAGAATACTGAGGCCTTACCTTTCCTCCTAGGCAGCCTTATGATCATTTTTGCTGCTGAATTCACTAGAAGCAATTCACATGAAGGTGGCTTAACAGTTTTTCCAACACCGTATTGAAACTGCTTTTTCATGCACTAGGGCTTCAGGTTAGTGCAACCTGGTTTTTCTTATCTTTTGTTTAAAAAGTCTGCACATTTACATTGACCTGTATGCATCTTATTTTTTGCTACATTCCAATTTTGAAATAATATTGCATTTTACTTGAAGCTAAAATAGTAGGGAACAATTAGAATAGCTCTAATTTCTTTTCAAGCAGCTGCTTCTTGCCTAGGGCAGGGTTTCAGTTTCACCCTAGCTTTCATTTCATTGACATTCATGTGAAACCAGTTAGATAGAATTGATCCAGTAAAATGTTTCAGGTTCATAAGAGAGGATATGCAGTGGAATGGGTTGCCCCATTAACTAGTGAGTTCTCTATCATTGGAAGTACCCAGGAAGAGGCTGGATGACTATTTATTAAGGATGTTTTAGAAAGGAAAAGGGCAATCGTGTATCTAAGTAATATTCAGTAGCTAAACAGTGAAGGTCCTCCCAACTCTTTGGATTCTATAATTCTACAACAGTTTTGCTTGTTTCCTTATTCGTATGAGGGAGAAAAGGAGGTGGGGGAGGACACTCCATCCCATTAGACAGTTTTGCATTTTTATATATTCGGCAGTTCTAGCCCATAATTTATTTCTGTCTTTTAATAAGGAAAGTGCAAAAAACGAGGAGATGGTTTGAAACTGGAAAATGATCCTCAGGAGGTAAGCCATTTTGAGATACTCAGTTCTTCATCTTCCCTCAGAGAAATATATATATATTATATGTTACAGGTCTGTTGTTTTATGCATATGATGTATTTCCAAGTTAGTTTATTTGATAATTCTATAAAAACTTCTGTATTTTGAACTTTATAATGATGGCCCTGTATTATTCTGAACCCCCCACCTGTCCGTTGCCTTTACTCTCCTCATCTCTTGAGTGCCCAGATCAAATCCACTTACTTCAAGTACTGACACTTGTTGCATCTCCTCAGAGCCCATATATGGTAACAACAGATGCAAGTGGTACTAGTTGCCCATTCATGTCTCATGTCCATTTTGTTAGAGGCTACTTGTATCTGTCATGCAGTTGTACCAAACATCATCCGAACCATCTAACACATGTTAGTGAAGTATATATTACCTTTTCTTTATCCCCAGGAATGACCAGTATTGGAGCTTCTTGAGTAGTGTTTTAAGTTAATCACTCTTGAATTACCCTTCGCAAAAATCTTAGCTCTTAAACAGATTTCAGAGCAAAAAAGTTAATTTGAAGAAAAATCCATTTTTCACGCTCTGAGACACTTTAAGCATCAAAGTTGCTAGGGCATAAACTCTGAAGATGAACTGTGGTAGTCAAAAGATATACTATGTTGATAGTGAACATGGACCCTTCTTTATATCTGAGATCTACCAGTAACCTCATGCTGCTGTTTACTTTTCACTTACATAGCAGCATATTAGACCTAACCTATAAGATACTGGTATTCAAAATCTGACTTCAGAAAGTATAAACTTTGTTTCAGATGTTTACCAGTAAGATATCTGCAGTACTTTATTGCTACCTAAAACCCAAGTGTAAAATCTTATGTGGGGCCCAATTTCCAATAACTAAGATAATACTCCTCCATCAATAATGCATCATTGTGTAATGGAGGTGAGTTTAAGTTCTTGAGGTCCATACCAATGGAACTGTAAGTTCTATCAGATCCTACCAAGTTAGAAAGCTTGGAATGTAAGCTTTGAGATGAACTGTGTTCCATTTTGAGAATCAGTCTAACCAGGTTTCTTAAGGTTCTTTAGAGGGGGTGGGACTGCAGTCTTCATTAATAGAGTAATAACCACACTATTAGAAATTATAAACCTTTTGAAGTATTGAATATAATAATTTGATGCTTTTAACTTTTTAAGTTTCATTGTGCTTTCACTTCTGTTTTTATCATTTTTGTTCTCAAATTATCTTTGGAAGTTAGCCGAAGTGGGTATTAACCATATCCATTTTATATGCAAAAAAACAGACTCTTAACAGAGGTGTGGGGTCATCCAGATTACAGGTTGTGATAGTGACAAAACCAGATTTAGAGAACACATATCTTCTGAATCCCAGTCCAGTGCTAGGCCACACTAACAAAGAAATTTCAGGCACTTTGCAAATGGCTAGTATTTAATACAGAGTTCTGCACCTTAGCTGTGACATGCAGTGTTTACTGAACTTGACCAGTCCAGCTGCCATGTCTGGAGATAATTTATGATTGAAATTCTGTCCTGATTGAATAGGAGGAAAACCTCCTTAGGGAATACATGAGACTTTTGTCAAAGGGCTGAAATGAGTAATTTATTCTTTCCTAGGAGCACCACAGCCAGTTAAACTTAGAGTTTCACAGAAACAATAGATATGGCACAAAGTAGAAGAGGAGCTAGGAAGGATTACAATGTTTTGCTGATTGTGCCCTGTAAAAGTTCTCTGGAAACATGAGCTAAACCAGAAGAAATATCCTGCTCCAGAATGGCTGCATACTCAAACACTTTTTCCTTGCTTTTTTATACTAATTTGTTGATATAATGACAACGTCTAACCTTCCGAATTCCACAGGCTTAATATTGTTGATAATTCGTGTAAATGAAAGAATATTTTTATTCTTTCAGTCAAAGACACCTGCCTGCCTAGCCTTAAAAAGTGTTTTGAGTTTAAAAATGTCTACAGATACCTTTGGAGGAATGGAATTATCTGTTACCTCTGTTTCTTTTCCTAGGCAGAATCAGAGATGGCTCTTGATGCTGAGTTCCTGGATGTGTATAAAAACTGTAATGGGGTAGTCATGATGTTCGATATCACAAAGCAATGGTAAGAAAGACCTGTGGTGGTTCTCTAAATTAATAGCCTCTCACTTATTTTTAGCAAGGTCAGTATGATTGTGTATTTAGTGTTAATCATGTAATTTAACATGACACCCTCCTTATTCATCTGATGAAGTGGCCAAAACAAAATTCCTAATGTCTCAGGTATATTGTCTTGGGCTCTCCATGTTTTTAGAAGGTGTTATTACTAAAATATGTGTTTCCTGACTAAGAACCAATGCCCAGGGATGGGGAACCCATGGTCTTAAGGCCACATATGGCCTTCTAAGTACTCAAGTGCAGCCCTTTGACTGAATCCAAGTTTTACAGAACAGATCCTTTTATTAAGGGGATTTGTTCTGTGATGTTTGGATTCAATCAAAGGGGCACACTTGAGGACCTAGAAAGCTACATGTGGCCTCAAGGCCACAGATTCCCCACTCCGGCCTAGATAATACTTGAAGTTAAAATGGAGTTTCATATTTTTTATGTCAAGATTGATATCAGTGTCTAAAAAATAACCAAGAAGGTTGACAGTCACAGGTTAGCTGGGTAAAGAGTGAACAAGGTCTAAGTTAGTTAGCTACATCAGATCAGTCTTTGACTGATGCAGTCAAAGCTCACCAGTGCCACAATCTTGAGGATAGCCAGGTACCAAATACCTTCTTTATGTGGACTTGACCTGTATCACATCTGTACATCTGAATGTGTATGTGTTTTGAAGTATCAGTTTTTAATGCTCACCTGAACATAGATAATAGTACCTTTATCTTCTTTAGACCAGTACCTTGGAAGTTTAATGTGATTCCCTTCAACCAGCATTTTTGTAACATTTTGAGTATGGCTTCTGGTGATTGATAAACGCTACAGATTAGTTCTTATATACTCAAGGAATATATGCTGGTCATTTGACCCAGATGTTACAGTACCACTTCCCTCTACTGTAAAAATCATAACTCCCACATTTCAGGACAGATTAATAGAAGCTTTATTTACTCTGAGGAAACTTATTTAACAAAGTAGCCCTCTTCACCTTTACAAGCTTTTATACCATGACAATTTACAGTAGACTTACAAGGCGATTTGTCTCTATTTCTGCTTTAATACATAACTTTGTCATTGTCTAGCCTACAAATACTGTCTATCAGCTTTTTCAGTCTAATAGCAAGGATATAGATGGGAATGGTTTAAAAAGACAAGGACAAAGAGTAGTGGGTTTTTTTTGGTTTGTTTGGTTTTTTTGCTTGGAATGGAAAGAAGACCAATTTCTAAAATGCATATACTCATGTCAAAAGAGGGAACATACAGTGCCTCTGTCCTTTTGTCTCCACATCTGTATCCCTATAGGGCTGGGCTTAAGTTTAAAAAAATAATAGAAAGTTAATGCCTCATGCCATCGAAATGACTTAGGATTTTTAAAGACTATGCCACTATAGCCCACTGCCTGGAAGGTTCTTCCATACTGGAAAGGCAGTTATAGTCCTGGAGACAAGATTATTTTGTGAGAACTAGCCTTGTCAAATATGGAAAGGTTTATTATTAGAGACTGACCATTATGTGATGTTTTCTTTGGCCAAGGAAACTCAAGGAACAAAGAAAATTTCAAAATGGTTCCCAGTCCTTTGGTCACCTTCTGTTTATGTGGTCACTGTGGAAAAGGAACCAAAGATGCTAAGAGTCACATAGTTTTTAGACTAGCTTTAAATGCCTAGTTTATCATGCTACTGGCAGAACTGAATCATTAAAATCCATTACCTCTTAAAGAGGTAAAAAAATTAAAAACCTTAATCATTAAAATCATTAAAATTTTGACGTTGCAGTAAATGAAAACAGAAGGCACCCGCTGTCCAAAGATAACAAGAAATATCATTTCTTGAGATTTCTCAAGAATGGTGAGTGTTTTTTTTTAAAGGCCACTGCCAAGGTAATTATAGCTTGATAATACCTGTTGCAGAAGGTGACCAGGAAAAGAAATTACATAAAGAATTTGATGAGAACTTCCATATACTTTAATACTTGGTAACTTGAATGTGAAGGTGGATATAGGGAAGGGTGACAAAAAAAAATGGATTGAAAAATATGGCTTAAGGAAAAGAAATAAAAGAATCCAAAGAGGTTTGTATATTACACAGAATCCCATATATTATAAATCTTTCATGAAAAGAGAAACTGGAGGTAGTAGACATTGACACATACCAAGTAAGATTACAAAAAAACCCAAAAATGTTAAGAACTTAACATTTAGTCTCATGTTTGTATTACAAATGAACTTCTTAAGAGCAAATACCAAAATCAATACTAAACCAAGAGATAGAATAAAAATAAAAGATGGGATTTGATTGAAACAACTCTAGTCTGACCTATTTAAACAATGTAGAAAAAATAGAAAACACATAAAAGAGCATGCATAGATAGACCTATCACCATTTCCTGTCGAAGTTTAATATAAATTATTTGCCACAGTGAAGATTTCACAAACGCCTAAAATTTGCCTAAGCCAGCAAACATTTGATCTCCTTGCAAAACAGATAACTAAGGGCATTACCAATTTAAACTCATTTGTAAAATCCTACAGAGGATGATGGTGAAACATTAGAAACAATAGTCCTGCTGAAGGAGAGTAATTAAATCAATTGCCTCATAACCACTCAGGACCCAGACACTAGGCTTTCTGTCTTCTCAGACTGGGCCAGGTCCTGAATTTTTGTTTTTGTTCCCCCATCTGTTGGTTATTTCTTATTTATCTTGTATATAACTTGTTTATACATAGTTTTTTTGTGTGTTGTCTCCCTCACTAAACTGGACTCCTCAAGGGCAGAGATTGTTTTTTTACCTTTTCTTATCTCCAGAGTTTAGTACAGTGCCTAGCACATAGTAGGTACTTAATAAAAGTTTATTGACTGATTTTGCTCTAGTTTTGGAGAGTTGACAGTTTTTGTCATGGCCCAGCCCTCCACTTTTGCCTTTGATCCTATCTCCTCCAAAAGGATACCCCTTTCTTTACTCATTTCCTCTACAAACCTTAGTATGTATATACTGTTCGCCTATCCTTAAAAAACCTTCACTTAACTCAGCCCTCTCCTCAGTCTCCTCAGTCCAATGCCCTGTAATTTGTTGTTTTTTTTAAGTTTCTGTTCTGAATTTAATGAACATGGGGAGAGAAAACATTTCCATATGCAAAATAGAATAGAAAAAGAGAATTATATGTGAAATGATGTATCTCTACTTCATGCAGCTCACTTAAACACACACATACACACATATAAATTCAATGTTAGTTGTTTTTGGTAAGCTTTTATTAATTTTTTTACATTATGGTTTTTCCCAGTATCCTTTCTACCTGCCTGTTTCCCCTCCCAGAGAACCATTCCATATAACAAATGGCATTTTTAAAATTCTCCTCATCTTAAAAAAGGTGAAAGGAGGGGAGAAAAATCAGCACATCCAAACAGAACATTGCAAAGTTTAAAAACACATACAAAATACAAGACCTTCCACCTCTATAAAGGATGATTTGAGAGTAATCTCTCATACCTTTTGAGCTGTGCTTGTTCTTTATAATTTTGCAACACTCACTTTTGAATTTTTTTTGGTGGTGCTTCACATTTACATTGTTGTAGTCATTGTGTATATTGTTCTCTTGGCTCAGCTGACTTCGCTCTGTATCAGTTGATGTGGATCTTTCCATGCTTCTTCATATTCATCAGATTGATCCTTTCTTATAACACAGTAATATTCCCATTACATTCATGTACAACAGTTTATTTAGCCCTTCCCTTTCTCCTGGTTCTGCTTCCTTCACTCAGCATCGGTTCATATATCAGTTTTCCCAAAGTCTACTTGCTCATCATTTCTATAGTACAATAGTATTCCATTATATTCATATGCTACAACTTGTTCAGCTATTCCCCAGTTGATTCTTGGCCACCGCAAAAGTTGTTGCTGTAAATATTTTTGTACATGTGGGTCCTTTTGGGGATACAGACCTGGAAGCAGTATTGCTGGGTTAAAGGATATGTACATTTTTATAGCCCTTTGGACATGGTTCCCAATTGCTCTCCAAAATGGTTGAATCAACTCACAGGTCTACCAACGATGAATTAGTGTTCCAACTTTTCCACATCTTCTCCAACATTTATCATGTTTCTGTTTTGTCATGTTAACAAATCTGATAATTGTGATGTAGTACCTCAGAGTTGTTTTGATTTGCATTTTCTCTAATCAGTAGTGATTTAGAGCATTTTTTCATATGACTATAGATAGCTTTAATTTCTTCCTCTGAAAACCACCTGTTCATAGCCTTGACCATTTATCAATCAACTTGTATTCTTGTGAATTTGACTCAGTTGTCTATATATTTTAGAAATGAAGTCTTTATCAGAGACATTAGGTGTAAAAATTCTTTCCAAGTTTCCTGCTTCCCTCCTAATCATGGTTGCATTGACTTTGTGCAAAAATTTTTTTTAATTAATTTATTTATTTTTAGTTTCCAACATTCATTTCCACAAGATTTTGAGTTCCAAATTTTCTTCCCATCTTTCCCCTCCCCCACCCCAAGACACCAAACATTCTGATTACCCCTTCCCCCAATCTGCCCTCCCTTCTATCACACCCCTCCCTTCCCTTATCCCCATCTTCTCTCTTTCCTTGTAGGGCAAGATAAATTTCTATACCCCATTACCTATGTATCAAAAACTTTTCAATTTAATGTAATTAAAATTATCCATTTTGCATTTCATAATGTTCTGTCTCTTGTTTGGTCACAAATTCCTCTATTCTTCATAAATATGATAGATAAACTATTCCTTGCTCCCCTGATTTGTGTATAGTACCAGCCTTTATACCTATGTCATGCGTCCATTTGGACTTTATTCCAGTACATGGTGTCCGATGTTGATCTATGCCCAGTTTCTGCCACACTATTTTCCAGTTTTCTTGGCAGTTGTTATCAAACAGTGAGTTCTTATCCCAGAATCTGCGGTCTTTGGGGTTTAATTGCTAAATCTGTTGACATTTTTTCAGACTTCATAATTCTTGACCTTTATACCTATGTTGACCACGCTTGCTCCTTTCTAGATTCTCTCTCTCCCTTGGTTTGCATGACTGTTCTTTCTTTGTTTCCTACCACTCTGTCTTTTTGGTTTTATTCTCTATGTCCCATCCCCCTTAATGGTCCCCCTAGAGCGTTGTCCTGGATCCTCATCTCTTCCTTCTGGAAACCCTCTCTGGATAATCACATCAGTTCCTGTTAGTTCAGTTATTTCTGTTTATGACACCCAAGTCTTTGTGTCTGGCCTTCAAATAGATTTTATTACCTCCCCTTTAAGTCCATCCTTCTTCCTCAGTTAAATGTTGCTGTAAAAGCATGCAGTCACCTTTCCAGTTACCCAAGTTCCCAACCTGTCATTCTTTACTCTTCCTCATTTCGCCTTATATCTAATTAGTTGCCAAGTTCTTTTGATTTTGTTTCCTTACAGTCTCTCACTTTCTCTCCTGTCACATGGTCACTGCCCCTAGTTCAAATTTTTATAACCTTAGACTTAAAAGTATGGACTGTTGTCAGAACTTCCTAATTGCTCCCTGTTTTCAGTCTCCTCTCCAGTTCATTTTCCATATAGCTACCAAGTAGAGATTCCTAAAGTATAAATCTGACCTTGTTATTCCCCTAGTCAAGAAGTTTCAATAATTCCCTATTACTTCTAGGAACAAAAATACAAGTTCTCTATTTGGCATTGAAAGCCCTTTATAGTCTTTTTTGATTTCACATTACTTCACTCTCATACTTTATATACCAACCTTCTGGCCTACTTGCTGTTTCCTGTATGCAACATTCCATCTTCTGCCTCTCTCTTTGCGCAGATTGCCCTTTATGCTGGAAATGCTGCCCTTCTTTACCCTCTTAGAATCCCTAGCTTCCTTTAAGACTAAATTTAAATGCCTCTTCCTACATGAAATGTTTCCTGATTGCCTACTTCTAGATGTTAGTGCTCTCTCTCCCTCTCCAATCCCGAAGACTTTTTATTTACTTTGTATATATTTTTATTTACTCATTTTTGCACATTTCTCACCAACAGAATTTAAGCTCCTTGAGTGAGCTTTTCTCTTCATACTGTGCCAGTACCTGGCAAGGTGACTGGCATATAATAGACAGTAAAAATTTGTTTAATTAAATTGAATATCACCTCATATAAAATAGGAAGAAATCGAGAGAAGATATGGTTGAACAAAGCTTAGTATGAGACCTATTTAAGCTTGATCATCCTAAAAATGGTTAAAAATGAAATGAAAAGGAAGATGACACACCAAAATAAAGGAAATATCTCAGCATTTTCTATAAGCAAATCCTTCATCACTGACAGTGCATCTCCCATATTTGGACTTTAACATCTTATTCCTCAACTTTTAGTATAAAGAAGTTCAAGTATCTAAGAAAAAAAATTTTTAAAGAAGCAGGACCAAAGAATATTAAGAAGAGATTTGTACAATTTTTAATACTTTAAGAGGTGGATTCCAGATATCTTTCAGGATATTTTGAAAGATAAGACAATACCAAATGTTTCAGGGTGAGGGGAGAAGTAACAGTATTACCACTTTAAAAAGGGGGGAAAGTTCAGAAAGTACTGAGCAAAAGGCTACTGACCCACATACCTACTTTATGAAAATAATCTACATGGGGATTGAAGATTTCGCTGCAAAAAAAAAAAAATTTATGAAAAGTGAACCAGCAGGCTCTTCCAAGCATTTTTCTGTACCACATATTTCTAGACCACATATTTACAGTTATATAATTGACTAAAATGTAGAGAATACCAAAAAAGTCCCATTTGTTGATTCTTTTTTAAAAATTGAGTTCATAGAGCAAATTGTAGCCTTAAAGCACTAATTTCCAGCAAGCTTGTGTTTCCTATGCTTATGTCAGAATCACACATGTTCAGTCCCCCAAAAGATGAAACAAAGGCCGAGAGAGCAGCAGGCATTAAAGTACCCATTTTGTCTTGGCACTTTCCAGATTTTAATCTTATTTGATCCTCACAATGACCTTAGGAAGTAAGTGCTGTTCTTACCCTCATTTTATAGTTGAGGAAACTGTGTTCAGCTCTTTGATTATTAATGTCAACATGGGCATAAAGTATGGAGACATATGCTCGCCAAAGGTGTTTGCCATTGTCTTGAAGGATGTCCATCACAGAATTTAGATGGAAGAGGAGTTGCTTCTGAATGGTGAGGTCTTTCCCATGCTTCTGGTTTCAGATGATTATGCTGATTTCCTCAAGTCCCAGAATAGTACAGAATCTGTTAAATGATATTCATAATTACTTAGAGGAGTTTGGCCTAACTATTCACATAGGAAAAAAGTAATGTATGAATATTGTCCAGACTGTGATGTTACATTTGGATGAACAGCCATAGAACTGGTCCACTGATGCATATATATAGATATTGGATACATGCTAAAGAAGGATCATAAATTGGACAGGAAGAAGAGAACAGGCTAGATTGCATTTAATAAATTATGCAATATTTTTAACGATCACAGTCTTCTCCTTAAACATTTTTTTAATACTGAGTCTTCTGGTGAGACACAGCTTATCATAGTGGATAGATAACTGGTGTCAGAATCAGGAAAACCAGTCTTCCTGCCTCAGAGACATATAGCTTTTGTTATTATTGGCAATTCACTTAACTTCTCTTTGCTCCCAGGCAACTCTCTTGAGACTGTGAGTTGCAGAGAATGTGCCAGCCTGCATTGGTGGAAAGAATTTCTCACCCCAGAGTTCCCTTTACTAATGAAATAAAAAATCCAGACACCATCCTTGTCCCTATTCCTTTGGTAGTTATACAGAGGTTCCCAAAGTGTGCAGTAGAGCTCCCTGGGGGTCACTGGAACAATTGAAGAGGGCTTTAGTAGCCTCAGGTGCAGTGGAGAGGTTGAGTTGAATAAAAATAAGGGGACAATGGAAGCGTGAAGAAAGGAGAAGCGGAGAAAATTTTGAAAAGCCATTTGTACCTGTTTCATTTGTTGTATGACAGTTAAGTAAAAGTGATTGATTACATCATTTTCCAAATAAACACCCAAAATGCAAGTTATAACTGATCAGTGGTCAAGTCTGCTGACAGTTCTTAAGACAATGTGTCATGCGATGTTCAGAAGTCCAGCATGCATCGGCAGAAATGTGTGCAGGTAATAACTGGTTTACAGTATGATACTATATAGTTATGTGATACAGTATTGTGTTATCAAAATTTCAATGCAGGAAAACATCCACAAATTTACAATAAAATATTAGATTTAAGATGTCATTTTGGAAAAAAAACCAACTGTTAAAGGGTTAAAGAAAATAGATTTCTAGGGGGGCACTGAGTATTTTCTTTAAAGGGAATAGTAGGCCAAATAAGTTTGAGAACTCTGTTATATGGAATGCCATATTCTCTGAAGAACTGAAGTTGCAGTGCACCCACAGGACAATAAAGAGATAATGATAAGAGTAAGTAGATTTCTGTATTACCAGTAAAGAATTATGCAGGAGAAGCAACATAAAAAATTATCAGAGAAATGTTTGACTGGAAAGGGAATTGAACTGATCATATAGAAAGTGAGGAATGGCTCATGTACTTCATTGGTACCAATACAATTCCATCATATTAAACAGGTACACTGTGGAAGTTTTATAGGAGCACATAGAAAAGCATTATACAGATGAGTTGAGCGTGGATTGTGAATTAAACCTAGAGGGGAAATATGTGCACCAACAAGATCACAGTTCCATCAAAAAATTAATAAGTTAATATGAGGGCAAGAAATTACAGAATTCTTAAAGTGTAACACATTTTAAATGGATTAAAGGAAATTTTTTTTATTCAGTTGGGGATTAACTTGAAGCTTATTTCTATAGGAACTTATTTGAGGCAAGTAGCTTAGCAAGATACAGCCATATGGAAAAAGAGCATCCCATGTGAAAAACAGCAACAACTGCTGATTATGCAAAGAGCTCCCAAACTTAATATAAGACAGAGTGAAACTTTTCCATTTATGTAATAGGATTATTCATTTGGTTTACTTCCATCTGACCTGGGACACCTTTGGATTGTATGATTTGTGATAGACTGTTAGCTTAAGCTAAAAACCCCAATAACTGCCACCTGTTATTCAGTAGTACTCCATGGGATTAGTTTATCAACAGAAATATTCCATCAGATCCTCTTTCTATTATCAAGTCTCAAATACATATGAAAGATGACATGGAACGTCACTGAATTTTTTAAACTACTTGGATCACAGCAGCTAAGCTTATATGAGAGTCTTTTGGCCTTAGGACAGATCAATATTCCCTAGTATCTGATTGTTTCATTTGAGTGAATCAGTGTGGCTGACTTGTTGTTGATGTTTTTTCAAAATGTTTTCCAGTATACTGCTAGAAATGCTTTTACTTAATTGATTTTAAAGTGTCTGACTTTTCTGTTCTCTAGCCGTATGAGTAGTTCTGTGACTTACTCAGATTCTTGATACTAAAGTCATAGCCCAAACAGATCATCTTCTATTAGTTAAAAAGGGTCTAAAGGTTAAGCAGAAGTTGTTTTGAGCAGTGGGTATAGTAATGATTCATTCATTTGAACTGTATTCAGAATTTGATTGTTTGACCTGAAATTTAGTCGAAATTTACTTCCAAATGTGTGTGAAGGAAATTCTCACCCAAATTTATATCAACAAGATAATCAAGCAGCATTAGAAAACAAACTTTTAGAAAGACATTAGCATAATATTTTGTGTAATAATTATGCTTATATATATGTAGTAGATGTACTTCATATTCAGTTAAAGCAGTTTTCATTTATCTTGCATCTTTAGCACATAGCACAGTGCCTGACACACAGTAATGACTTGACAACTTTTAATGCATAAATACTTAGATACTTTTCAGCAATTAGCTTAAATGTACAGTATGTACTTAAAAACAGCAAAACATTTCTTTTGAAATGTAATTACGATTTTGTGCTAATTTATATATTTGCTTCCTCAAACAGTCCAAAATATTGAAATTCTTTGTGCAGTTTTTAAAAAGTAACTTGTGTTGCTAAAATTTCTGAAACTACTATTACCAAATTTAAAGTAATAAGCTAAATGATACAAGGAGCTAGACCTGAAATCAGGAAGATCTGAGTTCAAATTCTGCTTTCAGCACTTTATTACTCTGTGACCCTGAGCAAGTCACTTAACCTCCGACTGCCTCATTTTCTCCCTCTGTAAAATGTGACAGCAAATAGCACCTACCTCTTAGGGTTGTTAAGAAGATAAAATTTGTAAAACACTTTGCAAACCTTAAAGTGCTATACATAAATGCTAACTAGCTATTAATTAGAATCCAAGAAGAATAAGCATTTGGACTTCAGCATAGTTTTATTCAGGAAAATATCTACTTTTAGGCAGATCATTTTTAGAAGGTTCAAAAAAAATGAATCTACTACAATGTGCTAAAACTGGAATAACTTTACCTGTCCTGTATGATCAAGGACCTTCAACTACATACTTCGGGAACTTCCCAAAGTGCCGACCCATGTCCCCGTGTGTGTGCTGGGGAACTACAGAGACATGGGGGAACACCGAGTCATCCTGCCAGATGATGTGCGGGAGTTTATTGATAACCTCAACAGGTAGGTGGTGTCAGGCAGTGCTTGTTTTCTATAATCACTTTCGTCTTTGTTCTACTTTATCTGGACAGTCATGTACTGTTCCATCTCATCTTTGTGTCCCCAGCATTAGTACTCTACCCTGCTCATAGGAAGCACATAACAAATGTTTTTTTTTAATTTAACAAAATAATTCGGTGTTCCAAAGTGCATATTAGCATTGGATGAAAACCTCTTCATCCAAGTAAAAGATAGTAGTTCATTCAATTAAACATTTGTTAAGCACCTTCTATGTGCAAGATGCCAGGGATACAGAGACAAAGACAAAAGTGTCCCTATGGTCAAGATGCCTACGTATAATCAAACACTTATTGAGTACCTGTACTTTACTTGGCATTGTGCTATATCCAGAGTGGGATGAGGAAGGGACAGATGAAAAAGTCTAAGACATAGTCCCTGCCTTCTAGGAGCTCCCATTTTTGTTACATTCTCCCCCACCCCACAAATTATTGAGGTCAGGATTTTTTATTTTTGTCTTTCTGTCCTCAGCACTTAAGATATTTCCTTATCAATAGCTGGCACTTAAGTTACCAAATGCTGCTGGAATGTACATATAGAATTTTTGGCACATAAATGGATATATACTGTGATCTCAGCAATGAGCCCTCTTTAACATTGGTATGGCACTTCTTCTCATACACTAAGGACCATATCCTTATCTTAATGGTAAGGGTTCACAGAAAAACCATCATAGCTTCATGAAGAATTAGTCATGGTAGCTTAACATTAATTCCTTTTTTTTTTTTCAGGTTTAGTGGATTCTGGTAGATAAGGGAAATACTATAATGGTAATTAACTTAGATCTTAGTGAAACATTTGTTGATACCAATAATGCCATTATCATGGAAAGGATAGAGGTGTGGCAATCATAATAATGCAGTTAGGTGGGTTCAGAGTTCATTGCATGGTCATATCCGAAAACTAGTCACTAATGGTTTCAGTGTCATTGTGGAATAAAATCTCCATTTAAGTGCCTCAGAGATCTGTAGTTATCCTATGTTGTTAACGTAAAAGCATAGGTAGTATGATTATCAATTTGCAGGTGACACAAAACTAGGAGGGATAACTAATACATTGGATGACAGAGTATGGATTCAAAAAAATATTGATAAACTGAAACATTGAACTGAATCTAATAAGATGAAATTTAATAGAAAGAAATGTAAAATTTTATGCTTGGCTTCAGAAATTCAACTTCACAAATATAAGATGGAGGTATGGCTATACAACAATTCTTCAGAGAAAGATCTGAAGGTTTTTAGCGAGGAACAAGCCCAATATAAATCAGCAGTGTGATGTGGCAGGCAGTCAGCAAGCATTTATTAAGCTCTTACTATGTATCAGGTACTGTGCTAGGTACTGGGAGTAAAAAGAAAGACAGAAATAGGTCTTGACTTCAAGGAACTTACCTTACATTCTAATGAGGAAGACAATATACATAAATAGGTTTTTCCAAGATACCTACAGTGGAAATAGAAGGTAACCTTAGAGGGGAAGACAGTAGCAACTGAGAACACTTGGGAAAGATCTTCTGCAGAAGATTGAATTTGATCAGAGTCTTGAAGGAAGCCAAGGTTTCTAAGAGCTCAAAGTGAGGAAAAAGGGCATTCCATGCATGGGAGATGTCAGTGCAAAGGCATAATTACAGGATATGTGGGATGTCGTGTGTGAGAAATTGCAAATAAGCCAGTATAAATTCATTGAAGGAGTGCACAGAGAGGAGAAAAATATGAGAAAACTGACATTGTAGGAAGGAGCCAAGTAGTGAAAAACTTATAATAAGAACTTTACATATGATCCTGCAGTAACTGGGTGACATGGTCAGACCTGCACTTTGATCATTTCAGCAGCCAAGTGGAGGATGGATTGAAATATATAGGGAGACAAATTAGAAGGAAATTGTAATAGTAAAAGGGCCTGAATTAGTGGTTTTGTGAGAGAAGATGATATATACAAGATATGTGAAGGTAGAAATGGTAGAGATAAAGGTAGTACAAAATTTGGCAACACATTGAATGTATATGATAAGAGTGAGGAGTCCGAGATGACACCAGGATTGCCAGACTCCTTGACTAGGTTAGACATTAATAAAACAGGAAGAGGGGAGGATTTGGGGGGGAAAAAATTGAGTTCTGTTTTAGAATTGTTGAGTTCAAGATATCCAAAAGGCAGTTGCTGATTCCACACTGGAGCTCAGGAAAGAGGCTAGGGAATAGATTGGGGAATCATCTGCATAGCGATGATAATTTAACTTATAGGAGCTGATGAAATCACCAAGTGAGAAAAAAGAGAAGAGGACCCACAACAGAGCCTTTGTTAGTGATCATAACGTGAATGAAGATCCAGCAAAGGAAACTAAGAAGGAGCAGTCAGACAGGTAGGAGGAGTACTGAGAAAGAGCAGTATAATGAAAACTTAAGATAATTGATAGTGTCCAGGAGGAAAAGGTTATCAGGCAAGAAAAATCATGCCGTGTTAGGCTCCATTAGGAAAAGCATGTAATATAGTTCAAATATTATGTTCAGTTCTAAGCACTACATTTTAGGAAAGATGTTAATAATCTGGAGAGTAACCAGAGAAAGATATACAAGATGATGAAAGGCTTGATTCAGTTCATGCCATGTGAGGATTTGTTACTGGAATTGGAGGTGTTAAATCTGAAGAAGAGATAACTTTTGGGAACATAATTCTTTAGGATGTCTGATGGAAGAGCAGTTAGATTTGGTCTGTTTGGCCCTTTGAGGCAGAACAAGGAATAGTAGGTGGAAATTGCAAAGAGTTCAGTTGGGGCTTGATGTAAGGAAAAACTTCCTAACAATTAGAACTATCTAAAATTAGAGTGGGCTGCCTCCAGTAGTAGGGGATTCCCCCACTGGAGGTCTTCAAAAAAAGGATAGAGAATTACTTGTTAGATATATCTGATTCTTATTCGGGTATTGGTTGGGTTAGATGGCCTCTGAAAATGCTGCTAAGATTCTGTGGATAAAAATCCACAGATCTAACCGATCTGTCTGACTAGAGTGTAGACATCAATATAAAACCTTACTCTTTGCATATTTTCCCCTGTTTGTGTTCCCAAATTCCATTTCTCCATGCATAGATATGATTCCATTTGCCTCATGTTTGTCTCCACTAAAAAGTAATTTTAGCACAGCATATTACTACTCTAACACCTTGTTATATTGTAGATATGAGCTTGGATTCTTAAAGGCTGTGTCAGCAGAGTGCATTGCTGGCAGGTCCTTCCAAGATAGAAAGGTTTTGACCATACTCCCAGCAATAGATTACATACCTTTTATCCAGGATTAACCCAACCAAGTTAGTAGAGGTTCACCATAGGCTTGATACCAGAAGAAAAAAATTTTTAACAAGAACAGCTAATAAAGACCCTATGAAATTGCAGAGAGATTTCTGTTGGCATTAATAAAAGAAATACCCTGGTGAAACTGAATATCCTTGAAATTTTGCCACACGTGAAATTAAAGTCATGAAGTGTTGTCACACAGTCTGCATGTTACTTCTTTTGAATTCCTAAATCTCCCAGCTAATGTTCTTGATCAGTCCATAATTGAGCTTAGTCTCTATACCTTGAACATGTATATATGATCCTTTTATGAAGCAGTTGTTTTGTAATGCATAATAGCCTAGCCTCAGTTCACCAGTTTTAATTGGGCAAAAAATTAAGATTATGAGGCCTTTTGTTCAGTAACCCATTAATCCCTGGGGGCAGCAGTCACACTTCCACATCCAAGTACAACTATGTCAGACCTTTTTCTAGCTTTCTAAGAAGAGCTTAAGTCTCACTTTTATTTAAGAATATAAATTCAACCATGAACTTCCCTTAGGGTTGATTATCATCTCCATGCCAAGGACATTCATCTTCTCTAAAGAGGTTTGCCCAGAATAAGATGTTCCATATTTAGGCACTGCCCTTTTTGCTATTTAGTGCCCTTTGGATAGTTTTGTAACTTCTTTTGCATTATCTCTTTTCTTGTTTGGTTTTTTTTAAACAGACCCCCAGGTTCCTCTTACTTTCGATATGCTGAATCTTCCATGAAGAACAGCTTTGGCTTAAAGTATCTGCATAAATTCTTCAATATTCCATTTTTACAGCTGCAGGTAAGTTCCTTTTGGGGAGAGAAGGGCAATCAAGGGACAAAAGAGAAGAAAATGGCTTTTGTGACTCATATCAAAGCAGTTTTCCTTGATAATTTCTTAAAAGATGCTGTCCAAGCGCTTATCTTTTATCATGGCTTTCAGATAGTGCAATATTTCTTAAATTTTCTCTCCTGGATCTGTTTTCCAGGTTGGTTGTTTTTCTAATGAGGTATTTTACATTTTCTTCTAGTTTTTCATTTTTTGAATGTTTGATTGATTCTTGATGTTTCAGAGTCATTAGCTTCCACTTGCCCAGTTCTGATTTTTAAAGAATGATTTTCTTCAGTGAGTTTTTATACCTCCTTTTCCATTTGGCTAATTCTATTCCTTAAGGAATTTTCTTCCCTGAATTTTTTTACATCTTTTTCCATTTTTGTACTTCTTTTACCAAGCTGTTGACCTATTTTTCATGATTCTCTTGCATAACTTTCTCTTCTTTACCCACTTTTTATTCTACCTCTCTTAAATTGATTTTTTAAATCTTTTTTGAGCTGTTTGCTGGGAGGAATTTGTGGTCCTGAGACCAATTCATATTTCTCTTTGTGACTCTGCATGAAGGTATTTTGCCATTGTTGCCCTTATGTGAATTTGGTTTTGATCTTCTCTGTCTCTATAGTATTTTTCTATGGTCAGGACTTTTTTTATTTGTTTTTTCCTCATTTTCCAACCTATTTCATGACTTCTAAAGTTGACCTCTGCTCCTAGGGTCCAGGGGTCACTGTCCCAAACTTCTTGCAGCTAGGGCCAGGGGCCTGACCACAAGTTCATTTGCTGCACCAGGGTCACCCAGCCTAGTTGTGTCTGCTACAGCAGGGCCTCTAGTGCTGCTGCACTGTGGCTGAAGACCTCACAGCTAGCCCATTGTGCCAATGGCCTGCTGAATCAGGGGCACAGGGCCTCAGTTGCTAATCTCTTCTGGGTTTAAGGTACTTCCACTGACTTGTCTGGACACTGCCTATGCTGGGCTGTGCTCCCTTTTTATCCACATGGAACAGATCTTTCCTGTACTACTTCTAAGTTATCTTGGCCTGGAAAATTGTTTCACCCCCTCCTTTTGTGAATTTTGTCACTACAGAACTTGTTTTGAGGTGTAATTTAAAGTTGTTTCAAGGGGAATTAGAGAGAGCTCAGACAGTTTCCTGCTTTTTCCTCACCATCTTGGCTCCACCGGCTTTTGTGACCAAGTTATATTTCTCTCAAATATTTTGTTCCTTATTTCATATTTTTCTTCACTAAGGATATGGCTATTTAAAATTCACCAAGCTTTTATTAAGTGTCTGCTGTGTTCAAGGAATTAAAGATACAAAAGCAAAAAGAAAAAGAACATTTTCCTCCTTCAAAAAACTTTATAGTCTTCAAAAAGAATGCAATACTTACCGAGGTTTGGGTTTATGAGGGAGGATAAAGAGATGAATTATTTACATATGGAAATGTTCCGCAGGCAGCTTAGGAAAGAAATTTGATACTGTGTAGATAAATGAACTTTTGGGAACTGATAGATCTCAGAGAGTGAAAGGATAGAGAGGATAATACTCTATTATGGACCTTAGGGAAGCCCACAGATAGGGACAAGAAAAGGTTGACCAGAAAAAGAGATAGAATCACTGAATTTCAGAGTTGGAAAGGACCTCAGTGACCATCTAGTACAAAGCATAGACAAGAAAGAATCCTAAGCAAGTGACAGTCCAGCCTCTTACATAATTCCAGGAAGGAGGTAAGTAAGGAAATTATAAGAAAATACCTCACTGCCCTTGATGATTTGAAGTCATTTGAAGCTTAGTAGATAAACTGTATCTTCCACACTGGAAGAACAGACAGGTCTAATTGCTGAGCCACTATCAGTGATTTCTGAAAGATTAGGGAAAACAGGAGAGGTACAACAAAATGGGAGAATAGCAAATGTCCCAATTTTCAGAAAAGGAGAGGCAATAGAGTCCAGACTGTTACATATTGGAGGCATCAGTTGCCTGTTAGTCATTTTTTGTTCTGTTATTTCTAGTGTAAAAGTCATTCTCCTTTGGACAATCCATAGGATCTAACTGCTCCTCCCTCCAAACTCTTTGAAACTTGCTCCCCCCCAGGTAGAGTGTGCATGTCACATTATGTTAGGCTTTCTTCTCCTTTGTCACAAACTCTAAGAAGGTACTTGCATCCAAAGTAGACTTTCTCCTCATTAGTTCCTCTGCCTTTTAAAGGATGAAATTATTATTAAAGCAAATCAAAAAGTTATTAAGTTGTACTGCTTTTGGTAGAAAAGAGAATTATAGAACATTTCTCGACAATTGAAGTTTATCATCATTGCAGTATCTACCTTTATGTCAGATTGGTGATCTGTTTCACAAATTACACATCTCTTTTCTTTTTCTTTCCAGGTGGTCTATAATGACAAAATCACTTGTTTCTCCCTTCATCAATCTTCATTTTTTACGTTTCAACTTTAAATCTTAAATCTCCAACTTTCTATTGGACATCTCTAATTGAACATCCTACAGATATCCTAAAATCAACATAGATTGTCAAGGACACCACCATCCTTCTACTCACTCATGGTTTCAACCTTTGTTTTATCTTCACCTCCTCATTCTCATCACATATATCCAGTTTCTTTCCAAGTCTTGTCATTTTTACCATTGAAATAGCCTTCTCATTAGTCTCTCTCTACTCCAGTCCTTTCTTCCTTTGAGCTGCCAAAATGATCTTCCTAAAGTACAGATCTGTCCAGTAAACTGACTCACAACTCCATTGACTTCCTGTTATATCCTTAATCAAAATTAAAATCCTCTAGTTGAATAATTAAAGCCCTTCACAACTTGACTTCTTCCTATCTTTGCAGTTTTCTTATGCTTTACTCCTCTCCCACATACTCTTCCATCCATCAACACTGGCCTTCTTATTCTTCACATATGACACTCCGTTCCTGGAATTCTATTCTCCTTCAACTCTGCCAGCTGACTTCCCTCAAGACTCAGGTTAAAACTTACTTAAAAAAAAAAATTCCCAATGGTGGTATTCTAAGGCAAAATGTCTTCCACACTCAGAGAAAGAAATATGGAAGTCATTCACAGAGTGTAACAGATCATGTTTGTATGTGTATGAGTTTTAGTGTATTATGTTTTGATTTGTTATATGATTTCTTCTATTTATTTTAGTTTGACTACATAGCATGACTATAGTGAAAATGTACTCAATAGGAAAGTATATAGAACCTATACAGAATTATATGCTGTCGCAGGGAGGGAGGGGAATAGTGGGGGAAAGGTAGGGGGGGATAAAATCTTAATTTTTAAGGAAGTGATTGTAGAACACTAAAAAAAAAAAAACGACAGGTTAAATCTCATCTTCTGCAAGAAACCTTTCTCACTCACCCCTCCACCTTCTTATTCCCCACTGCTAGTGCCTTCCCTTTTCGAGTATCTCCACTTTACCCAGTACATATCTTAGATACATAATTATTTGCATCTTGTCTCCCCCATTAGAATGTGAACTCCATGCGGTCAGATACTCTTTTTTGCATTTCTTTACATTCCCAGAATTTAGTATAGTGCCTGGCACATATTAAGTGTTTAAGAAATGCATATCAACAATGGGGAGCAGGATAGGATGGAGGGAAATATAGTTAGGCTTACACAACACGACTATTATGGAAGTCATTTGCAAAACTACACAGATACGGCCTATATTGAATTGCCTGCCTTCCCAAAGGGAATGGGTGGGGA
>CM053769.1:294919228-295005019 GCA_028658325.1 Potorous gilbertii | reverse complement strand
CAAATGGGGAGAAAATTTTGGAACCCAAAATCTTGTGAAAATGAATGTAAAAAGTTAAATAAATTTATTTTAAAAAAAAATAATAATTCTGATTGAAGTTCAGCTCTGAATATTGATAATTCTTCATGCAGGCAGGAAATTCAATAAAAGCTTATGAATAAATTAAAAAAAAAAAGAAATGCATATCAATCTTGCTTAATCCTAGCGATAATACCCATTGAAATTAATTGAGCAGATAAGTAGCATAATCAGATCTGTGGCTTAGGAGTATTACTAGGCTATCTAAAAGATAGATTGGAAGAAGAGAGATGGTCCAGAAGGACAGTTAGATGTGAGAGATGTGGACAGAGAATCAACAAGACTTGGAAACTGGTGGTATATGTAGAATGAAGGAGAAATTGAGGATGACTAATAGATCATGAACCTAATTAACTAGTAAGATTAGAGTAGCTTTCACAGAAATAAAAAAGAAGAGAAGCTTTGAGATAAAAAATAATGAGTTCTGTTTTTGACAATTAGCCTTCTAAGCCCTTGGGTGTAGCCTTTTGACTGAGTCCAAGTTTTACAGAACAATCCTTTTATTAAGGAGATTTGTTCTGTGAAGTTTGGATTCAGTCAGAGGGCTGCATTTGAGGACCTAGAGGGCCACATGTGACATTGAGGCCACAGGTTTCCCACTCCTGGATTTAAACCCATATAGTGGACAGTGGGTAACATGAAGCTGGAATTTTGGAGATGGTAGAGCTAGTTATAGAGATCTGCAAGTCTCACACATGGCGAGACAACAAGCATTTATTAAGTGTTTGCTTGTATGTTCCAGGCGTTGTACTAAGCACTAAGGATACAAATATAAGCAAAAAGAAAAATATCCCCTGCCTTCAAAGAATTTGCATTCTAATAAAGAAAAACAACCTGTAAAAGTGAGCTGGAAAAGGAGGCAGAATGAAAAGGTATCCAGTGGGGCATGTTGACAGAGTCCAAGAGAATCAGAAACACAAAAGAGGGAAATAAAACCTTCCTAGGCTGCTTCTGTTCCCAAAACTGAGGCCACTGGAAGGAACTAGGGGAAGGAGTCTGGTGTAGTGGAAGGATTTTCTAAGATGAGAAAGCCCTAGGTGCTGAGGCAAGTTCCAAGTGAGAAGTGAAGTCTAGGAGAGTCAGAAGCTGCGAGGGAAACAAGGCTGTGGGAGCTGATGAGATCAACAGAAGATAAAGTGTAGGGAAAAAAATCAAGCTGGGTCAAAAACTTTCAGGTCACTTATAATTAAGGGGTTTCATATGAAGGACGATCTTTTGAAAAGGCTGGGAAGTACTGGTCAGCAGGTAAGAAGAGAACCGAGAGAGTAGTGTCACAAAATCCCAGAGGGTAACCAGGAAAAAAGTGTTCAATAATGTCTGCACCTACAGGCAGATGAAAGATAAAAGGCCTTGAGATTTAACAATTTTAGGAGATCATGGGCAGCATTGGAAAGAACATGTTCTGTGACATGACATGGTAGGAAGCCAGATTACAGAAGGTTAAGAAGTAAATAAGAGGAAAAGAATGGAAGGTAACAGTTTTTTCCTAGGCTTTTGGTCAGGGGACTCGGAATCTACTTGAGGAGATGGAAGAGGGTAGATCAAGGTAATATGTAGAAGGATTGCCCTTTGTGAGGAACAGGGCCAATCCTTCAGAGATTGTAATAAAGGAGGAAAAAATGAAGGAAGATTTCAAGGCGTTTGAGATACAAAAAAGAGGAAACTCAAGCAATAGATTCCTTTTTTTATTAAAGCATGAGGTAAAGGCCTCTGCTGAGAGGTTTGGAGTAGAAGGTAGTATGGGAAACTTGAGGAGAAAAGAGGTTTGAAACAACCACTGTGGGGAATGTGAGGTAGAGGGTAGGAATCACTTAGAGAGGAGTAAAATTACTACTTTGTTATAGTGAGAGCCCAGTTGAGATTAGATAACATACATTTTGAGTAGAGAGCAATGTAATGTTGAACTAGATAGCCAAAGAATGAAAATTTCTTTCCTAATTGCAGACTAAATCATAGATCCCAAGATTGCTTAGTGATAATTTCATAGTGCATTAAATAAATTTTCTTATGTGATCTTTCCCCTATATGATATTATGAAGTGTCCAACTTTAAAATGTAATACAAGAACAATCATCTTTATCCTTGAAAATGTTATGGAAGGCATGAGGGAATTAGATATAAGAGGCATCAAGTCTGTGTCCACAGGTTTTTTCATTTCTAATTCTATACTCCTCTACCCAGTAAACTTTCCCTTGAAACAGCAGTTCAGCAAATCTAAGCAGTATTCAAAACAAGTCTGACAGTATGTGCAACGTTCCATACCCATAGCCCCCTATTTGTTACTACACATATTGTTACTTCTAAGGATATTTTCTGTAAATCCTAATTGCATTCATGAAATTCAATTCTTTTTTGGCATCAATTCTTTTTACACTTTTTTACCATCGCTAGATTTGGGACTTTGTTGTTACTTTGGAATCTGTAGCTTTTTGAGAACTTCAGAATCCAATTCTTAAGGCAAACATCTTCAGAAAGTAAACTCTCTCCCTTTTTATTTACATCATCACAAAATGACATGTTTGCATTATCACAAAATGACATATTTGCTTGCAATGAATAGAATTAGTTGTGACCCTAAAGTGGAAAGTGCCACAGGAAATAAATTTGTAGTTTTAAAAAAATAGTATAAGCAGGATAGGAATGAGGGACACCATTAGAGAGAACTTAGCTATTACTACCTTTACTGTTCTTACTATGCAATTAGAGAATATCTGTCTTGATATCTAACATATAGGAAAATGTCAACATTTAATTAGGGCTTTTGTTGTTGGTTTGGTTTTTTTTGAGACTGAGCCCTTTTGGCACAGGCTGAAAGTTCGCAACCACTTAATGGATCCAGTTCAGTAAAGATTGGCATATAAGCCTTATCCAGCTCTTGTTTTTCCAATCTTGACTGATTCATTCCTCCTTTGGCAGCCTTGGTGACTTGGTAAACACTTTACCCACTTTTAGTTCTGCTGTACCTCAGAACTCTTCAGCTCAAGTGACCCATCAGCCTCAGTGTCCCCGCAGCACTCACTACAATGCAGGCTGGTTTAGTGTTTAAATCACATAGGTTCTTTGTGTTTTCTTTGCTATCTAAATTTGATTAGCATGTTTCTGAGAGGCAGCATGGTATAGTGGAGAGGGCATTGGACTTGAGGTCAAGAAGTCCTGGGTTCAAATACCAACTTGGATATTTAACTAGCTCTGTGACCCTAAGTAGGTCACATAACTTCTCTGTGCTCCAATTTCCTCATCTGTAAAGTAGAGTCGTTAGACATCATTGCCTCCAGTTCTAAATCTATAATCCTGTGAAGCTGACTATCATTCTATAACACATCTATTCTCATCAGAGAATCTTAATCTTGCTTCATTTCTAAATTATTAATCAACAACAAATACTAAGTAAAAGAAGATGCATGTGCCTTTTTATCTAGGCTAATAGGAAAATTGAACCAAGTAGCCAAGCAATTTGAGTAAGAAAGGTAGATTTGTTTCCAGTGGATCATAGAATGGAACTGGAACAGAATTTAGGTTACTTAATTCAACCTCCTACACTATACAGGAATCCTCTACAGCGCATCAAGTGGCCATACAGTCTATGCTTTAATATATTTCCAGTAGTGGAAAACTCACGGTAACCTATCACATTTTAGGCAGCTCTAATTATTAGGAAATCTTCCCTCGGTAGAGCTAAAATTGACTCCTCATAACTTCTACCTGTTCATCCTACTTTTGCCTTCTGGAATTACATAAAATAAATCTAATCCTTCTTCCAGCTGGCAGCCTTCCAGTCTTTTAAAAATAACGATTATGTCCTCCTTGACGTCAGTCTCTTCTCATACGACCTGGTTTCAAAGTTACCCCCATCATCTTTATCATCTTTTTCTTGACATATTTCATTTTGTCAGTGCCTCTTAAAATGATAGACAATTGCACGTAGGATTTTAGATATAAAGAGTGACTAACACAAAGCAGTGGAGCTATTAACTCCTTTTGTAGGCACTGTACTTATAACAGTGCATCCCAAGATTCTGTTAGCTTGACAACAAGATAACCATCTGGGCCCAATGAGCTTATTGTTAATTAAAAATCTTTTTACATTAACTACCAAC
This sequence comes from Potorous gilbertii, assembly GCA_028658325.1. Lineage (NCBI taxonomy): Eukaryota > Metazoa > Chordata > Mammalia > Diprotodontia > Potoroidae > Potorous > Potorous gilbertii. The sequence goes on along the minus strand of CM053769.1, from coordinate 295,000,844 downwards.
AAGTCATATTTTCCTATCCTGTAATTGTGAAGCTTGTTTTCTTTAACCTAAGTGCAAGACTTTGTATTTATTTGTATTTTGTCTTGGCAGATATGGCCCATCACTGGATCTTAGTAAACACTTTTTAAACCTTGATTATTGTCTTCCAAAATATTTATCATCTCTCTCAATTATGTGTTCCCAAATTTTATAAAACTGCTATCAGCATTTTAAACTGATTTTTGATAACATTAATTAATAAATTGTTTAATTTGGTCCATGACCAAGCCCTGCAGTAAACAACTAAAGACACTTCCAGATTGACATTGAACTAGCTAAGAATCCCTTTAAATGGTACTATCATCCAACCTGTATTTCTTCATTTTGTCCACAAAACTATAGAGGGAGAGTTTGTCAGATGCCTTGCTGAATTCTAGATCTACTCTCTATAGCATTGTCCTAATTTCACAATTTTTACAGGTTTTCAGTCATGTTTCAAGAAAAATACAAATGACTACTCCTGTACCTTTCAGCAAGTGGTCACTAGCCACCACAACCTGTGCCTTCTTCCAGTTACTAGTAATAAATTGGAAGTTCCTTCTAATTCTATTATTTTTTGATTCTATGAAGAGATTTCTTCAAATCCAGTAAGAACTTTTGGATACCCCTTATGAAAAGCTATCAGTTCTTAAAAAATAACCTGTAGAGTCACCCTCTACAGATAAAGATCTTATGCCTTTTTTATGTCATAGTCTCCTGTCAGCTTCCTGATCTTAGTTTCAGTGTTCCAGTGCATCTCAGAATCTTTTACTGCCTATCTTCCTTCATTAATTTTATCTTCTAATACTGTCTAGTAAATCTTTGGGGCAGCTAGATGGCGCAGTGGAGTGCTGGGCCTGAAGTCAAGAAGACTCATCCTAAGGTCAAATCTGGCCTCAGACACTTGCTAGTATGACCCTGTGTCACTTCGCCCTGTGTGCCTCAGTTCCTCATCTATAAAATGAACTGGAGAAGAAAATGGCAAATCCACTCCAGTATCTTTGTCAAGAAAACCCTAACTGGGGTTACAGAAGATCTGGACATGACTGAAAAATGACTGAATAACAGCAAAAGTAATTTTTCATCCTCACTAACATGCTGGGACAAATATAATTGTTACTTAAGCTCTTTAATTTTCTCAAGCAAAGCGAAGAAGTAATCTTTCATTTAGTGAACAGTATAGTTAGTGGTTGTCTTTTGCAGGAAAACATACCACAAACTCACCAGATCAGTAAAGCAGTTCCTTTGCTTTCTCTGCTTCCTTGTTCTCAAATGAAACCTCTTCTTTGTGACTCTTCCTGAAAATTTATCCTGCCAGCTATTGCTGTACCTGTTTGCCATGTGTTTGGGCTCTTCTCAGAAAGGTATATTTAGAATGTCACTTTTAAGTCATTCTTTCTGCTCCTTTCTTTACCAAGACCTACCGAGCTGCTCAGAGAGATTAAAAATAGCAGATAGCGTTAATTTAATATTTAATTCAATTAGCCATCTACTTCTGCTCCTTAAGGAATTATTAAATGCAGTCAAGCAACATAAGCATACTCTGATCTTTTGAGCTCTTGCTTGTAGACCCTTCCATCTTTTTTTAAAATTATTTATTTATTTTTGCTTTTCACCATTTACTTTTATAAATTTTTGAGTTCTCTATTTTCTCCCCATCCTTCCCCTTCCTCCACCCCAGTATGGCACACAGTCTGATACAGGCTGTACATTTACATTCATATTAAACATTTTCACATTAGTCATGTTGTAAAGAAGAATTAGAACCAAAGGAACCACAAGAAAGAAGAAACAAAAAAGAGAGACAGCAAAAAGTATTCTAAGATCTGCATTTAGACTCTGTAGTTCTTTTCTGGACAATGAAAGAATGTTCTTATGGAATTTTCCGAGACTGTCCATATGATCAAAGGTGGTCCGCTAATAATGACTCTGGGGTCAGCGTGCCCAGCTTACTGTTAAAACCCAGAAGTCTGCATTCCACCTGAAGCACTAGGGGCAGCAGCAATACTACTCTTGAAAAAAATTTGACTCTAAAATCCAACTCTGCAGTTGATTAGAAAAGAAGGAAATTACCAGTGGGATTTGAAATAGAATTTTAAAATCTAAAATAAGCACTACTATATATTGACTATTAGGTCCTTCTCAACAAGGGAATAGAATTTACATTGGGAAAAATTAAACCTCTGACTTCTGTCATGTTCTGAAATAAAAAATAAAGATATTAGGATTCTATAGGTTTGATTTACTCTGGTTAATTAAATTAATATCTAAGTTACTTAAAATTTGTACAAATTACCCCATTAGTTCAGTGCCTTATCTCTTCCCTCTCTGAACAATGTTCCCCCCCAAAAATATTGAAGAGCACTCTTTATTTTATACCATATTTGAATGTTCAGTTTCTGGAATAACCTCTTCAATCTCCAGTATTTTTCACAATTGATTTAATTAGTTTCTCTCAACATATTCAAATCCCCTAAGAACTTTTGGATGCGCCTTATGGAAAGCTATTAGAATTTTATTTATTGATCTCTGTAGGCTTAAACTTTTGTCCATTGATTCTTCTTATCCTGTTGAGTATTAAAGGAGTCCAGCTCATTTTATAACCTTTTGTTGCATTTCCCATAGTCCGGAACGTTTTTGGGACAACAGAAAATTCATTGAAGATTCCTAAGTTTTCCATCTTGATTATGTTTATGAACAATAATTGCAGCTGTTACTTAAGTTCCGTTTTAAGTCTAAAGTAGCACAGTGTTGTACTGTTCAATGTTTTAACCAGTTGTCTGCTCAGGTGTTTGAGTTCTGACACTACAGGAGGCCCAGAGCCAAAATGTATAGAACAAACATTCTTTAGTTGTACTGAATTGGAGGGCAAAAAAAAAATTTTTTGGTTTTCAGATAAACATTTGAACTTTCTATAACACTTCAGTAGGATTTATGCTTGTAGAATACGTTTGTACATGTGTAGACTTCCTATCTGACCGTCCTTCTCCCATTTCCTATGCTATATCTTCATCCAGGTCATACCTGCAAAAACAAGGGTCTGTCCTGGACTTTTTTCTCTTCTCCCTCTATACTATCTCAATTGGTAAGATCATCTTCTCTCTTGGATTAAATTCTCTCCATGCAAATGATTCTCATATGTGTTTATCCAGCCCTAACTTCTTGTTTCACATCTCCAGGTCATCTCAAACTGGATGTCCTTCAGGCATCTTAAACTTAATATGTCCAAAACTTTCCTTCCAAATCCCCTTTTCTTTGTTACTATTGAGGGCAGCTCTATCTTCCCATTCACCCAGGTTCACACACTAGAAGGTCATCCTTGACTTCTCACTGTAACCTTGACACATGTGCTATCAAGTCCTGTCAAATCTGCCTTCACAATATCATTCAAATAATACCTTCTTCTCATCTCTGACATTTGTCACAATTCCTAGTACAAACCTTAATCCCTTCACTCCTAGACTATTGCAGGAGACTTCTGATTGTCTTGTCTCTTTCCACTGCAGTCCATCTTCTAGTCAGTTACCAAAGTAATCTTCCTAAAATACAGATCTGACCTTGCCCCTTGCCACCAACCCTTGCAACTCAGTACATTCCAGTAACTCCCTGTTACATCCATGATCAAATACAAAACTCTCTGATTTGTAAAATCTTTCACAGCCTGACTCTTTCCTACCTTTCCAGTCTTCTTACTCTTTACTTCCCTCTATATATTCTTATGTTTCTAGGATGCTGACTCTCTTACCATTCCATCTCCGGACCACAATCCCTCTTAATTCTAATGCCTTCCCTCTGTTAAAATTAATTCCTATTTATCCTGTATATAACTTGCTTTGCATATTTGTTTGCATGTTGTCTCCCCCATTAAATCATAAGCTTCTTGAAGGCAGGGACTTTTGCCTCTTTTTGTATCCCCAGTTCCACCAGGCAGACTGAGTTTGGCTTTATAAGCCTTTATTTTCCTTGTCCTTTGGATCATTTCAAACAGAAAATTACATCCCTCTGTTACAGATGCGTTTGTATACTAAGTTATTTGAACATGAACTAAAACACATCTTTAGTTCTTAAGAAATACAAAAAAGTTAGAAATGAACTACATCTTTCCAATTTAAAGCGTGTTTGTTCTACTTCCTCTTGTATCTTGGTATTTGTACTAGGTGAAATTGTTGATGGACAGGTTCTTATTAGCTCCGAAGCTGCTTAGAAAATCTAATGCCTGGAGGTGAGGTATAGAAACTCAAACTTAGATTATATGTATTCCAGACATTGCTTCCAGGTACTGCTGTGTTCTGTTGAATGGAAGTATCATGATCATATGTTGTACTTCCTTTTTCCTCATGAAGGGAAAATGATGTAGATGTCATAGTGGTTTAATGGGACTTGGACCTTAGTAAGATTAACCTCCAGGTAGGCTAGAGTTGTACTCTGTGGCCTAGATTAAAACAGTGTTCCTTTGTGCCAAGCAAAAGGCAGCCTTTGGCATAAGTTCCTTATTTCAAAGGTGAGGAAGCATCCCTTTGTGATGGTAATGAATTAAATGCTCTGTTATCCTATCCTGGATTTTCAGTGTGTTCTTGCATTACCATCTCCATTCATCTACTATTTAATTCATTAAACGTAGGCAAAGTGATGACACTTGGGCTGATGAAGAAGACATGGCATTCATTTCAGTAACCTTTCCTACTCAAACCTATCTTTATTTCTCTTTCTTCAGAGAGAGACGTTACTACGGCAGCTAGAGACTAATCAACTAGACATCGATGCCACATTGGAAGAGCTATCAGTGCAGCAAGAGACTGAAGACCAAAACTACGAAATGTATGTCAGCCAAGCTTCTTTTCTAGAGTTTGATAGGATCTTAGGAGCTATATGTCACTGATGTCTCTCTGTTCCTACCCTTCCTGCTCTTCCAGGTTAGGGACCCAGAGAAGTATCATTTCAGTATGTGTTTTAAGGCTATCTAGCAGCCCTCTGAGAAAAAATAATGTATCTACACCCTTTTTGCTTAACGTGTGTGCTGCCTTTGAGTAAAAAGTCATTGACACCAGTTGACATGAATAATGACAGGTCTTTTAGTTAAATACTTCATGCCTTCTGATAGTTAGAAACAAAATACTTGCACACAGAGTACTCTAGTGCCCAATCTGAGACTTTTCTAATTAGTACAATCTTAATCAGTGTGAAAAATGACCTCTGTTTTTGTTTTACATCTGTTGTTGTTCAGTTGTTTCAATCCTCTCTGACTCTTCATGAACCCATTTGGGGTTTTCTTGACAAAGATACTAGAGAGGGTTTGCATTTCCTTCTCCAGCTCATCTTACAGATGAGGAACTGAGGCAAACAGGGCTAAGTGACTTGCCCACAGTCACACAGCTAGCAAGTATCTGAGGCGAGATTTGAACTCAGGGAGCCCAGCACTTTGTCCCCCACGCCACCTAGTTGCCTATAGTATATTTAGCTGTTGTTTTTTTTTTAATTATTAATGTGCAGTAAAATATTTAGAGTAAAATAAACTCTTCTCTAGCTTCCTGTGTTCTTAAGAAGAAAACAATTAAACTTTAAATGTAACATACCCTATCTTGGAAAAAGAATATCTGACTCTTTTAGTGTACCTGAACCAAGGCTCCAATCTCTCATGGCTGCTCCTGGTTCCTTAGGAAGAACAAACTGCTTGAAGGTCAAATGTTAAAAAATCGCAAGAATTCTTAAGACTAGATTTTCACTTAGCGCATTTGAGTTGACTAGAGAAAAATTGCACTGCCAAGATTCAGACCATTTTATCTGTACTCATTTAGCCTGGCCAGCAACAACAATACTAATGATAACTGATAGAAGTTATTGGTTACAAAGGCTGAACATTGTGAACTGGGCGTCGTTGAGCCTGGGTTCGCATCCCATCTCGGACACTTGCCGTTTTGTTCCTGAATAAGTCATTGAACCACTCCTGAACTAGGTGATCTCCAAGGAGCTCTCTAACTCCAAATATATGATCCAATAACATTTTATGAGGTAATACTAACCACACAGTCTCTGAGCAGTTTTTTTGAAAAGAACAGCTGATACCCACACAGTTTACCGTTCTGATTTCCACATATTTGGTCACAGTTTTACTGACTTGAATCATTTCATCCAGGAGATGATTATATGTTTATCATCCATTATTATCCTGGAAATGGAGGAAGTCAACTATAGATAAAACCTAAATGTCTTAACTATCTAGTAGTTTTCAGTTGTTAGTAAATTCAGTTCAACAAATATTTGTTAAGTTTCTGTTATGTAGGAGACACTGAACTAGCTCCAAGGGATGTAAAAACAAAAAGAAATATAATCCTTTCCTTTAAGGAATATGCATTCTGCCATCATTAGTACTTGCTAGGGAAACATTCCCAAGATTTTGTCAAACTGCCCATTTATGGGACTTCTTCTAAATGTATTTTTTTTAATGTGGGTTGTTATATACATTTTTAAAAAGATTTTAATTCATAATTTATGGATTTGTTTTGTTTTTGTCAAAATTGATTTTCATAGAGATTTCAGTGCACAGAAACCAACTTTATGGCCTATCAAGGCTAATGAAGGGGATCTCTGATTACTTGGATTGTATACTTCCCTGTGCTCCCCCAGCCTAAGAAGATAAACTTTCTTCTTACTAGCTCATTACAGTCAGTCATCAGTGTTTTATGTTTGTCTATCCCTTTTTTCTCTTTTTTAATTCTTTATTCAATTTCAACTTAAATACAAAGAGACAAAAAAGAGAACATTTCCATGTACTTTGCACAACATAGAGTATTCAGTATAAAACTATGAATGTCCATTTCAAATTGTTTACTTTTTTAATAAACCTATGTAATAAATACTATACAATGTTTTCAAATTACCCTGTTTTTCTGTGCTTCTAAAGTTTTATTTTGTTCTCTGCTATGCACTTCTTGATCCCTTCTTTATGATGATCAGATGGAAATAATAGATGTAAAAAGGCTTTTTAAAGTATAAAGCCTAATATAGATGTGTTACTTAACAAATAGGTCGTTTGATGAGCAATTTTGAAAGACTTAGGAACTCTGATCAGTACAATAACCAATTATAATTCCAGAGGCCTCAGGATGAAATTTAGTACCCACCTCCTGAGAGGTAATAGACTCAGAATATAGATGGAGACTTTTTTATCAAACATGACTAATGTGGGAATTTGTTTTGCTTGACTGTGCATGTCTGTAGCACGGATTGAGGGGGAAGAAGGAGGAGTGCACAGGTAGGCAGAGGATGCTACTCTGAAAATGAAATAAAATTTAATTAGAAAATTAAAAAACCAATGAGTGCTTTAAACAGCCATGGAGTAATGAAGATAGTAATTAATATTTGATTACCAACACAAGTTTTCTCTCCAACTAGAAATGTATCTGAATTAGTAGGGATGTTTGACAACTAATATTTATGGTTTTGGAAATTTGGACTTGCCCAAAACTTGGCCACATAACCAAGGGATCTTGAGATTGCTAAGTGGTAACTGACAAGTATCCTTGTCTTTGTGTGCCAAATCCATGGAGCAGTGTTAGTTTATTTAGAACCTTGTTAGTTAAGGATTTTCATGCCTAGATTGCCCATACTTTTCTCAGGTTACTATCCAACAGAATTGGCTACCTTTCGAGGAAATCTGCAAGTTAAAAACTTAACTAATTGCCTCTTAAAATCTTTCTGGTATCAGATTTGACTAATGGCATCTGAAAACTACAAGAGATTAAGTGACTTGGGTGAGAGCTGGAACTTGAGCTTTGGTTGCTACAAAAAAGATTGTTCTGAAAGTATTCGATTTAGAGAGATCCCCAGGGTAGCCTAGGTGAGGGAGAAAACAAGGGTTTAACTAGCTGTTCTCTAGGAGGAAGAAAAATATAAAGTGAAAATACTTGATCCTCTCTGTATCTCTTCCTGACTTTACTTGAATTTTTTGAAATTCAAGATTTCCATTAAATCTTATTTGATTGAACACCAGATAGTTTTATGATGAATTCTGGACAGCACTATAGTCTGTGAACCACATTCTAGAAAGGTTTGCACAATTGTGCAGTTTTTACTCCTGTCCTGAGAATAACAGTAAATTACAGTAGATAACTTCTGAGAAAACACTTAAAATTTCACGTGACTGGTCTTGTTATATTTCCAAGAAAAATATCTATTAACAAATAGCAGAAACTATACACAAAAACTTATCCAGAATCCCATAGCCAGGAAATACAGAACTTTGACTCCCTTCCACCAGAACTATGCTGTGACCTCTAAATTATACCTTCTCCCTAATATTTCCCATTCCCTAAAAATATAGTAAAGTGATTGTCATGCTCTTTTGTGGATACTGCCAGGCAGTCTGGTTGAAGAGTAGCTAGCTATCTATGCAAAATTGACTTCAGAATAGTCAAAAAGCAGTCTGCTAATGCCCATTCCATCCCTAGGAGAGAAGACAGGTCTTGTCCAATGTTATATACAGGAAAGTAGCCTTAGAGAATAGACAGTTATATACTCATCCCTCAAAACTCATAAAACAGCTGATTCTCTAATCCTTGATCCAAATGTTGATACACTCCCAATAAAAATTTGAGCACTCCTACCCTGAGCCTGTATGCATCCCCACCTTGCTCTCTTCTGTGTTAAGATTATAAACTCTTTAAGGGCAAAAATTCTCTCTTTTCTTTCCTTTGTTATACCATTTATAACAACAGGACTGTTACTAACTAAATGTAGTACATGTTATTGACATAAGGGATCTATTGGAATTATAGTGAATTAAGTATTTTTTTAAATCAAGAGACAACTTGTAACTTAACTTAAATGTTAAGATTACCTGAAAATGCATGGTTCAATGCACTAATATTATTGCCTTCCTATTTGTGTATGAATACTTCGGTCTTCTCCCCACTCCAGTCTTCTGTTCCATTCTTGTACATCTGCTGAACACCGCACTTCCCCTTATTCTGTATATTTCTCAAATTCCACTTTTTACAGACCCTTTCCAAGACTGGGCAAATAAAACAAAGGCTCACTTCTCACATCTCATTCTAGCTTTTTTCGTTGAATTTATTTTGAACCTGTTTAGCTTAAACCCCTCTAAAATGAATATTATAACAACATAGAAATTACACTTAAAAAGAATTAATACATAGAATGAAAACTGTTCATTTATATTATTTTAATTTATATTTTTCTCTAGAACCTCTAAATAGTGAAAATCTATTGATTGCTCATAATTTCCCATTTGCTATCATTTTTCAAAACTGCTTAGCAAATATACCAATTTTTTGCCATGAAACTCCCTGAAGAATTGATTGGCTATTTGTGCACACTATTCTGAGGTATTAGCAACTTCTTTTTGGAAATGCATAGCTGCCTTCCATAATTATACCAATAGGAGTTCCAGTAGAGTTCTCTAAAGTGCCTTAGCAGCTTTTGGAATAATCTCCCTAACTGATGCCAGAGCTAACATTGAAGAGGCAACTGACATATTTACCTACTTAGTATTTTACATCAGAGGTTTCAAACCAGATCAAAACATAATTGGGATGTATTTTTAAAAATAAATAAAAGATGATAGCATTTCATCTTAAGACTAAATCATTATATATACAGCCTGCAGGAATCCTTATGAATGGAATAAAATGTACTTTTCTTAGAAAAAGTTTAAGAAGCCCTGGATTAGTGGACCTCTACTGCTTTTTTGAGTTTGACACTATTTTCAGTAGTTTGGGAGAAGAAAAATCTCTATGACTGTTTTTATAATAACTGAAATATCTTTTTTTCCACTCCAACCTCATCTTTGTACTTAATACATAATAATATCCCCTCAATACCCAACCTCCTAATTAATGTTTTCAACTTCCTTGACCCATATCATCATCCATATGGAGGCACATACATACCTTAGATCTTACCATCACATATAACTATGCTACCTCCAGGAAACTGAACACTGATATTAACCTCTTGCTCTGCCTCACCCTGAACTACTCTTCATGCTTCAACAACTTATAATCAGGCCACCCTTCAGTGTTCTGTCAGCCCATCACCCCTGATCTAGCTTCCCTTTACTGTCTTTAATTGACCAGTTCAACTACTATCCACTGAATCCCTTGCCCCTTTGCCATATTCCCATTTTTACCAAACCCTAGGTTACCTGCAATATCCACCTTCAGTCCTGAAAATATAAGGATGAATGCACATGACCATCACTTCCACTTTCTACCTCCGCTTCACATTCACTACTCAGTCCCTCTGTGGAAAAAAAAATCTACTCTTTTCCTTCCACATTTTGTAATATGCCTTCTGAGATTACCCTTCTACTAAAACTGTTCTCTGAAAGGTTCTATGAAGCCTTCACTCCTGACCAGTGAGTCTGATAGCCTTTCATTAGTCTTTATCTTTCTGGACTTCTGCATCTTTTTACACTCTTGAAAACCCCTTTCTTTTGGATATTCTGTTCTCTCTTGGTTTGCACATGAAATTGTTCTCTTGGTTCTACACCTACCTGATTCCACAGGGTTAGGCAGGTTATCTTCAGAAAATCCACAGACCTCAGTCTCCTTTGCCTGTATCATCATCATGTCCTGCCATCCTCAGATACGGATACCTTCCAAAATCTTGTTTTAGGCCATCCTCACTCTTTACTTTCTCCCCTATGTTACTTGGGTTACTCCCTGAGGATACAGTTCATTTGTTATGTTTCTTGTGCCAGACACTGAAATCGTTTCTCGAACTAAAATGCCAAGCATTCAAACTCTCCTGCAGAGAGTACAACTCTGAGGGAATGGCCATGCTGTTTGAATGTCAAATGTACATTTGCCTAAAAGACTATTTTACAGAGAACTCACACAAGACTAGCACTCACACAAAGGTCAAAAGAAGCAATACAAGGACATTCTCAGGTTCTCTGTGAAAAACTTTGGAATCAGTTGTGAGATGTGGGAGATACTGAAACAGCATAGGCCAACATGGCATGCCTACATTAAAAAAGGTGCTGTCCTCTATGAGCAAAGCAGATTGTAGTAGCTCAAAAGAAACATGAGATTTGCAAATTTAAAAACATCTCCACTACAAATGTTCATGTGGACCTTAGGTTCTCAAAGTGGATAGTGCTACTCCCTTGGGGGCACTGGAACAATGTGGGAGGGGGTGGAGGAGAATAGTTTGAAATGATTCAGATTTCAAAAAAAAAAACTGTTACAGGGTTAAGGAAAGTAGATTTCCAGGAGGGTGCTGAGTAATTTTTTTTTTTAAAGGGGGCGATAGACCAAATAACTTTGAGAACCTCTGGTGGACTATTTATGCCCAGTCTATGGTAGAACTACAGTCAGACACACTGTATGACTCCAACATAATGATGTCATTTTGGTCCTCTTCAAGAAGGAAGGACCACAATCAACTATTATCTCTATGCTGATAATTCACAAATCTATATATCTAGCCCTAATCCTTCTCTTGAACTCCAGTCCCGTCTTATCAGCTGCCCACTAGATTAGTTTCTACCAAAATGTTCTATCAGCTTCTCAAAACAGTTTGTCATTTCCCCCATTTCTAACCTGCCCCTCTGTTGAGAGCATCCAGGTGGCACAGTGGATGGAGTGATGGACCCTGGAGTAAAGGAAGATTCATCTTCCTGAGTTCAAAACTTGCCTACAGATACTAGCAGTGTGACCCTGGGAAAGTCACTTAACCCTGTTTGCCTCAGTTTCCTCATCTGTAAAATGAGCTGGAGAAGGAAATGCAAAGCTACTTCAGTCAGTATCTGCCAAGAAAGTCCCAAATAGGGTCACAAAGAGTTGGACATGACTGAAAAACAACTAAATGACAGCAACCACCATCCTTCTGTCACCTGGTTTTCAATCACTAAGTCAGTTTGCAACTGTGACTCCTATACACCTCATCCTTTACCAACTAATCAGTTGTCTTGTTGATTCTACCTCTACAACATCTTACCTTTTTTCATATGCCAGCTAATTTAGTTCAGGCCCTCATTATCTCTTGCCTGGACAATGACTTCCTACTTCTCCCTAATTCGTTTTTCCCCCATCTCCATCCCATATAGGTGTCAGAATCATCTTCCTTAAGCATTATTCTGCCCATGTCACTCTCCTGCTTCCTGTTGGCCTTAGGATAAAATAGACACTCATCGGCCTAATATTTAAAGTCTTTCCTTCATATCATTTCCCTTCGAGTATTCTTTGTTCCAGCTAGATTGGACTATTAGCTGTCCCATGAATTTGACATTTCATCTTCCATCCCTCTGCCTTTGACCAGGTTGTGCCAAATACTTGTGTGCCCTCAGAATCCTTAGCTTCATTCAAGCCTCAGCCAGGAGGTCATTTATTTCATGGAACCTTCCCTGATCTATTCAGTTTTCACCACTCTCACCCTTCCTTAAATTTGTGTGTGTGTGTGTGTGTGTGTGTGTGTGTGTGTGTGTGTGTGTGTGTGTGTAAAATGTAAACCTTTTCATAGCAAGTCACATTTTTGTCTGTATCTTCAGTATTATACACATAGTAGGCACTTAATGTATACTGAATTTAACTGAAGTGTGAAAGAAGTCTTACTGATTTTCCTCCATGTGCATATAATTTATGCCTAATATAAAATATGCCCTGTATAAGACTAGTTTTACAATGTCCAGTTTTTCAGCATCGTGGATCATATACAGATTCAGAACTGAAAGGGATGATAGACACCATCAAGTCCAACTCCCTCATTTTACAGATAAGGAGACTAAGACTCAGAGAAGATAAATGACTTGATCTTATAGCTAGTAAGTGTCTGAAGCTGGATTTAAACCAAGATTTTTTTATTCCACATCTAGTGCACTGTACACTACACCACATTGATAGATTTGTTCACATACATGTGGTATGGACATACTGTCTTATATTTTGCTTATAGAGGTCAGAGAGCTTACTAAGTACATTCTTTTGCTTTGAGATATAAATATTCAGCAAAAACTACTATATTACTCATGGGTAAATGATTAGGCAAATAGAACTGAATAGACATTTCTGAGGTTCTACCTCACAGCTGCTTATAGTAACCATATTTTACATCAAGAAGTCAAGAGGCATTTTGGTATAGTGGATAGAGTGCAGAACTTTGAATCAGAAAGACCCTGAGTTTGAAACCTGCCTCAGATACTTACTAAATGTGTGATCCTAAAAGTGTTTGAATTTAACCTTTCTGTTCCTCATATGTAAAATGATGATATCAATAGTATTTACCTCACAGGGTTACAAAGATCAAACAGGAAAATGTATGTTAAGTGATTTGTGAACCTTAAATACTTTAAATTTAAATACTTAAATTTCAGTTATTATTATTGTTGCCACTTTCTCATTTCCTTTACTTACTATATTTCAGTTTTCTAGAGATGATGGAAGCAAGAAGTCGAGGACATGCATCTCCATTAACAGCCAATGGACAGAGTCCATCCTCTGGTTCACAGTCGCCCATCGTGCCTCCCAGCACAACATCCACTGGGAGCTCCAGCCCCAGCACACCTCAGCCAGCCCCTCAACAGCTTCTTGCAAATTCTTCTAACTGCCCCTCCCTTCCATCTTCTGTGTCCCCTGTGCCCCCATCTGAGGCACAAACCCAGGCAACTTCCCCAGCTACTGTTGCCACTTCCCCAAGCCCACCAACCCCAGCCCCACCCCAACCTCAGCCCCAGCGTCGAAGCATCATTTCAAGACTGTTTGGAACCTCACCAGCTTCAGAGGCTACCCCTTCACCTCCTGGTAAACATTAAGCTTCCTATAACTTGGGCACACTTGGAGATAATGTATATTAAGCAGTCATGTTAGAACAGCAGCCTCGGTGCAGTTGGATATAACAGGGTCTTCCACCACCGAACCTAAGTTATTTAGAACCAGGTATTTTGTGACCCAGCAGCTGAGAAATCACTTGGTGATTTTGGAAATCATGTAGTCCTTTCAGTTCCTAGAGTTTCAAATGGATGCCTTAGACTCCCTCTTTCTTTTGAACAACCCATGTCAGGCCTTTATTATTGCATTAACTTGTTTGTGTTGAGGTTGCCTTGCTCTTAATAATGGCAACATTTAAAGTAGCATGTATGAAGGTGGGTAGGCTACCTAGTATGAATGAGCCTTCAGACAGCCTTTGTTAACAGTGGGCAAACCTTGCTCCTTCCCTAGACTGATCAAATCCTTAGGTATACACTTTTAGCTCCTGGTTTCTAAAATGAGAAAGGGTAATAATTATGGGTATCTGTACATCATACAGAGCCTGCCCACTCCGTAGAGGTACCAACAAAAGTCCAGAGTGTTGAAGATTTTGTTCCTGAAGACAGCCTGGATAGGAGCTTCCTGGAAGATACAAATCTGAAGGATGAAAAGAAAATCAGAACAAAAGTTGAGCATGAAAGTGACAGGTAAGAGATATTAGATTAACCAGGCTTCTAATTTCATAGTGATCTAAATGTAAAAGTTCCATCAGGTTGAATACTATAGTTATTTAGAATTTATTCCAAATTCTTGCCTACAGTCATAGCTGCCATTCTCTGCCTTCATTTCCTTCATGAGTTTTCTGCCTGTTAGTCCTTTGGGAGTAACAAAAGCTTCCTGTTAACTCCCACATGTTCCTTCAGCACTGTAGGTTCTGCAAGTGCCAGCATCTGCATTAGCCAACTGGCTTTTTCAGAGTAAGATCTGCCTTTGTTGAAAACTGTTAAATCCTTGTCTAGTCGGAGGAGAAAGAGCTATGATGATGTCTATTTTATATCTAATATTTTTGCAAAGTAGATCTTGTGATTTGATTTTCAAGTTCAAGAAAGGACTTGAGCCAAATTGACATAAAACTGGTAAGGGCATTAAACTTAGGCAGTATAGTGCTGGGGGACAGTATTGTTAGATGTTGGAATATTGAAGTGTATCCTTAATTGGGAGTCCCATGGTTAAGTATTTGTAAAGGTTTGGGTACTAGTGCTTAGTACTTGACAGGCACCTTGAGCTCTCGCATACTGTGACTGAAACGTAGTCACTCTGGCAGATTTGCCAAATATGCAGCATGAAGATTTCAAAGTGAGAGAGACCAAGACAGGTTATTCTCAAATTGGTGACCCAGCTCCCAGACACTATCTGTTTCCCATTTAACATAGAGTGAGAGAGTCCTTTTCAAAGAGTCCTTTTCAAACAATTACTTAATAAACTGAGCAGCTATTCAGAATTGGAAAAGAACTTGTACTTCATTCTTGGAGAGAGGAAAAAAGAATTTCTAATAGAAAAAATTTTGGAGAAGAACATTAAGCGGCCCTTAGAGAAATTAGATGACCACAAATCTACCTTTTTAATGTCTCCAAACCTTTAATAATGGTCTGACAAGAGAATTAGAGATTCTATATGAGAATGTGTATTCTCATTTCACTTAAGGCAATTAACAGGGTTTTTTCCTGGACCAGTGCATGTTTTTGAGGGAGGGGTTAGGGGAACATTGACTGTCCATTTCATAGACACACTGAGGTTGAGGCAGGTGGTGTGAAGTTTTTAATCACTAAATGCTACACTAAGGCACCAAAAAATACCCTTCTACAAACAGATCAGTAACTCTTGGTAGGATATAGAAGAAATCTTGTTTCCAGCCCAAGTTTCTACAAACAATTCTGTCACAATGCAATATATGCACTACCAAAAAACATTGCATTATGTAACATCATGCAATAAAAACCACAAAGCTTGTGGAGAAAATGGGATTGAGGCACAGCATTTAAAAACTTCTTCATTGATATATTTATAAAAGATAGAAACCTAATAAATGATAGCACAATTTTATACATGTTAAATGATTAAGAAATACCTAGGGACTACGTCACTCACCTAGGGGACCAGCTGAAGCTCCAAGCTATGAGAGACTAGCAGCCATGGCAGAAGGTTGAGAGGTAAGGAGTGAAACCAGCCTTTCTCTGCCTACAGCTCCTACCACATCAGAAGATATGCACTAAATATGGCACTTTATCTTGACAGAGACCTGAAGTTTGCTTGTGAAAGTGGGTGTCAAAAGGGTTTCAGCTTGTGAATTATTGTGAAGTGACTCCATTTTCTGCATTCTAGAAGTTTTTCAAGGAAGAAATTACTCAGAAGGAAACTCAAAATTTGAGTTAGGCTCAAAATGTTTCCTAATATATCAATCAAGTTGGAACAAATTCTCATTTTTTGAAACACATTATAGCAAAACTTACTGTACCTTTTTCTGCTCCGCCTGCTCCTTTCACCATCAGAAGTGACAGTAAATACTGACGGCTGAACACCTCATTTACCTTCTTTTTCCTCGGGTGGAGGTACTGGTTAGGTTATGGACCAGATGATGAGTAGCAAAATGAAATTGCTAATTGAGAGTTGCCCTGTGCTCTGCTTATTAGAGCTTGTTCTGTAATACTTGTGTCCTCTGTGTAGTGATGTGGAAGTCACTGGGGGAAACCCCATGGTAGCCAGTTTCCAAGATGACCTGGACCTAGAAGACAAGCCATCTTGTAAGTCCTCCTTGCCAGCAGGCTCCATCCCAAGTAGAAACATCACTCTCTCCAGTGAGGATGAAGCTGATGAGGTGCCACATTGCCCTCAAGTCACCAGTCTAACCACCCAAGAGAATGTGGAACCTGAGACAAAATGGTAAGTTTAAGCAGGAGGAAAGAAATTGTCTTTCCCCATGTGTGGGTTGGAGCAGGGAGAGACAAGAAGAGGTGAAATGGAGTAAAAAGCATTTTTCTAAACCCCTCTACATAGGCCATTATGGATAGTGGGTATGAGGGCAAAGTTTAGATGTAGCACGTGGTCCATCTTACATGGAGCATTGAGACTAGTAGGGAGAGGTGATGTGTTTCCAGTAACAAGAGGATCCTATATCTAAGGTTGAAAGGGATGTCAGTGGCCACCAGTGATTTCATTAGCATGGAGAATTCGCATGGAGAATTCCCATAGAATTCTACAATTTATTCATTAAGTCCTAAGGTAGAAGCTGTTTAAGACTCTGAGAGGTTAGATGACTTGCCCAGGATCACACAGCTAATAAGTATCAGGGGTAGGACTTGAACCCAGATCAAGTCCAACAGCACTCTATTCGATGCATCAGACTGTCATTGAATATGCAGGTAAGTGTAATACAGGGATGATAGGTACATTATGTACCAAATAAAGATTGTATGCTATGTGAGGCTGGAGAAGGGATTTTGTTTGAATGCCAGCAGGTGTACTCTTGCTACTCTGCTCCAAAGGTCTGTCTATACTCCTAAAGCCAGCCCTGCTCTAACACATGGTATAGTTTACCATTTGCCCCTCTGGCAGGGCAAGATATATTTACAGCCAGCTGAAATTTACAATATGCCAATCACAGGATCTTTGCCAAATTACAAGATCTATATTTAAGCTTCCATGATGATGTTCTAAAGGTCTCTCACCATTTTCTCATTCCCTTTTCAAGGTCTTCCAGAAATTCCTTGAAGCCACAAAGTGAAGCAGCTTCCACCAAAGCCACTGACCCCAAACTTCAAGTTAGTTTACCCACTCATGCTGGATCTGAGAAGTGCAGTAGCACTAAACCTACTTCTGAAGCCTTGCTTGGCACTGAAGCTCCATCCCAGGCACCCAGAATGGTTTCTAAATTCAGAGAGGTGAAAGACGAGAAACAGGAGTCCTCAGAGAGTGACCTAGAAGGGCCCATCGCTGCTCAGATGCTGTCCTTTGTTATGGACGATCCTGATTTTGAGAGTGAAGAGTCTGACACTCAGAAGAAAGCGGTAATGAAGTCAGCCTTTTTCTCACTCCCTTTGCTTGTGTTGGGCAGATCAGGAACTGGGGCTTCTCTCTTGGTAAGAACCTGGCCTAGGAGATCCTGCTGTGCCCCCACTGTGCAAAAAAAAAAGTATTTCTGCTTATCAAAGTGTCATACAGGAAGGCTTTGAGGGTAAGAAAAAATGAAATAGCAGATGGGAAAGTTAGATGAGAAAGTTTTGAAACATCATGTAAAATGCAGGGTCATGTTATTAACAGCTTTACAAGGTCAAATGTATAATACTTTTCAAGGGAAAGGTGTGTGTGAAATACAGAGTGATAGTAATCTATAAGTCTGCATCAGTGTAGCCTAGATCACTAGCTCAAATTATAGCATGGATTTTTTTTAACCTAATTTCCATTTAATCATCAGAAAGGTATACTTTCAATATCTTATCCTTCCTTGGGATGATTCAAAGCATTTACTGTTCAGCAGACTGTGTCAGTTAGAACAGGCTTTTCAGTTTTAACCAGGCAGGACATACTTGCTGTGCGGTAAGTTTGGGTCATTTGTCCTTTTGAGAAAAGTCTGCTGAGTTGTCTCTGCCATATCTTCAGACTAAAAAGAGTCCAACAGGAAATGTAAATTAAATGTTCTCACCCCACTCCATTTATTTCATCTTCTATTCCCCTCCCCCCACCTTGCCTCAGAAGTAGCCTAGGAGAATGAACAGTGGGAGTGAGTCACTGGGTCCCTGGGCCCCAGAGGGAGTATCACAGCCTGAGACAGGTTCTGACCTTGACTATGTACTATTTTGGATCACACTCAAGGGACTATTGCTTCCAGCTCTCCAGTGGGTATCCCAGGCATCTATATTAACCTGAAGAAGGAGGGGGTTATAAAACACTAGGGGCACTGCACTGCAGCAGTGAGCCCTCCAGGCAGAAATCAAGAAGATGCTTTCAGAGTCATGTCTCCCTTCTACAGCTCAAAAAAGGAAAGGAATTCTGCTGGGATATGCCTGGCCCTGGGCCATTCTGTAACAGAGAAGAAAATCCAGGTTGATAATATGACAAGCACTAAGATTCTTCCTTTAAGCCAGAAGAGTCCAAGCCTATGGACTTGAGTCACACCCAAATCCTTAATTGTGCAACATCTAACTCTAAAAGTATCTAAAGATCCTGTTTCTGAAAGATAGATCTCCCACTCTGCAAAGGAGGGAAAATTGTTGCAAGCCCCCATATTCCTGCTCTGTCATTTAGGGATCTTACAGGGATAATTGGTGAGAAAGTCATTCAGTCTAGGGGATCTTTATTATACTCAGAAAACCCTTGGAAGAACTAAACTGGAACTTTCATACTAATTTACTATTTACAACCTTGGACAGGTCCTTCATAAAACCTTTGACCCTTTAATACTTCATTAAAATGTCATGTAGTTTAGTGATTGCATAGGGCTACTTATGAAAAAATGCTTGGTCACATAGACAAGATCACACTCGAGTTCATCTGATACTTGCTTTACAAAGGTAAAAAAAAAGTCTATTTGGAAACACTAAGGTCTCACACTAGGTACCAAAATAAATCCAGATGGGTAGAGACACCATAAGCAAATTAGAAGAAATGGAAATTACATGTCAAATGTATGTAAGGGAAGAGTTCATAATCAAATAAGCAAAGAAGAGGTTAACAGCAGGTAAAATGTACAATTTTGATTACAAAATTAAGGATTTTTACACAAATTAATCAATACAGCTAAAATTAGAGAAGCAATTCTTTCTGATAAAGATCTCACTAAACTATGTAGGGAACTGAGTCAAATATATAAGAATAAGAACTATTCCCCAATTGATAAATGGTCATAGGATGTTAAGTCATTTTCAAAAGAAGAAATCCATACTATCAGTAGCTATCTTGAAAAAATGCAATTAGAGAACTGTTCATTAAAACAACTTTGAGGGGTACCTCTCCATACCCATCAGATTGGCCAAGTTGACAGAAATGGAAAATGACAAATACTGAAGAGTCTACAGAAAAACAGGTACTCTAATTCACTGTTGGTAAAGCTATGAAACAGTTATTCTGGAAAAACAGTTTGGAACTATGCCTCAAAAGTTGGGGAATGGCTGAACAAGCTGTGATATATGATTATGATGGAATACTATTGCGATACAAGAAATGAAGTAGATGGTTTCAGAACTGATGCACAGTGAAGTGAATAAAACCAGGAGAATAATTGATACAGTAATAACAATATTGTGATGGTAATCAATGTCGGAAAACTTGGGAACTCTGATCAACACAGTGGTCAACTGTAGTTCCAAAGGAGTCACGATGAAACATTCTGTCCACCTCTGGATAGAAAGCTGATGACTCAACAGATTGAAGCATATTTTCTTTTTCTTTTTTGACATGACTAGTGTGAGCATTTGTTTTTGTGTTTAGTTTTGTTTTTCTTGCCTTCTCAGTGGATGGGGGAAGAGGGAGGGAGAGAATTCAGAACTTTAAAATAAAATCGAATTTAGAAACATTGAAGTTAGACCTCAAAAGATCACTCCCATAAAATAATTTAGAGTTTACAAAGTGCTTTTATATAACAAATTTCTGGTGTAGGTAGTACAAGGATTATAATTCCTATTATACAAATGAAGAAACTTAGCCTTAAAGGGAAGTGGTCCATCTGCATACCTACATTCCCATTACACACAAGTCCAGATTGCTGACTCCATATCCTATATAATTCAGGGAACAATGGAGAACCTTTGTTACTCTTGGCACAGACATGGAGATGGAGGCCTACCTGCATACTGAGGGCAATAAAAATTGTTGGACATGTGAAGAACTGGGATCATTATATAGATATATATGTATAAATCCTCTGCCCTCTTGGTTTTATGGATGAGGAAACAGATCAAAGGGGGTTAAGTAACTTGCCCATGATCACCTAAGATAGTAACAGAATCAGAATTTAAATCAAAATCTTCTGGCTCCAAATTGAACACTCTTTCCAACATGACAAGTTAGTTCTCAACATTCACTTCCGTAAGATTTTGAGTTCTAAATTTTTTCCCCTCCGCACGACGGCATGCAGTCTGATATAGGCTCTACATACACATTCATATTAAACATATTTTCACATCGGTCATATTGTAAAAAATAATTAGAACCAATAGAAATCACAAGAAAGAAGAAACAAAAAAAGCACAAATAGTATGCTATGATCTGCATTCAGACTCCATAGTTCTTTTTCTGGATGTGGATATAGCATTTTCCATCATAAGTCTTTTGGAGTTGTCTTAGATCCTTGTATTGCTAAGAAGAGCCAAGTCTGTCAAAGTCAGTCATCACACAGTGTTGATGTTACTATGTACAGTGTTCTCCTTGTTCTGCTTACTTTACTCAGTGTCAATTCATTCAAGTCTTTCTAGGTTTTTCTGAAATTTGCCTGCTCATCATTTTTTATGGAAAAATAGTATTCGTATATATATTCGTATACCACAACTTGTTCAGCCTTTCTCCAGTTGATGAACATCTCCTCAGTTTCCAATTCTTGGCCACCACAAAAAGAGCTGTTCCAAATGTTTTTGTACTTATGGGTGATTAACATGTACTCTTGTAGAAGCAGAGTAATGTAATGAAAAGAATGCTGAACCTGAAGTCAGGAATTCTGAGTTTGAATCCTGCTCTTGGCACTATCTTTGTGACCACAGTTATGTCTCAACTTCTCCAAGTTCAGTTATCTTTATCTGTAAAATAGGAATAGGAATTTCTGTAGTACTTTCCTCATGGGAGTATTTTAAGGATCAAATAAGATAATGTATGTAAAGTGTTTTGCAAATGTTAAATCACTTGATAAATGTTAGCACTTTATAAATGTTAGCTTGGAGAAGGTGCTTGTTAGAGGAAGCTTTGGCTTTGAACTGACAACTTTTATTGGAGGAAACTGATTTTGAGCTATGTCTGATTCTCATAATTCACACTTTCTCATCAGGAAGAATTTCCAGTGAGAGAGGACCTCTCAGATGTCACAGATGAAGACATGCCCCCTGCAAAGCTCCCCCAGCCCATTAAGCCTACAGTTCACTCCTTTAAAATGAAAAATGACTCAGATCTCTTTGGTTTGGGCCTGGAAGAGACTGGGCCTAAAGAAAGCAGTGATGAAGGTAAAGGGCTTAGCATGCATATTATCAAGTCACTTCTCACCAAAGCCAGGCTGCACCACCAGACAACGTTTCAAAAAGGTTGAGTAGTGGATCAGAAAACCTCATGTTTGTCTACATATGAGTTATGACTGTGATGTTGTTGGGGTGCCATTCTTTTAACTTTAGCTTCCTAGAAAATTTCAGGAATTATACACCTTTGCAGCATTTAATATTTTGGATGTTGTATGATTTTGTAATTTTTCTAAGGCAATGGAGGTTTTATTACATACTCATTTAGTATTATAGGTTTCTTTGGAAAAACAAGAATTCGGAAAGAAGAAAGTGCAAGATCTAAGAGATAGTATAACTTTTTGCAAGAACTGTACCTGCAGCATGTCTGTTCCAAGGGTAGGAAACCTGCAGCCTTGAGACCACCTGTGGTTCTCTAGGTCCTCAAGTGTGGCCCTTTGACTAAGCCCAAGTTTTACAGAACAAATCCTTTTATTAAGGGGATTTGTTCTGTAAAGTTTAGATGCAGTCAAAGGGCCATACTTGACGACTTAGAGAGCCACATGTGGCCTCAAGGCTGAAGGTTCCCTACCCCTGTTAACACTTTGGTTGCTTCCCAGCAACCTAGTCTGAGAAATGGTCCCCCAATAACACAGGGGAGCTTAATTCTATATTTGGGAGCATCTGAGCTGGTGACAGGAATGAATACCTCTAACAGCTTGATTTCTGAAAATGCCAGCTACTCAGATGACCCATCTAAATAGCAGAATTGGAAATTCTTCCTCCTGATTTGTCTTTTTTCTGTCATTTAGTCCTTTAGCATGTATCAGTCTTGCATGTATCAGTCTTGTAAGCTGCTAATCCCCATATCGCTGCTTTTACATTTGTACTGACTACATTCTTAAAGTAGGAAAGGGAAGCATGGACATTACAACATAACTAAGAAGCACTAGGCTTTACAACCTAGTGCATTTGACCATTCAGATCATTCTAGGCTAGCATGTCTTTTTAATGTACTTTTATTATAATATTTCAAAACTAATCAAAAGTTTCAAGTATCTAAAAACCATTTCATTGACTATTTATTCAGCCTTAAGTGTGGTAAGCTGCTTACTAATTGACTGTGGGTTATCTGTCCTTTATTTAGACTGCTATTTGCTATACTACTGTGTTGGGTTTTTTTAAAGGATCTGGGTCAGTACACCAGACCAAGACCAGCTATTATAGATTCAGTATCTGAACCAACTACTTGTCAGAAGTTCAACAGGTGTTATAGAGAAGAGTGACAAGATCATTGTTGGCATCAGGTGGAAATTCCTTCTCCATTAGATAGACTTCATCCCCAACAGGTCTTTCATGTCATCTTTTGGCATCATGTCTAGAATAGAAATGCCCAGCTGACTTGAAACAGAACTCGGGCAATAGGGCTAACTTCTGAGGGCCCTGGAGGAAGTTACTGAGCCTTTCCTTGCCACAGATCTTCCCTGTCAGGTAAGGCATTGTGAGACTGGATGCTGAGAACACACCAGCCAACAAAGTTGTATTGTTTGCATAGCCTTGTGCAAACATGGTAAGGAAGAGACAGTCCCAGTAGTGTCTACCTTTGAGGATCACTGGATCCTAGATTTAGAGCTGGGAAAAGGATCTTAGAAGTTAGCTAATCCATTTCCACCCCAAATGTGCACACAGACCACTTGTGCCCGACTTGTGGTGGAGCATTTTGAGCTCATATTGGTCTGATCAGCCAGTCAAACACACCGAAACTTGACTTTAGCATAGTGATGTCATTTTGGTCCTCTTAGAGAACAAAGGAAAACAGCCAGTCCAATGCCTCATTTTCATATGGGGAAACTGGCATAAAGGGGTAAGATAAATGGGCCATGGTCACATAGTAGTAATTGACAGAGTTAGAATTCAAATCCATTTCTTCTAACTCCAGATCCAACACTCTTTCTGCTATACTACACTGAAAAAGCAAGACATTTAGAAACTTAGTAGAAAATATTGTAAAGTAATGAATGATTGAATAAGATTAGGGCTTACCAATATGCCAAAAGCTCCATAACTCAGTTGTTTATAATTGTTTATCACTCCATAGAAATATTTGTAAATGTTGATGGGTTTCTAAGCCAGTCTACAAAAGCTATTTAACCTGTAATGTAACTGAATTGTAGTTAACATTTTAGCTACAAAATGGGTTAACTTATCTTTCCTCCCCTCCCCACATTTTGTTCCCCAGCATGATATGGGAGCATGGATTTTTCCCTGTCCCTGCAACAGGAGTGGAGACATGCAACAATCACTGTTGATTCTCAGGAGGAGGAAGGGAAGAAGTAGCTGCACCCAGATGAGCACAGCATCCATAAGCTGTCCTGGTGCTGGTATCTCAGGGACTGTCCACTGTATTTGGGAGTTGATAGATCACCAGAAGCTAGAAGAATCAGAGAATACTTTGTGGAAGATAAATAATGATGATACCTGAAGGATGAAACTAGAGAAAAGGAAGGCATTCTGTACAGCAAAATATCATTGAGGCAGGGATGTGAACATGACTTGGAGATCTGTAATCTGAATTCAGTTGAATTGAATTACATATTTTCCAAAACAAGGGTCCATGTTCTTTTCTTTATGGTCACCAACTCCAGCATAATTTTGATTTCCTGACACAGGTACTTAATACAGACTAACCCATAGAATTGAAGCTCCAGGACAAGGTGTGGAGTATATGGAAAACATCTAATGGTATTTCTCGGCAGCCTACTGACTTCTCCTAGATTTCCTTGTAGTAGATACAAACTTTCATGTAGATAATTTCTTCTGGAGCATCTTAGAATCCTAGACTGTCACAGCTTGAAGGTACCTTAAAAATTGAGGTTAGCCCCTTCATTTTACCCACTGGGAAACTGAAAACTTTCCCTCCCCTTGTACCTCCAGGGCTAACAATCTGGGAAACGTCTCCTAAAAGATGGGGACCCAGCTCCAGAGCCAATGTCAGCAGAAGATGAAATCTGCCTGACATGGTTTTCAATTTTCCCTGGTAATAAAAGTTCTAGCATGACAAATATTTCCTATTTTTCTTGTAGATAAGGAAAGCAAACTCCCCTCTAAGGAGAAGAAGAAAAAGAAGAAGAAAAGCAAAGAGGTACCCACACTATGGTGGACCAACAAGGGTTGGGAGGAGATATATTCCACTGACTGCAATTGGGAAGATTCATTTGCTCAGTTCTTTTGGGCTTTTGAGAAATGGGGTCTCCAATGTGCTTAGTGTTATACTAGGAACCAAGCATGTTGAGTCCTGTTTCTATCCTTAACTCCAATTAAATGATTAAGGTCTTAGCCTTCTTGTCTTGATTTGAAGGAAATAGTGCATCTGAAAATGACAAAGGTGATCCTGCTCTTCCAAATCTACAGATTCCCAGCAAGACTTGGCTTTGCTATTTCTAAGGTTGACTTCAGAATAATGCTGTCCCTCTGAGAGGAGAGCTGAACCACATCAGTCATAGGCAAGCACCTTTCTCCCATAGAGCATCCAAGCTCATCCAGAAAATCACCTTCTCTCTATGCAATGTTTCCCTCTTGCTCCTTTACCCCCTTCCCCAAGCAAGAGCTATATATCAGTCATCCCAAGTTTTTTCATGTCTGTGTCAGAGTTGGAGAAAAGATTAGAAGTAAAATAGCTTTGATCTCTTCTCCTGACACTCTCCCCATGTATCCAGTCTTTTGTCAAGTTATGTCCTCACCCCATTTCTCCTCCTCACTCTCAGCCAGTCTCATACAGGCCTCCATCTTCTCACACTTGGACTCTTTCAGCAGCCTTCTTGTTGATTGCCCTACTTCAGGTGTCTCTCCACTATCCATCCCCTGTAATACCAAAATGACTTTCCTAAAAACCCAGCTCTAACCATGTCACACACATGCACATGCCCAATCAGCATTGCAATATAAAATCCTCCATTTAGCACAGAAAACTTTTCACACCCTGACTCCTTCCTGCCTTTCCAGTCTTCTTACACCGTATTCCCCTCCACATTCTCTATGATCAAGTAACACTAGCCTCTTTGTTTCTCCTTGCGCTCTACACTCCATCTCCTGATTCCAGCCCTTGCCACCAATTCTCTCCCATGTTTGAATGTTTCCCCTCCTCACCTCATCTTCCTTCAAGTGCAACCTTTTACAGGATGCTTTTTTCCATTTAGTTTGAGATGTCAGTAATACATCCTGTTTGAGACAAAACTCAGGACAGAGTTCAAGGGTAGATCTGGAAATTGTCTTCATAGAGGTGATCATTAAACTTGGAACTGAGAAGATCACTAAGTAAGAAGAGGACTCAAGACAGCACTATAGGAAACATGATTAGTGGATGTAATAGAGAAAACTAGTCAAAGGGGCAGGAGGACCAGGACAGAGTGATGTCATGAAAACCTATCCAGAAGAGGGAGATGGCCATGTTGGAGTCTACAAGAAAATCATGAAGAATTAAGATTGAGAAGAGGCTGTCAGATTTGGCATTTGAGAGATCAACTGACAATTGGTGACTTTGGAGACAACTTTTCATATAAGTGATGAGATGGGAAACCTGATTGCTGAGAGTTTAAAATTTTGTGGGAAGAGTCATTGAGTAAAGACAGCTTTCTCAAGAACTTTAGCCTTAAATGGGAGGTGAGGTACAAGTCACTAATTAGTGGGGATGGATGGCCTTTTTAGGGATGAGGGAAATACGAGGGGATTTGTAGTAGCAGGGAAGCAGTTGACAGATGGGCAGAGATTGAGCAGTCTGCCAGAGAAAACGGGATGGAATGCATGTAGGGGTGTTTGCTTTAGCAAGAAAAAGGGCCCCCCTCTTCCTTAGAGATGAAGGTAAAGGAAGAGTTAGTGGGAGAAGACATCTGAATGAGAAGGAAAGAAAAGGAAGCTCTCAGCAAATAACCTCAATTGTGGAGGGGAGGGAGTAGTATGAGAAAAGGTTCTTGGGGAAGAGATGCTATATAGGAGGCTTGAGGAGGGATAGAAGGATTTGAAATGGCCAGTTTGGTAAGTGGAGAGTGAATTGTTTAGGAGGGCAAATGTGTAGTGGATCCAAGTTCCTTCTCCAGCTCCTATATAACAGTATGTGAATTAGCAAAGATAGCATGGTAGGAGTAATGCAAAATTAAGGTTTGGTAAGGCATGAGCAGTGAAAAGACAAGTTGGGCAAAGGACTCCAGTGTAGAGGTGGGGTAGAGTGGAACTGATGCACCAAGGGATCAAAAACAGGAAAGGGAGGAGAGTGAACCCAATGCAGATGTCATGGCCTAGGAAAGAACTAAGAGGTGGAGGGATTGGGTAGTGAGGAGGAACAGGGTAGGGATTATAAGGCCAAGGGAGTAATGGAGTAATCAAAGATTATGGTTGTGTAGAAGAATTTTGGAGTTCATGAACAGAGAAGTTGAACGCTTCTAGGTAATGCCAAGGTTAAGAGTCTGACAACATAGCTGTGGTGGAGTAAAGATTATAGGAATTGAGTAACTTGGAAAACTGAAACATTAGGGGATTTGAGAGACTATTAGAGTATATAATATGAGGGCAGAGTTGGGGTAGGGATAAAGACTGTGAAGCCAATGAATTTCTGATTCATTGAGTAAGGAAAGTGTTCCAGCAATGGATAAGAAGATACTGGCTACCAGAATCTGAATTGAGTGATACATTTCAATTGCCCTTTACTGGAGAAGCTGATGAGTGGTGGTGTTGGAGGAACAATCTGAAAGTAGCAATGGGGCGCAAGGACTATTCTGACTTCAATTTAAACTGTATGTGTCTTGCATGTACACAGTTGCTTGTTGTCTTCTCCATTAGAATGTGAGCCACTGAAGGCAGGGACTATGTTTCTGTCTTTCTCTGCATCTCCAGGGCTTAGCCCAGTACCTCAAAAACAGTACCTTTTACATGCTTGTTGATTGGCTTTTGCATCACCAAAATAATTTTATCTTATGTGGCTGACCTGCAGTTTATGATTGTGTGGGAAGGTGGGGGTTAGATTTTAGTACTTTTATTGGCCTTTCTACAAGGATCGACCCAATTTGATTTTCTCTGGGCTTACAGGAAGGCTCCAGACTGCTTCTCCATTTCATCCCTGGGGTCAGCTCACTATCAGAGTTCTTAATATATCATCTGTTTTACCTTCCAGGAGGAAGAAAAGGCTGCAAAAAAGAAAAGCAAGCACAAAAAAGCCAAGGACAAGGAAGAAGGAAAGGATGAGAAGAAGAGGAAGAAGAAGCGGAGCAAGGAGAAGACTGAGGAGATTGATGAACTGGAAGCTTTCCTTGGGGGTGGGGCCATAGCCCCTAAACAACATGGGGGCGGAGACTATGAGGAGCTCTAGGTCTGGGGTGCATGGGAACCCACAGACCTGTCATTCATCTCTGCTTCTGAGCCTTGGCAGGATGGGGGCTGCCAGGTGGGACCTGGGCTGGGTCTGCCAGATGCCCCTCAGAGGCCATGAAGGTAGGGGGATGGGGAGTTCAGTGTGTGTCCTGGTAAAAACATTCCAGTGTGATAGGACCAGTGCCCAACTGGGTAGGGAATGGTCAGGTGTAAGGCTTGGGGGAAGGGCTGCAGAGAACACTTCTGACCCACCCCTTTCTCCAATAAGCCTACTGCAAGGGAGAGAGGGGCACAGCTCACCATCATCCCTGCCCACCCCTCCCATCCATTGCTATTTACAGGACACTCCAATTTTAACTGTTAAAGAGACAGCAGTATCAGCCTAACCAGTTGTTCTCTTAACCTTGGGAGGAATCAGAGATTTCAGCTCTATTTTTCATAACTTTTTTTTTTCTTAATGAAAGATACTTTGGCCTTTGCCCCATAGTAGTCAGTATGAGAAAAGCTAAGACAGAGGTTGTTGCTCTGTCTGCCGTTCTGGGACAGGAGAGGCCCAGCAGAAACTTGTGTTCCAAGTATACCTTTCCTCATTCCCCCATAACTCCAAGAAATCCATGGCATTTAGGCTGATTCTGTCTGCTCTTCGGTTTGAGGTAGGGGCACAGAAGAGATGTGTGTCCCGGTGGGGAAAGGAATGGTGGTGGAATGCAAGTGTCTTTTATATTAATAAATCATTCATCCACCTTGGCTGGGTTCGTGACCCAGACTTCTTTGCCCTATTGCCCCAATAACCCTACAGTTCTTCTCAGGGACATGACAAAAGCCTTTTGAGGCACTTGCAGGAATCCCAGCCTGTGTACATACAGGGAAGGGGGAGGGTTGGAGCAGACGAGCTGTGGAAGCCAGAAGCATTCCAGATCTAGTTCTTGTCTCCTGGTTGTCCCTGTGTTTTGGCATATTTCAGGTCCCTGTCTTTACCTATACCCATGGTGTCCTCCTGATGTTCCATGTTCTCTCATCCTAGAAAGTAGAAAGGCAAGCCATGGCATCCATAGATACCATGATATGTAGGAACCAGCCCGTTCCAAAGTATTGGTGATAAGGGTAAGGGATTGTCTACCCTTTCACAATGCTCTAGAATCCCAGTCCAAGGTTCAGTGTTTCTCCTAGTGCTCCATTCTTACAAAACTTGCAAAAGAATTTACCCTTCCCTATTCCAAAGACCAAGATTTGTTCTACTTGGCCAGAGGAAATTATTATGACTCACTGCTTGTCTCCGACCCAGCCTTGCCCATTTTCTTCCAGGCTCCATTATCTTCAGAGTGGCTGATCTGTGTGTAATGAACAAGGGAATGGGGTCTTGGATGGCAGTACTTCTTGGAAGGCAATTTTTTTTCCACATGTGGTCATTCCTAGCCTCAGTTTTGGCCAGAAGGAGGGAATTATCATCAGCATTTGGGCTCAGAGAGGAAATACCACAGGGAGGTAGGGATGTAAAATACTTGTGTTTTTTAAAGGTTTGTTCCCATCCTGTTCTATCGGATGCTCCACTCTGACCATAAAGCGCTCTTTTACTGCTGTCTGTGTTTTCTTCCACATTCCACCTACCACGTGGGCTGATCATGAAGTTAGACTGAGACTAAAGGTGGCATTGGGAGGACTAGACAGAGAAGCAAAAGATTGTTTAGACCTTAAAAGCACTTAATAACATCTGGCTTTTTAAAAGCAGGGTAAGAAAGGTCCATCCCAAGGAACATTTAGACCAAGGCAGAACACCTGAACTAAGGCTCCTTCCTCCAAAGGAGAATGACAGGAATAGGTTTTGGTCCCTGAATCTAGAAAGCTAGAATCAATGTGAATGTTCCAGGCAGTAGCTAAAGCCCAAACTTGAACATGAAGGGAGCAAAAAGACCCTATCTAGCAGTCCCTTTGTAGTAAATGGTCCACTTAGTAGGACACAGTGGACCTTGAATTCAGTCCTGGGAACTTTCAGGAAATGAGTACTCCCACTCTAAACTCAGGCAGGGATGGGAATGTGTTCTGGTTGATTCTCCAGAATTCAGCGTACTTCATGCATATTCATGATATGTATAGAGCACTGTGTTAGGCACTGAGAAACATGGACTCCCAGAATCTGGCAGATGGGGACACAGCAGAACTCTAAAATAGAATAAGAAATGTATAGGACAAAGGAGTACTAACTGTTCTATGGTATCAAATTGAAAACCTTTCTCACTAAATTGTGGACTTGCAAGACTCCTTTTTCCCAACCTTTGGTGACATAATTTGGACTTGGCCAAGGCCATAGATTTTAGATTTTGGGACTTCAAAGGGCAAACTCTGTCCCAGAGAGGAAATTCTAATTTATCCAAGGCTACCTTGGGATAATTTCTAGAATCCATTACAAAATCTTACTTTGTCCATTTTCCCCAATATTTTGGTTTTCCCACAGAGTAGGTCTTAAGTCTTTCATGAGGTAGAATTCTAGGACTAAGCTGAGCTCTAAGACTCTTGGCCCTATCCCTCCACTCCCTGCCAGTGTTTCTACCCAGGTCCCCCCAAGGGCTAAAGATGGATCTTTGCTGAGAGGGGATTTTTAGACCTTATATATGCCCACTATTTCCTGTACCTTGATCCCTTCTACTACTACCCTTCTCCAAGGAACCTTTTTGTTAACTGATGACAGAGTAGGACTGGGTCAAAAAGTGCCCTGCCCCTGTATGCCCCTGTTCCACCTCTTGCACAAGTTTGATGGTTCCCTGGCATTTACCACCACCCACACTACATTACCATGGGAACAGTCACCAATGTAGGAGCCATAGCCCCACCTCCTCCAAGGAAGCAAGGGAAAGGACTCAGCCATGTGCCTCAGAATCTCATAACACAAACACACACATCTAAAGGCACTCCGGGAGATAAAAAGGGTAGGACTGAATAAGGAGCAGGGGAACTGCTAGACCCTCTTAGGAAGCTTCAGACTAATAGTTGCTAAGCAACATGTTTCTTTCCCCTTCCCCTAATCTATTTTGGGGATGTGCCTCTATAAAGAAGATCCAGCACCCCCTCTGAGGGACTCTTATTCTCAGTGAACATGAGAAAATGGAATTAAGTTATCCCCCTATTACTTTTATCAAAGATGTTTTGAATGTCTCTTGAAATTCTACCCAGGTCTTCCATCTCCCCTTGTTTCACATGTCACTTTCTAGCATCCAGGGTATTAAAGCCTGCTCTTTTTTAGAAATGTCCCCCGTTCAGAGTGCTAAGGAAGGCAAGACAGAGAGACCAAGACCTCTTTCATCTTCCCTTCTAGGGCTCGGAGATTTGCAATAATTTTGTATGATGGGATTAATCCAGGTGATTTACAATTTTGGAATTTTTTTTCCTACCTTTTCATTGAGGAAGAAAGGCAAAACAACTGTGAGATGGGCTTATGCAGAAGCTGTTTCCTTTTTCTCAGGAAGTCCCTAAAACAATGCAAGTTATAGCTAAAAATCACTATGTGTATGATTTGCAAAAAATTGGTCTCATTACTTTATAGTCACATCACAAATGAGGTGACTCAGCTCTATACAATGTAGTTACAAGTCCTTTTACATGTTATTTGATCATTAAATTAATCTTAAGTACCCACTGTGTGCAGAGTACTACTGTGCTAGAGGTTGGGAGTGAGAGACACAAGTTCTAGATAAGACACCATCTCTGAGTGGTCAAATAAGGGAGGGAATAAGATGCAAGCAATTTATTAGATGCTATGTATGCGAAAGAGACAAAGTTGCTGTGTGAAATCCAAAGGGAAATCCTTGGGACGTAGTAGATTATAGGATTTTTAACACATCACTTAGTCCAGCCTAATTTTACAGATGAGCATACTGCTGTCTAGAGGTATTTAAATTATTTGCCCATGGTCTTACAGGGAAGGGCAAGCTCCTCTATCGCTCAAACCAGCATTCTTCCCACTTCACCTTACCAGTAAGATGTGGTAAGTAGACCAGGTGTGTGTGAAGGACTTGTGTGCAAGAAGTCCTGGGTTATGAATCCTTTCTCAGACAATTTACTGGGTGATCCTGGGCAAGTCACTTAACCCCCCAAAATCACTTTCCTCATTTGTAAATGGTGATAATAGCTGCAACACTTAACAGGTTTGCTATGGAAGTCATATAAGATGATGCTTTGCAAAGTCTAATGAGCAATGAAATCATCAGGTGTTGCTGTTGATACTTTATAGGCAAGGAAATGGGCCCCCAAGTCACCCAACTAGTAAATAGAGACTGGAACTCCACTTCTATGTTCTTCCCATTCTACAGTCAGAGATGTGATTTCAGTTAGAAGCCTTTTATGGGGAAAGTATTTTGAGCAAAACAAAGGCCTTGATGACTGAGGGCAAGAAATAGGGCTCCAGGAGGCAGGAGGGACACCCCCATCTCCATAAAGTGTGGAATGATGTGGCAAGAGGGGCTAGGGATATGAGTCCTGAAGAGAGACCTTGGTTTGAATTTCATGTCTGGCACTGACAAATTGTAAGTCATAATCTCTGAACCAGTTCTCATCTGTGAAATGGGGACAGTCATTTCTGTAGTACCTCAGGGCTGTTGGGAAGGTCAAGTGACACCTATATAGTGTTTTACAAACTAAAAAGCAGTATACATATCTATTATCATAAGGCATCTCCTCATCAACCAGATTCCCAACTACCCTGTGGGAAGGAGCAGTCAGTGGACTGTTGAGCACAAGCAACAGGGCCAGCTGGAGGGATACATGGCTCCCGTCCCAGCCCATAGTGCCACTTCCTAACGTGTAGCTCCATCTGCTCTGGTATTTATATAGGTGAGTTGTTAGTACCTTCTACCATGGATCAGATGAAACCATAGGGTGAGCTGACAAAAAGAGAACCAGAAAATTGGGGGTAGGGGAATTTATGAGGAAGAGAATAAGGTAAAGGGTCAAGGCTAATAGCAGACAGTTCTGTGCACAGTATCAGTTCACTGAGAGTAGCCTGTAGAGGGGGGCAATATAAGGAGATCCTGCTAAAGTTCTCTTCCGCTCCCCACCCCCACCCCCAAATCACTATCCCATCTGCTCCCACCTTGGACAGGGAAACAAGATCCCTCTCCCCTCCACTTGTGGCCTTGCAGCCTCTTGCCAGAAAAAACAGCCAGGATTCCTATTCACTACATACTTTGGCTCTACTCCTTGTTCAATAGGGCCAAGCTCTCCCACTTTCCTCCCACCCCCTCAAAAAAAAAAAAACCATTTATTCAAGATTTCTCTTCCTTGGAAAGAAAGTATCCATTTTTTGAGTTTAGTGGAAAGAACACCTCTGGAATCCAAGGACCATGTGACTTTGGTCCACTTTGACATGGTTCATCAGATGGCCTCTGAGGTCTTTCCAACTCTAGATCTGGGATCCTTATCCCCTGCAGTGGACATCTTGAGGCACACTAGACTGAAGGAGAAAGAACTGATCTAACATAAGGAAAGAGGTATAGCATGGTGAGTCAAAGAACCACAAAACCAATGTTGGAAGGACTTTAGAGACCATAAACTCCAGGAGTTCTTAAGCTAAGATCCATGGGGTGTCCATGAACTTGGAAAGGGGGTAGGGTGGAGAGATATCTTTATTTTCACTCATTTTTCTTTTGTAATCCTATGTGTTTTATGCATTTCAAAATATTCTGAAGAGATCCATAGACTTCACCAGACTTATCAAAGGGGTCGTGATGCAAGAAAACTTAAGAACACCCGACCTGGTCCAACCCCCTCCTTTCACATACGGGGAAACTAAATCGAGGGAAGGGATGGTATTTGCCCAAGGTTCAGCAGCTCACAAGGGTTGTCTCAGGAAGGGATGGCAGCTTTCTGACACGATGGCCAGGAAGAAGAAACATTGGCTTGAAAACACGTTTCAGTTCGGATGGCCAAGATCACCGAAACTGCCACTCGCCCACATCCAGACCCGAGAACTGGCAGCACCCGCGTCGGGGACGGGTGGCCCACCTAAGCTAACCTAGCTTTGGGCGGTCCCCGGATGCGCTGCCCCTTTAAGCACGGCCCCGGCAGCGGCCGTCGGGGGCAGCACTGAGCTGGGGCCCGGCCGGCGAGGCTGCCTCGAAGCTTCTTCTGGAGCCGGGGCGACCGCAGCGGGGCCGGGGCCGGGGCCGGGCCGGTGGTGCGGGGCCGCGCTGCCCCCCGGGCCGTCGTGGCTGCCAGAGGGCGCCCGGGCGGGGGGCGCCAAGGTAAGTGCCCACGAGGAGAAGCCAAGTAGGGGTTGGGGGGAGGGAAAGGAGTCCGCGCAGGGGACCCCAAGTCTGAGCCCGCCTCCTTCTGTCCCCGAATGTCCCCGCGACCAAAGGGATGATGGTGAGGATGATGATGATGGGGGAGTCCCCAGGACAGCTCCGAGGGGAGTCTGGAGACGACCAGCCGGGGGAGCTGCAGCGCTAGAATGTGGGGCGATTCTGAGCTCCTGGACCTGTACAGCATGCCTCTTGGGGTTGCGGGAGGGAGGAAACAGGGTACCTACGCAGCCCCCCGAGACCAGCTTCTGCAGGAGGGGGGTGCCCCCAGAAAAGTCCCCTCCTCCTCCCCAGATCATACCCTTCCCAAATATCCCCGCCAAAGAAAGGCGACTGACCCCCAAAGCGAGAGGTGGGGAAAGGGAACAGTAACTGGTTCCCGAACCTATAACATGCCCCCACCCCGGTTGAAGGCGGGGGTCCAAACAGTCCTAGCACAACCCCAAGGCCTAGCTCTTCCCCGGCCCTGAGTATAGTAATGAGAAAGGAATGGGGGAAGGGTAGAGATGGTGTGGGGAGGGGAGATCTGAGCAAAAGGAAGCCTCCCCAAGACCTTTTCTCGGCTTTTCAGAGACTGCCCATTTAGGGGGGAGACAGATGGGGGCTTGAAACAGCCTAAAGCTCCTGTTTGAATAAGTGGAGTCCCCTGAAATCTTTAGTAGAGCCAGTCTGTGGCTTGCACAACTGTTCGCCACCTCCCTCCAAGAATTACCATTTTCTCCTCCTCTGACCTCTTTGGGGGCTGCCTGCAGCCTGTCATGCCATCCCACCACCACCCCCTACAACTTCTGGCAGGTGTGGCCAGCACCATGTCTGCCCTGCGAGTGAGATATGGGAAGAGAGGACAGAGATAAGAACTTTAGGGAAAGGAGCAATCTGTTCTTTAGCTCCCCAGGGCAAAGGGTTGAGCATCAGTTGGTGAGAAAAGAAACTATCCCTGTCCCTTCTCAAGGTTGGGCTTCCCTGGACACTGCTGAACAGAGATGGTTATCACCAAGTAGGCAGGAGCCCTGGGGACTGCAGAGGGTACTCCAGGATGTGGGGGCTGGCCAAGAGGAAGGGCAGGAAGGAGCTCTAGGTGTACCTGCAGGGTGGGGACTCTGCCATTACCAGAGGAGGGTCTTTTCTGAAGGAAATGAAAAGGCAGATATCTTTACTACCTACCCTTCTTTCCCAGCGGCATGTGTGCATATTTTATGTACCCTCTAGTTTCCATGGAGCTAGCTCATCCACAGAGGGACCAGCCCTTCAGATGCCAATATCAGATAAGAAAGGACTCCCTTTCTTTTCTTCTGGGGTCTTCAGAAATAAGTACTTCAATCAGGATGCCCCCACAACTGATCTGGAAAGGGGTGAGCTCTCTTGGAATTTCTTTCAGGGCACTAGAATGTTGAGTACACATTTATTGTGTATCTACTCTATGCAAAGTACTGCACTAGATTTTTCCTTCTTGATCTAAACATCTTATTATTTGGGTCTGGGTAACTCCTAGTGTAGAAAATACCTCTACCAATGCAGATATCTACTAAGATAATAAATCTGGTAGATGCTGAGATGCAGTGACAAAAATGAAAGTCCCGGGTCTTAAGGAACTTCACAAGATCAGCAAGCAAGAATTTTTTTTGAAGTATTTTCCTTCAAGTAGTTTACACTATATTGGGAGGATACATATGCAGATAATTTGAGGAGGGTGAAAACACTAAAATAGATCAGGAAAAATTCCACTTAGAAGGTGGTACCTGAATTGCATCTTAAAAGCAGCATTCTAAGAAGACAAGGAAAGAACCAAGAAAGAAATGCATTCTAGGCATGGGGAAGACGGGAAAAAATCTGTACAAAGACACAGAAATAGAGAAATGGTATGAAGTTCAGGGAATGGAAAGCAGGTCATTTTGTTGTAATGTATGTGTGAAGAGAGGCAATGTGAAATAAAAGTTAAGCTGGGATCTGTATTGAGAAAAGCTTTAAATGCTAAGGGAGGGAATTAGTCCTCTCTCCTCGAGGCAGTAGGAGCCATTCAAGATTCTTAAACAGGAGTACCTTAGTCAGGCCTGTGCTGAAACACAGTTTTCGCATCTGTATGAAGGATGGAAAAGGGGAAGACCAGGGAGATCAGTTAGGAAGCTGAAAATAATTCAGGCGAGAAGGAATTAGAACCTCAGCTGAGGTGGTGACCACATAAGAGGAAAGTAACAGATTCAAGAAATGTGAGGATAAAAGCAAAAATACTTGGCAACAGTTGGAGGAACAGTAGTGAAGAGACTGAAGAACGAAGGGCTCCTCTAGGCCCTTTATGTGGTGATGGGAAAGGGGTAGAGGAATGGTAGGGTTGGGTTTGGGGACCTGGGAGATAAATACATATGAAGAAACCCCTCCCCCCAGGTCCTTTTCTCCTCTTCCAGGAGCATAGAGTCTGCCCATCTGCAAGGAAGAGAGTTGGGTCTTAAAACAGCTAAGGTGATGAAGTTGTCGGAAGTGTTTTTTATGGAGGATGGGGAGGTGGGGGAGAGTGAACAGAGATATCTCATTTAAGGACAAGTTGAGTTTGGGAAGCTAACAGAACATCCTGATGGAGATGCAGGAGGTGGCTGTTTGGGGACTAACACTCAGGAGAAAGAATAGACCTGGTTATTAAGATCTGGGAGCCACTCACGTAAACAGGTGGCAAGCAAATAACCTCAACAAGAAAGTGGGTATATTAAAAGAGAGTCCACAGAGCCTTGTGAGGGACACTGGGCAACTTCCATAGTTAGGGAGCTGGACATGGATAATCCAACCAAAAGGATTGGGAAAGATGCATCAGAAGGGTAGGAGGAGAACCAGAAATTGGTAGTGTTACACGTTAAGGGAAAAGACAAGAAGAGCAACATGATGGAATGGAAAGAGCTTTGGAGTCAGAGAGCCTGAATTCAAATCCTGCCCAACACTTCTTTTCTGTATTATATGGGCAAGTCACAACCTCTCCAGGTTCTATCACCATGTCTATAAAATGAGGTTAGACTAGATGACCTCTAAAATCCCTTCCAAGAGAAGAGATGGTGAACCATTCCAAAAGTTGCAGAAGAGGTCACAAACAATGAATCAGTAAAAGTCATTGGATCTAGCAATTAAGTCACTGGTAAATTTGGGGGGAAGAGTTTCAGTTGAGTTGTGGAGTCAGAAGTCACATTACAAGAAGTCACATTGTGGAGGGAAAAAAAACCTTTTTCTAGTAGTTTGGTATGAAATGGAATAAAGGCACAGTCAATAGCTTGAGGGAAAGAGGGAGTTGGGTGAAGGCATTTTAAGGATGAGGAAGATCTGAGCCAATAGTAAACAGTTTGATAAGACTGAAGATGAAAGGCAGAGGGGTCTTCTAAGGCTGGGCTTAGTTTAAGAATCAGTGTTTAAGGGACAAGCTCCCAGAGGTGATGAGGAGGGATTAGATCAAGCGCTGATCTAACTAGCCTTGGAGAGAGGGGCCAACATCTCAGATAGAGACTATAGCAAAAGAAGAGTGAATGGTGCTCACTGGGAACAAAGCACTGGGAGATGCAATGGGGATGCAAACAGAGAAGAGTGCTTCCTGCCCTCAAAGAGCTCACTTTCTTATAGGCAGAGACAACACATAAAAGTTTCAGCTGCAGCTCAGATGAAAATGCCTCATGGTCCTTGGTACAGCTTCAAAACAAATGGTATTATGAATGTCTTCTTTAATATGTCCACTCACACAACGTATACATTTCTGACACTAAAACATGTAACAAAGTGAGGATTTTGGCAGCAAGAACTCTCTTCCAGGTTTCACTGGCTGTGCCTGATGAGGAGGCAGGGTCTTTGCCACTTGCTGAAACAGTTGCCAGACTGAAACTCCTCAAGTTGATTCCTGGATGATGGGAGGGGAAATGGTGGGTTGGGGTAGAAGGGAGACTACTATTCCCAAGACTGCTGAGTTCCAGACTTTCCTTCCAAGGTCTAAGGTAAAAAAGTAGGTGAGGGAATGGCTATGGTTTGACTTACATGGCACAAGTGCCTTAATACAAGTTCCCTTGTCTACCCTGCTGATAGCAGTCTTTCAGCAATTGGTGGAGGTGGCTTACCTCTTCTTCACAGGGTTGCTCCTCTGGAGATTTGGAGGCTAGATTGGAAGCAAGGCCAGAGGTCTGAGAGTTGCTGCTTTTTCTGGGGCTCTTGAGCTTGCCAGCCCATCCATGGCGGTTAGTCAGTGATTACTGATGATGTTCTAACAACTTGCAGTTTATTCTCCACGGGGCTGCTCCCCATCCACCACGGCTTTAGAGGCCAGGCTCTAAGTAGGGTTAATGATAATAGAAGGCATTGCTATTCCCAGGGCTCTTGGGCTTAGGGTTCTGGACTGTCTCCATGAGGGTATCAGTGGAAGTAGTAGTTGAGGTGAACCTGACACATACCGCCACTTGGCACTCTCCCTTGGGGATGTGATGAAAGGTCTGGAGGTGTAACAAATGGGCAAAAAGGGGAGAAATGAAATAGGAGACCTGAAAAGAGATTTTGCTGGAGAAGGGAGAAGGGAAGGTGGTGTAGAAGGCTTTAAGGGAAATTTGGAACAGTCGCTGTAGGGAATATGGTTAATTATGGGAGAATAAGAGAATTACCATGCAGCAGAAAGGGTCTGGATTGAGACAGCAACATGAATTTGTAGCAGGTCCATCAGCAAGTCTGTGTAGCTTCTAGCAGCAGCACATAACATTCAGCCAAACAAAGCACTCAGCAGCATTTCAGCAAGATGGGAGTTCGATGATAGGACAAACCAGGGCTGACAAAATATAATCAGACATAAGACAAGGAGCAAGGAATTGGAGAATAGAACGCCATGAGGAAAGTGAAGCCAGAGCAAACCTGGAAGAGGTGGAGAGCCAGGAGGTGGTGGTAAGGATGAAGAATAGGGCTGGAAGTGGTGGGATCTGGGAAGAAACAGAAGCATGGCTATGAATAGAAAATATCTGTTCTGGATGACAGAGGTGGAACAGCTCCAAGTTATGAGATCAACACTATATATGAGTTGAGGTAGCGAAAGTACAATTCATGAAAGATAAGAAGATTGATCAATTGGGAGGCAGGGTACTTAAGAGAGATTAATGTTTATATTTAAGCATATACATGTAAACATAGGTGAATACACACGCTGCAGACTTTTTTTAGCTAGCTTTTATAAAGAACATTAAAGCAGAGCACTTCATCAGTATTAGGTACCTAAGAGGCAGCTGGGTGGTGCAATGGATAAAGTTCTTGGCCTGGATTCAGGAAGCCCTGAGTTCAAATTTGGCTTCCCTTACTAGCTATGTGACCCTGAGTAAATCACTTAACCTCTGTCTGCCTCCATTTTCTCCACAGTAAAATGGGGCTAATAATACCTACCTCCAAGGTTGTTGTGGAGATCATAGGACGTATCTGTCGAATGCTTACCACAGTAGATCTGTTAGTTCTTATCTCATTTTATCCTCACAACTGTTATTTCCATTTTGCTGATGCAGAAACTGAGGCAGAAAGAGATGAAGTGACTTGCTGAAGGTCACACAGCTAGGATTTGAATTCAGGCCTTCCTGACTCTAGGCCTGGCACTCTATCCTCTGTACCACCTAGTTGCCTCTGACAGTTCCATGCCTGAACACTTTCTCCTGTGGGTACCACAGCCCATGAGTATCTGCTTCTCTAAGTTAGTGATGGCAGCCTGAATTCGGATACACAGAATTGTCTATTCATCTTAAAATGGATCCATGATCTCATCTGTCTGTGATCTTATCAGTGCATGCTACCTCCTCCAGTGCAGATTGCACCTGCCCTGTATACCTTCCTATTCTATGAATTTCTTGTCCACATCCTGTCATTAATTCATCATAATATATTCACTGTACCTAAAACTTTCTCAGACCCACTTAATGTTTTGTGGCAAAACAGCACATGATCATTCTGTTATCCCTAACTCTCATTATATGATTTGCTCACCCCTTTTCCCATCACCCATATCCCTGCTGATGCACATCTTTTGTCAAGTGTTACATTTTGCTCACCTAACCCCTTAGGTCTCCAGCAATTTTGACTCTTCTGATAAGATATGCCATCGTTCCCATGTCTGGGAGATTATCAGTATAAAAAAATATGGCTCTACTAATAATTTGCATTTCCACATCACTTTTAAGTGTGGTAGAAGGTTCCATCCTCACGTCCACTGGGATTGCATCAGCACAGTGCCTCCCAGTGAAGAAAGCTCTTACTATCAATATACATGAGGAAATCTGGGGGCAGCTTTCACAAATGTCTGTAAAGTAGTGGAGTTAATAGTGGCAGAGTACTTTCCCAGGGTCACACAGTGTATTCAAGGGGGGACTTGGGTCTTTGACCGAAAACTGGCACATTATAACAGGGCCTGGATGTTTGTTCAATTTAACAGTCCTGTGAGGTGGGTGAGGCAAATATCCTCAATTTGCAGATTTTGCAGACAAAGGGTTTCAGAGATATTAAGTGACTGAGCCACAGTCACACTGTTAATAAATGGTCACTTCATGCTCTGTCTTTCTGCTTGTCTTTGCATTTTCAGCACTTAGTACAATACCCAGCACACAGTTAAGTGCTCAGTGCTTAGTGCTTTGTTTTATTTTGCTTCTTGACTCTTTAGCTCAATGTTCAATTACTTTCCATGACATTACAGTTTATCCCAGGATGGTAGGGCGTTACATAGGCCACTCAGAAACTGATCTAGTTTTGATCCCTAAATATTCCTTTGACCCTTTGAGACCACTTTTGTTTAGCTCAAGAGAGAAGTGTGAATTGGAGGTTGTTGCAAGTATGTCAGAAGGTGAATGAAGTGTGAATGTTCCCCTGGCATTTCTCTACCTACATGTATAGGACCACTCATACCATCTCAATCATTTGGATAATTAAAGGAAAATTGGTTTTGTTAAAAAAAAAAAAGGGGGGGGGGAGGGAGGAAAGTTGTGGAAGGAGAACTTTTTCTGACCAAATTAACATAGCTTCAATTAAACTAACATACATGTTCAGCTCACTGTAACAGACCATGGGAAAATAGATGATAACAATATAGTAACAACCTTCAAGGAGTTTATAGTTGAAAGTTCTGATTGCTGAGACTATTTGGGGCTATTTGTGCTATTTAAGGTGGGGAACACTCAAATTTAGGGATTATACATGTTTCCCCTCACCTTCATTGTGATACGGGCCATTTTGAGCTCATCTATGTTTGGGGGCAGGAATCATGAGTTGCTAGGACACAGTCCTCTTGGGTAGCATGTCTTAATGTATTCCAGCCTTGATAGGGGGGAGTAAGTGAGCTATATTTTCATGTTGCACATCTTTCTATGTGTTAGCCCTCTCATTTGAAATTATATGGGTGGTCTTATGAATATGTGACCATATGATATACAAAGATCTAGAGTTAGAAGGATGCACCCCAACCCCATCATTTTTATAAATGAGGAAACTGAGAGCCTGAGAGGTTAAGTGAGTTGCCCAAGGTTGCACAGATACTAAGCAGAGCCAAGATCCTAATTTGCATCCTATCATTCCATTTATAGTGCTCTTCCCACAACACCACATGTTAAGTGATTTGCCCAGGGTTACAACCCCCATTATGTGTCAGTGGGACTTGGTCTTCTTGATATGTCACTGTAGAGACTGAACAGGTGGAGTATATATTTGTGACCCTGTCATGCTCTCCCTGTTTTACAGCATAAGTGAGCCAGGGAAAGGGTTCAAAGGGATCTAGAAATCTATCCTGCATCTGTGTGACCTTCTCCCTTCCATCATAAAGTCACAGCTCTACGACTGGAAGGCATCCTAAGCCATGTGGCCCAGTGCCATCATTTTACAGTTTTAACAGAGATTTGGAAAGCTAAAGTGACTTACTGGGCCAAAGTCAAAGGAAAGAGTAAGCCTCAGAGAAGGATTTGAACCTACGTTCTCAGACCCTAGAGGGACTCCTCTTTTCCACTGTGCCGTGATGTCCCAGGCCCACATCTTCATGCATTCACCATGCACGCTCTCTGAAAGTAGGATTCGCTTTATACTACTTGGCCACACCAAGGAATGCTGGTGGCAGTGGGTGGAAGTTGCAGACAGGAAGATTTCAACTCTACAAATGGGGGAGGTGTATTAATAATTAGAGCTAAAAAAAGTGGAAGGGGGAGGTTCACTTCCTTATCAAAGGAGGTCTTCAAGCAAAGGTTCCTGAGGATGTTGGAGAGGGGAGTCCTAAGAATCACAGAAGAATCCTTGAAGACATCTGAGGCTCCTTCCAGCTCTAAAATTATGTTTAACAAGTGCCCATGATTCAGGGACAAGAGAACTGGTTTCTCTGTGATTTCTTAGGAGTCAGCCTTATGATTTTATATTTTATATATAGCCAAAAATCATTCATCACAAGGCCTATCCAATATAGGACCATTAATGAATACTCCCCATCCCATAACCAGAATCCAGTAACCATGGCAACACCAACAGCAAATTCTTGAGTGGGAACTTCCTGCTGAACAGCTCAGCTCTTAAAGAGCTTTCTTCACAATTTTGAGGTAGGTGGGGAAAGAATTATCCCCATTTTACAGATGGGGTAACCAAAGAGATGGTTTGCTTATGGATACTGATCAACTAGTGAGCAGTGAAAACTGAGTGGAACCTAGGTTTCCTGACCTCAAATCCACTTAGCTTTCTTCTGCACGCTCCAGTGACAGGATTGGTCTTTCTTAGCCCTGCGGAGGGAGCTGTGCCAGATCCTGTGACAGGGATTTATCCCAAGTCCCAGATGGAGAAACGGTTGTCAGTAGCCAAGAGGTGGACAAACCACTTGGCCAGAAATTTGTTCTCAGACTTCTGGCTGTTTCCACGGCGGGCGGGACAGTTGCTGCCAAGCTAAGCTGTCCCAGGTGGAAGGGAAGGAAGCTTCCAGTTGATTCTTGGGTCCTTTTTCCAGGTGCTGCTAACCGGCAGGAATGGAGCTTCGTTCAAGCAGTCGACCAGTATCAGACAGCCAGAGCTGCTACAGCATCACCGTCCCAGGTAACGCTGAGTTACAGAAGCCATGACCTTCCCAATTCCAATCCCTTACAGATTCTGGGTTTAGGGGAATCAAACCTCCACCTCTAACTCTGCCTTCCTTCCCCACCCCTCCACAGGGCCAGACTCCCCCGAGGCCGTCTGAGACGGAGCCGGTGGCGTGGGCGCCTCTTTTAAGATGACCCGAACGGACCCACCGGATCTGCTGGTGTCGACCGTATACCAAGACATCAAGGTGGCCGCCCCGGGCCCCGTAGCCAGTGGCCCGCCATGTGAAAGCCCAATGTCCCGGCCCGCGGCTCCCGCGCCTTTCAACAAGCGCCACTGCCGCAGCTTTGATTTCCTAGAGGCGCTGGACGGGCCGGCCATGGAACCCCGGGGTCCCGAACGGCACCAGCAGGAGCCGCCCCCAGTGGCGCAGCGGTTCGCACCACCAGGCCCTGAGCCTGCTCGGCCCCGCCACCGCGGAAAGGATGGGGAGCCCAAGCGCCGGGCCCGCTCCAAAAGTGCTCCCAGGGCTAAGACCAACCTGGTGCCCGCGCCCGCGCCCGCCTCACCCCCAGTCACCCGGAGGGGCCGCGAAACGCAGAGGGTCCCACCCCGCGAGCCCCCTTCGCCAAGGCGAGAGCCCACCTACCCAGCCATGCGTGCGTTGGCCAACGAACTACACCCCATCAAGCTGCAGCCG
Organism: Potorous gilbertii; assembly: GCA_028658325.1. NCBI lineage: Eukaryota > Metazoa > Chordata > Mammalia > Diprotodontia > Potoroidae > Potorous > Potorous gilbertii. The sequence goes on along the minus strand of CM053769.1, from coordinate 294,956,566 downwards.
CAGCGCAGTAGCGCTAACCGCATTTCTCCCCTCTGCCCTGCCAGCCGCTGCGTTCCGCCCCCAGAGGAGCCCCCTCGGGCCCCAGCCCCGGCCCCCCACGTACGCTGCCGCGTAGATATTAAGCCTGATGAGGCAGTGCTGCAACACGCCGCCCGTGGGTCCCGCTCTGTCCCCCCAGTAGAGAGCCAAGCCTGGGCACGTGTACCCTTGCCCCCCCGAGGGCTCACGGTGCCTGGGCCTCGCCACGTGGTACTGTCGCGCACGCCCACGCCAAGTGACTCCTACAGCGGGGAGACACGAGCGCTATACTGCGACGGTCCCTTCCCTGGGCCGCCCTCCCGCGACTACTCTGAACGGGGCTGCCCCCCTTTCGCTGCCCCGCCCGGCCCCACTAAGTTCTTCTATACAGAGGAGCCCAGTGGCTACCCAACTCTGCCAGCCCAAGCTTTCGACAGTTACGGTGCCCGCCCCTATCCCGGGCACGGCCTCCAGTCCTACTACTCTGAGGAACCTCAAGGGCCCAGCCCTCCACGGGGCTACTATATGGAGGAAACCCGGACCTACCCTATCCAGGAACCCCCTACTCGTTCCTACTACGGGGAACCCCCCCGTTCCTATGGTCCCCGCTATGGAGACGACCCCCGCTACATAGATGATTCTCGAGCCTTCTCTTCCCGCTTTTTCTATACTGAAGACTATACCAAGTACCGCGAACGAAATGCCCTGTCCAGGACTTACCCGTACCCCCGAGGGGGAAGCCAGTCCTGGGGAGACTGGCAACCCCTACCCTATCGCACGCTGCAAGTTGCCCCTCTACCGCCTCCCGGCCCCGGGGCACTGCTATCCTCTTGGCACGGAGGCACTGGCACCAGCCCACCTCGGCTGGCCACAGACAGCCGCCACTATTCTCGCTCGTGGGACAATATCCTGGCGCCTGGCCCACGCAGGGAGGACCCTCTGTGCAGGGGCCGCAGTTACGAAAACCTGCTGGGCCGGGAGCCAAGGGAGTCCCGGGGCCTCTCCCCCGACGGCCGGCGGCCTCCGGTTGTGGTCAATCTGTCCAGCTCTCCCAAGCGGTACGCGGCTTTGTCACTGTCAGAGACATCTCTGCAGGAAAAAGGCCGGGCTGGGGAAGGACCGAGCCGCGCCTGGTATGTCACCCCGGAGATCACCATCACCGACAACGATCTGCGGGCTGCCGAGCGTCGGGTCGGGGGCTGGGAACACCTCGGAGGCCGCCCTCCTGCCCCGGCCCCTCGGCCCCCTGCTCGTGACGGCCCCGCCTCGGCTCGGCAGCGCAGCCTGGAGCAGCTGGACGAGCTCATCACCGACCTGGTCATTGACTCCAAGCCCCCCACGGGTTCCACACCGCCGGACAGTGACAGTCTGGGCCGCCAGCTGCGCCAACTCCTGAGCGAGGGGCAGACCCGGGGACCACCTGAGCCGGAGCTGGGGCCCGAACCCGAGGCCGAGCCAGAGCCCGGGTCGCCCACCAGCCCGGATGTCCCACGCCGGGACGAGACGGCTGGCGGCTCCCCGGAGCTGAGCGCGGACGAGGACGACCTCATGACGTGCTCCAACGCCAAGTGCCGCCGCACCGAAACGATGTTCAACGCCTGCCTCTACTTCAAGTCCTGCCACAGCTGCTACACCTACTACTGCTCGCGCCATTGCCGCCGGGAGGACTGGGACGTGCACAAGGCCAGCTGCGTGTACGGCCGGGTGGGCAGCGTGTGCCGCCACGTGCTGCAGTTCTGCCGCGAGAGCCCGCCCGTGCACCGCGCCTTCTCGCGCATAGCGCGCGTGGGCTTCCTGTCGCGCGGCCGCGGGGTCCTCTTCCTGGGCTTCCCCAGCCCGGGCTCGGCAGAAAACTTCCTGCAGTTTGGCCTGGAGAGCCTGCTGATGTCGCCCACTTACCTGTCCCTGCGCGAGCTGGGCGGCTACGCGGACCCGCTGGGCGGCTATGGACAAGAGCTGCAGGCCGCCGGGCGCCAGTACGAGCCGGCCGAGTGCTTCTTGCTCAACGTGACCGTAGCCGTGGGACCCGACGTGCCGGCGCGGCCGTCGCCCAAGAGCCCGGTGCCCACTGTGCGCAAGTTCGCTAAGGTGGCGCTGGCGACGCCCGGGAGTCCCGAGCGACGACGGCGCGCGCCTCGGCGCGAGCCCGAGATGGAAACGCTGATCCTGACGCCACCGCCGGGCACCGCGGGCCTGGGCCAGGAAGGCGAGGCTGGGCGGCGCGCGCGCGAGGTGGCCTTCATCCACATCCAGCGCGAGCTGCGTCTGCGCGGGGTCTTCCTGCGCCACGAGTACCCGCGAATCTATGAGCAGCTCTGCGAGTACGTGGAGGCCAATCGGCGCTTCACTCCCACCACCATCTACCCCACGGACCGTCGCACCGGCCGCCCTTTCATGTGCATGATCATGGCCGCCTCCGAGCCCCGAGCCCTGGATTGGGTGGCCAGTGCCAACCTGCTGGATGACATCATGTGACAGCCCCTGCCCCTGCCCTCTCTCTCTCACACGCACACGCACACGCACACGCACACACACCCCACCCCCTCCTAGGAGCATTAGGTTTTGGACGCGTGTCTCCAACCGCCTTGGATTCCCAACTGCCTTTCTAGATTGGGCCTCGCACCCAATGGCCTCTCCTAGCCTAGACTCCGTCCCACATCCCGACCAGTCCCTGGTTGTGGCCCCACCCTCAATTAGCCCTTCTCGCCTTTGGTTCCGCCCCAGGCTCCCCACTCCTGGCTGTGTGGCCTGGTCCCTAACCTCTCCCACTGGGTGTGGCCCAGCCCCCAACTTCCTGTCCTGAGAGGGCCCTGTCGGAACCATTCTTGGTTTTGCCGCCTTTCCCCATCTACTCTGCTTAGTTTTCTCGTCAGTTGACCATCTCTTTCCACCCTCCTCTGCTTTCCAGGTAGACTGATGGTGTAGGGGCTGCCCCGGGACTCGCCCTGCTTTTTCCTTGCTTCTGAGGGAAGTGCGTAGGTGGGAATGCAGAGGATCCTTGCTTTGGAGCAATTCGGGGAAAGTGCACCGGCCCAGGCCACTGTCTGCCCATCATTCTTGCCTATTCCCAGGCCACTCTTTTGTCCTTTGCTTTCTGCAATCTCTGCGGGTCACCACCACCACCACCACCACAAAAAGAGAAAATGAGTCCCTTACCTAGGATGTGTAGGTCACAGGCCCAGGGTGAGGAATTTGTTCCTTTCCTTTTCCCCATCCCCACCTACAGGTGCTTTTCCATGCCCACTCATCATCCCCCTTCTGAACTTCTTTATTAACCAAAGCTACAGTTTAGTCACTTTAAATACCCTTATCCTACTCAGGTCATTCCCAAGTAGGATTTGGAGAGAGGCCTCCAGTTTCCTTCAAATTGAGAAGATACAGACTAAGTTCCTGCCTTTTCCCTGCTGTCTACCCCATACCCAACCTCATCTGGATTCTAAAACTGGACTTTCAATCATTAAAGATAGAACTAGGGGAAAGGGTGCAGGGCAAGGATGGTGCTAGGCAGGATCTGGATGCACAAGGTCTGTTACTTTAGCTTCCCTCCCCCTGCCTTCCCAATCCATTTTACAGAGATGTTGGGTGTGTGGGGGGGGGGGTGTGGGTGTGGGTGTGTGCGTGTAATTGGGGAGAGGGGAAAGCAGGGCCTAACCTGAGACTTTTCTCTCTTTGGAAAAAAATGTTGCCAGTTCTAAGGGAGGAGATAAACGTGCCTGTTCATATGTTTGTGTACACATCTATAGGTAGGGAGCCTGTGCCCCAAGAGAGTGGGCAGGTGTTCACATACTAGATGCCTGTGGTTGAGTATATTGTCACCTACTTGAATTCATGATCTTTGAAAAGAGTTTCAGAGGGAAGAAAGCTGTATAAACCTCCAGCTTTATCATCCGATGATAAGCCATATTCCTGCCCCTAAACACCAATTCCATTCTCTAGCCCCAAGAGAAGATAATGAAGGGAAGACAAGGTCACTGTGCCATGTTAGACACAGGAAATGCTGCTGCCTAAATGGCTGGAGGAAAGCAGGCAGGATTTTCCCTGGGCTTCTGGAATGAGAACGTCCATGCCCAAACTCTCCCCCTACCATGTATCAGACATATCTCCTTTAGGCAGAGCCCTGTCTTAGGAGTTAGGGGAAGATGGTAATATAGTTCCCATTATCTTAGAAAGCTCCTAGTCTGATAATGGAGCTAGGATGAGCACATACATAACATTAATATATTTATTAGAATACATTTATATACATATATATTAGAACTTTTAATTTCATCAGTGTGACTTCACAACTGATATAAATCACAACTTCCTTCATACCTTAGTAATCAATCTTCAAGAGATGCTGTGACTGAAAAAAAATTCACCTGACACTCAACTTCCTGGTGATGAGGCCTTCCAAATTTAGCTAGACTGGTTCTCAGATGACAGATATATATATATAAGCCATTGCCAGGCCTAAAGTTGTACAATATGTTAGTACCAGCCAAGGCTTGTATTCTGCTAGCATAACCTTTTAATATGGATCATCTGAATGTCATAATGAGGCAACAGAGGATGACTTTATTGAAGAATGTATATGTGCATATAAAAATATATGCACAAACACATTTGACCAACAAATATTTATCAAGCACATACTGTATTCAAGGTGCTGTAGACACAAAGACAGAAAACAAAACAGTGCCTGACCTCAAGGATCTTATATTCTATAAGTGGAAGTGTGGTGGGGGGGGGTGAAAAGGGAGACAGGGATAACATGTTCACAAGTAAGATAAAAGGCAAGCAAAGCAAGAAAGGCTTTATTTACCAAAAAAGGAGGAGAGGGGAGATATGGCATATGAGCAGAGCCTTGAAAGCATTCTGATGAGTGGAAATACCTAACTTCAGCAGAACAGAGATACTCCAGTTTAGAGTTATTGGGAAGAGGAGGAGAATATGGGAAGGAGAGATTCTCGAAGAGAATCAAAGGATGGATAGATAGATGCAGGAATTAGAGCAAGGCTATGGGAAAAAAAGGAAAAGAGTAGGAAAGCCTGAAGTAGTGAGGAGAGGCTGAGAGCAGTGAGGGTACAAAAAGGACATTGGTCAGGCAGTACATACTAGTCTCTCTCTGGATCTGAACATTCACTTGGAAATGTGTGTTGCAATAAGGTGGAGAAAAGGGGGACATTTCCTGCTATTAATGTTCATAGGATAAGAAGAAAATAGAAAAATCTCTACATAGTAACAAATACCAAGGATATACTCAAGTGCTAATAAAATATCACAAGATCAGTATAAGGTGAGATTAGTCAGGTAATGCTTTCTGGAGGAAATGGGATTTGAGTCTATTTAGGCCAAACAAGGGGGTCACGGACTGATGAAAAAAAAAGAAAAAAGCATTTCAAATCAGGAAACACCAAGAACAAATGCACAGAGATGAAATAGGCCAGAGAGTAAAAGATGGGAATTGGAAGTGACATTTTAGTTAAAGTATTAGAGCTGAGACAGCAAGCTGTTTTGCTAGAGTGAAGTGGAAGGTTTATAGAAGGTGATGGAGTGAGGAGAGATGAACAGGGACTTTAAAATCATGCTGAAAAGTTACATATGATAGACATACACAAAGAGACTTTTTCTGTGCCAATGTCCATATGCCTTCATTTAGATCTTGCTGTGTCCTCTAGGACCAAGCCTCTCTGAATCTGTTTTCCCATGAGTAACATGAGCCCATGAGTTAGATTAATTCCTGTGTTCCAGAAGATGCAATTAGATTGGTAATTTCTTCACTCTCACCCCTTGGGGATCCCAGGTTTCCTCCTCTCCATTCCCCTCCAACCCAAGCGGTATCTCTCATTCTCAGGCACACAAGCAACAGGATCCAGGTGGAGTGGCTAGAGAACTATGGCAAGGTCTCCCTTCAGGGTATTTTGTCCCTCCCAAACTTGTCCCAGGTTTAAGTTCACTCTTCCTGTGTGTCCTCACACATATCTCTTCTCTATGTCTGTATTGGGAGAAGGGAGCCGACTTCTCTCTTGTCCCATCCTCAAATCTGCATTAACCTCTCCCTGTCCTTTGGAGGGACAGACTGCTTTGGGCCTGAAATTCTCCATCATGGAAACTGCTTCTAGGAGTGGGGTGGGGAGAAAGCTGAATTAGAGAGGCACCGTGACCTCGGAGACTAGGAGTGGCTTGGAATCCTATGTATTTATGGCCAGGGGATGAATAATGAAGTGGGGTGGACTCTGGGGACCTAACTCAGATCATCTGTCTCTAAGCTGCACAGTTGGCCTTCAGTCCACTTGGTCTCTTACCTTTACGCCCTGGCCGAGAATCTCTCCCCCACCCCCACCTTCTCCTACCACTCTGTCCAGCTGGGAGAAGAGAGGAAAATTCCCCTTCTTTCCCACTACTGGTGACGGAGGAAGGGCGCAGAAGAGATTTATGAGCGTATATCCTTCCCACTCCTGGTTTCTTTTTCACCATTGCGTGTTTGCATGGCGGCTCGCAGCTCCTTCACGTCCCTGCCTCTTTTTCCCATAAATTTAAGTTGCACCAAGGAGCCGAAAGAGGAAATGGGTTCGCTGGCCCCGCTTTGCCACCCCCTCTGTTTGGCTATAGTCAACCCTACCCTCCCCATACACACAACGCCACGGGATCCCTAACTCCAGTCCAGGATATGCTCCGTGCATGAATATTTCGTTATCATGCGTGGAAAGCTGCATCCTGTTCACGCCCTCGAACAGGGTCCTGGGAGGCCGAGAGGGGGAGGATGGTTCCCTGAAAGAGAAACGATTATTTCAGAGGTGGTTGGAGTTCCTTCAGATAATCATAAAATAGAACTTGAATGTAACTTGACTGCAGCGTCTTTTTGCTAGGGATGGGAAGGAGGGAACTGGCAGACGGGGAAACAGTACCCTGGACAGCAGTCCTATGCAATTCTCTCCGAGGAGGGATAGCGGGGAGACTTGACGGACTGAAAGGAAAGGAAAGAGAAAGAATATCACAGCTGAAAGAAATCTTAGTGAAATCTTTCCCATATAGGGAACTAAGGCTCAGAGAAAGTAAGGAGGGAAAGGGTGGTAGAATCGAAGTCTCCTGAAACTCAGTCCACATCAAGGCTTCTGATGCGTTTTCTATCTACCACAAAGCACAGCTATTATCCACCCTCCCACCCAGCCACTCTACTCCCACTTATTACACTCTAAGTTCCTTTAGAACAGAAATAGATCTTTCTTCATCTTTGTATCCATATAGTGCTTGTTCCATTAAACCCATTTCCCATACCAACTCGCAAATACATCATGGAAAGAACAGTGGAGTTGGGGTTAAGGAACCTGGGTTCAAAACCTGACCCTAATTGTTACTACCTTTGGCAAATCTTTCTCTGTTCTAGGCCTCAGTTTCCTTAAAATGAGAAGTTGAATTAAATGGTCTTTAAGGTCTTTTCCACCTCCAGTTCCTATTGACTTCATTTATCCATTTAGATCTATCTAATACCTTCTTAAAACTTTTCATTTGATTCTCTAATTTTTAAAAATCAAATAAAACCAAAATCCATCAATCTAGCATTCATACCATCTGGCCCCAATCTTGCCTTTCCCTCCAGCCTTTTGTGGTGAGTAATGTAAACTGAGGTACATACTCTGAGCAAAAATTAGTTTATTAACAGTGATTTGCATAACTTAACAAAGCAGGTCAGACTGGCCACCTCAGTAAGGCTAGCAACCCCGACGAGAAGGGGTGACCCTCTTTCTTGACACACAGTAATGGAGGGAGTCTGGGTAGTTTTGGAACATTGCAATCCCCTAGAAAAAGTGGACTGGCATTCAGGAATCATGCTCTTTTCTGACAATTAAGTAAAGTTAATTGTTTTATGGGACTCATCTGCCTCTTGGAATCTTTGTTAGGGGACCATACCACCATCCCGTTGGGGGAAATCAAATCTCCCCTAATTGCATAAAAACAGTCTTTGGAGGACTGGCACCAGGTTAAACTGGGGCTTACAGACCACCACACGATGTCCCAGGGACTAAAAGCATGAATGGTAGCAACATTCCCTTTCAATTAAACTAACTCAGAGGGAAAATTGCATTCCTGAGCATTCCTCAGGCAGATCCTAAGTCAATTATAAAAATCAAAGTACTGTAAAATCAATTCTATTGTAAAAATCAATACAGTAGAAATCAGAGGTAATATTAACTTTCATCTTTTCACTTTAAGGGGCAACCAAAATGTACTTCGCGGCTTCTGTAGCCTCCCTTGACTCACAGACCGGCCCCCCTTGGAAGCCTTCCCAACTACTGCCCTCCTTCCAACAATGCATCCTCTGCACACAAGGGGGCCGCACCGCTCCTAATTCTGCCTCAACTGTACACGGCCGTCCCTATCCTGTGCTCCAAGCTGCCCCGGAAGGCTCATTGCGGAGCCGGCCCTGCTGCTCTCTCAAGTCAGCGGGCTTTGGCACTCAGTACTTGACTGAACTTGAGTTAGAAACGTGCCCTCTCTGGGCCTCAGTTTCCATGTCTCCCTTCACCCAGAGCTGGGGTCCGGAACACAGCAGGGACTCGGTAATAGCTGAATAAGCATGTCTCGGGTGTGACGTAACAGGCTTTCTCCATAACCCTAAAACCATCCTCCTACACAGTTCTCCCAAAACCCGCAGATCCTCGTTAGTTTGTTCAAGCAGTGGGCGCCCTCCAAAACAAAGACATTTTCCGTTTTCTGGCAGAGAAAATTAAATCGCCTTTCCTCTTCCGTAGTTGAACCTTTCCCAGAACGACAACAACCACGTGGTCCGTGACCACCTAAGCTCTGATTGGTCCATCCTGGGGCTTCTAGGATTCGGTTAGTTAGTCGCACCGCTAGGGAAGGAACTCCAGACAATGCGATTGGCCACCCTCCGGGATGCGCCCGCCCTCCACGCGCCGGTCCAGGGAAGAGGGAGAAAGCGTGTAGAGCATTGCTGGGAGGGGCCGGTTTGCGCGTTGGGGAAAGATGGCGGAGGCCGACCTCGCTCAGATCCCGGATGTGGACATCGATTCCGACGGTGTCTTCAAGTACGTGCTGATCCGAGTACATTCTGCGAGGGACTCCAAGTCTGACGGCCAGGCCGGCCCCAGCAAAGAGATCGTGCGCGGCTACAAGTGGGCGGAGTACCACGGTGAGGAAGGACCAGACGCGGCCATGGGAGGGGCGGGGGGTGGGGGAAAGGGTGGAGTCTAGGGAAGAGAGGGAACGAGCCCATAGGCTGGGCCCTCAGCGGGCGGGGCGGGGCCTGCAGTTAGTCCGAGGTCAGGCCCGAACCCCACGTGGACCCGAGGGCGGCTTCCCTGGGCGACTGTAAAACCCTCTTGGTGGCTCCTTCCAGCGGCCAGCTGCGTCAGTTCCTGTGCCCTCCTCCCGAAGCCCAGGGGCCCCCGCTGCCCACAGAAGGCTGTGCAGTTGTTTTCATCTCAGTAACTACTGTGGTACAGTGGAAAGAGCATTGGATTTGAAGTTTGAGTGCCTGAGTTCAAATCCGTGCTCTGACACTTAACCATCTCGGCCTTGGCAGGTCTCCCAGCCTCGCTGGCCCTTATTTTCCTCATTTGTGAAACTGGACGGTCCCCGAGGCCCCTCCCAGCCCTCGCGTGCCAGGGCAGGAGCATCCCCATCTTGGTGGGAACGCTGCGGCGTGGGAGGAAAGGACACCGAAGTAGGAGTTCGGAGGCCGGGGCGCTCGGCGCAGCCCTGCCGGTGCCTGGGGTGACTTCGGGGAAGTCTTTTGCCATCGAGGAACCTGTTTGTTCTGCTGTAAAATGGGGGTGATTATCCCTGCCCTGTCCTCCTCCTGTTAGGAAGCTTAAAGGAGAGAATTATGGAGTCCAAGAAGTAGATTCAAACGCTGGCTCAGCTACTTTTTAGTATCTTTGCTTTGGGCAAGTCCTTTAGCCAGTTTCTTCTTTTATAAGACGAGGGGATTGGCTTAGATGATCTCTTAAGTTTTACGTAGCTTTGCTCGGTTTTCTATACAGTATCCCATGTGTTCCTCAGACTAACTCAGGGAGTTGTTATCTCATTTTACAGGTGGGAAAACTGAGGTTTTGATGTTAATGACTTGCGCAGGTCACAGCTAGTAAATCCAAGGTTGGATTCTAACTCACGGTCTGAATCAAAAACTGATGAATATGAGTGATACAGCATTTTATAACTCATAAAGTACTATTCACACAAAGAACTGGATTTAGATCCTCTTCCTTGCAGCTCTAACCGAACAACAGGTTAGAGGTTTCTATCGTTATTATTCCTGACGTGAAAGGGACTGTTATTCCAAGCAGAACAAATAGACTCCTTTAGAACTCACTGTTATTTAACTTAGAAATTCATTTGGATAATGCAATAAAAATAATATTCTATTACGCACCATGGAAACATAGATTGAAAATTAATTGGAAACTAAATAATCTAATTCTAATGAATGAGTGGGTCAAAGAACAAATTACAGAAACAATAAATAACTTCATTAAAGAGAATAACAGCAATGAAACAACATAACAAAATTTTATGTTATGCAGCCAAAGCAGTAGTTAGGGGAAAATTTATATTTCTAAACACTTGACATTAGTAAAAATAGAGAACAAACAGAAAAATGAATTGTGCATGCAGTTCAAAAAAATAGAAAAAGTACAAATGAAAACCCTCCCATTAAACACCAAATTGGAAATCCTGAAAATCAAAGGAGAGATTAATAAAATTGCAAGTAAGAAAACTATCGAATCAATAAATAAAACAAGGAATGAGTTTAATGGGGGGTGAAGCAATAAAATAGATAAACCATTTTGGCTAATTTGATTTTAAAAAAAGAAGAAAACTAAGTTACCAGAATCAAAAATGAAAAAGACAAATACACCACCAATGAAGAAGAAATTAAAGCAATTATTAGGAGCAATTTTGCCCAATTCTTTGCCAGTATATTTGACGATCTAAGTAAAATGGATGAATATTTACACAAAATATGAGTTAGCCAGTTTAACAGAAGAGGAAAGAGAATACTTAACCCTATCTCAGAAAAAAAAAAAATTGGACAAGCCATCAGTAAATTCCCTGAGAAAAAAATCACCAAACCAGAAGGATTCACCAGTGAATTCTACCAAACTTAAAGAACAATTAAATCTATTACTACTTAAACTATTTGGAAAAATAGTCAAAGAATGAGTCCTACCAAATTCCTTTTATGCTACAGATATAGTGCTGATACCTAAACCAGGACGAGTGAAAACAGAGAAAGATTTCTCTAATGAATATTGATGCAAAAAATTAAAATAAAATACTAGCAAGGAGATTACAGCAATATATCGCAAGAATCATACACTATGGCCTTGTGGGATTTATACCAGGAATGCAAAGCTGGTTGAATATTAGGAAATGTATCACCATTATTTACCACATAAATAACTTAAACAATAAAAATCCTCTTAATAGATGCAGAAAAGACATTTGACAAAATACAACACCCATTCCTATTTAAAAACTCTAGAAAGCATAGGAATAAATGGAGTTTTCCTTAAAATGATAAGTAGAATTTATTTAAAACCAACAGCAAGTGTTATCTGTAACAGAGATAAGCTAGAAACATTCCCCAAAAGATGAGGAGTGAAGGAAAGGTGCCCATTTTCACTAATATTATTCAGAATTGCACTAGAAATGCTAGCTATTGCCATAAGAGAAGAAAAGTAAACTGAAGGAATTAGAGTAAGCAATGAGGAAAAAACTACCACTCTTTGCAGATGGTATGATGATATACTTAAAAGAATCAGCTAAAAAAGTAACTGAAATAGTTAACTCCAGCAAAGTTGCAAGATATAAAATAAACCCACAAAAATCATTAACATTTCTGCATATTACCAACAAAGTCCAAGACAAAGAATTATATGAATACAGTTATAAAATACTTTTCACACAAATAAAGTCAGATCTAAACAATTGGGAAAATACTCATTTCTCATGGGTAGGCCTAGCCAATATAATAAAAATGACAGTTCTACCCAAATTGATGTACTTATCCAGTGCCATACCAATCAAACTACTAAAAAATTATTTAATAGAGATAGGAAAAATAATAGAATTCATCTGGAAGAACAGGTCAAGCATATCAAGGGAATTGATGTAAAAAAAATGTGAAGGAAAGTGATCTGGCCTTACCAGATCTCAAACTGGTACAAATAATTGCAAAGATGATTACAAAGTGGTAATCATCAAAAATAATCTGGTACTAAGAAATAGAGTAGTGAATCAATGGAATAGATTAGGTACATAAGACACAGTAATAAATGACCATAGTAATCTAGTTTTTGATAAACCCAAAGATCCAAGCTTTTGGAACAAGAACTCATATTTGACAAAAACTCCTGGGAAAACTGGAAAACAGTTTCGCAGAAACCAGGTATAGATCAACAACTCACACCAAGATAAAGTCAAAATGGGTACATGATTTAGATATAAAGGATAATACTATAAACAAATAAAGGGAGCAGATCTATGGATAAGGGAAGAATTTATGACTAAGATACAGAGCATTACAGGTTATAAAATGCATAACTTTGATGACATTAAATAGAGAGGTTTTGCGAAAACAAAACCAATACATCCAAGATTAGAAGGAAGACAAAAAGCTGAGTGGAACTTTTTTTATAGCAAGTGTCTCTAATAAAGGCCATGTTTCTCAATCAAATTTATAAGCATACAAGTCATTCTCCAATTGATAAATATTCACAGGATATGAACAAGCAATTTTCAGATGAAGAAATACAACTATAGTCATATAAAAATGGTCTAAATCACTATTGATTAGAGAAATTAAAACAACTCTGAGGTATTACTGCACACATATCAGATTGGATAATGTGACAGAAAAGGAAAATGATAAATGTTGGAGAAGATGTACAGTTGGTGGAGTTGAGAACTGACCCAGCCATTCTAGAGAGCAGTTTGGAACTATGCCCAAAAGGTGAAAAAACTGTATATATCTTTTGACCCAGCAATACCACCACTAGGTATGTATTCTAGAGATTTTAAAAGGGGTGATGGGGGAAGAAGAACTTCATTGTACAAAAATATTTTATAGCAGCTCTTCTTGTTTTTCAAAAAAACTATATAATAAATTCCACATATTACTTTCAAAACTATCCTGTCTATGCTTTTTTCTCCAAACATCTCATATTATAGAGGAGGAACTAAAATCCAGAAAAGCTAAATGACTTGCCCAATATCACACAAAAGGTAAATCAAAAAGCTAGGATATGAACCTCGACCTATGATGCAAAATACATTTCCAGTACAAAGAATTGAAAACTGAGGGGGATGTCTGTCATTTGGGGAATGACTAAACAAGTTGATCATAATTATGATGGAATACTATTGTGTTATGAGAAATGATGAGCAGGATACTTTCAGAAAAACCTGGAAAGACTTATATGAACTAATGCAAAGTGAAGTGAGCAGAACCAGGAGAACACTGTACACAGTAATAGCAACATTGTATGATGATCAGTTGTGAATGACTTGGCTGTTCTCTGAAATACAAAGACACAAGACAATTCTGAAGGACCTATGTTGAAAAATGATATCTGCTTCCAGAGAAAGAACTGATGGAATCTGAATGCAGATCCAAGCATAGTGGTTTGTTTTTTTAAACTTTATTTATCTTGTTTTATTTTGTCTGTGTTCTTCACAATATAACTAATATGGAACTATGTTTTGCTTGATTGCTTATGTATAACCTTTATCAAATTGCTTACCTTCTCAATGAGAGGGGTAAGAGGATTGAGGGTAGGAGATAATTTGTAACTCAGGTTTGTAAAAATGAAGGTTAAAAATTGTTTTTGCATGTAATTGGAAAAAATAAAATATTAAAGCAAAAAAAAAAAAGACAAATTGATTTGGAACCCCTTGGGGTCAGAGCAGGACTAAATGGATCTGTGGTAACACCAAGATCAAGGCTGTCTTTGTGATATCCCTTTTCTGCAGCTGATATCTATGATAAAGTATCAGAGGAAATCCAGAAGAAGGGCTTTGACTGTGAGTGTCTGGGTGGCGGCCGAATCTCCCACCAGAGCCAAGACAAGAAGATTCATGTGTATGGCTACTCAATGGTGAGCTCTACCTGGAATTATTTTTGCTTAGAGAAAAATGTGATTCCCCTACTTTAGCCAGAGCCTATATCCCTGACCCTACTTGCTGCCTTCTAAATAAATCCATTTATTCAGTAAACATTTAATTAAGTGGCTAGTGAATGCAGAGCACTGGGCGTTGCAAGGGGGCATATAATATATTGCACTACTCAGTATGGGGCTTAGAGTTCAGTAGAAGGATGATTCAGACACAAATAGTTACAATATACAATATTATATGATTAGTGACAAAATATATTGTTTTGTGAGATTTGAGAGGTAGTGTGGTACAGAATGAATCAAGGTGGCCTGTGAGTCAGGAAGACCAAGTCACTTAACTTCTCAGTTAGTCAGTCAATAAACATTTATTAAGCATGGTATATCCACAGGTGTCTCTCAAGGTGCTGATCTGCACAGATACAAGTTTTCAACAGGATCTCCCTATTCTGATGAAATTACAGATTAATAAAAAAATGTGAGGTCTGTCTAAGGAGGAAATTTTATTGCCCTTACTAAATATGTCATTTGTCATTGGCTGGAGAATGTGGATAGCTCAGGAAAACCGATCCCTGTTCCTGGAACACAACTCAAAAGGCACGTGACACCAAGCAACCTTTCACAAGGACATCGAATATATGAAACAAGGTCCACCTACAAAAAGGCAGTCTATGATGTGGGAAGGAAAGGCATTGTTCCCAGACCTGACCTGAGAACTCTCACTTGATTTATGCACATTGGGCATTCATTCCCCTTGGACTGGAGGAGCAGGGCAAGGCTTCAACTTTCAGCTGATGGCCAGTCTACACTAGGGGATCCACTGTCTCCTTAAGGATTTGGCCTGCTCTTAATTGGATCACTGGCTCTGTGGTAGTAATTAGGACTTCTATGTCTGAGTCTCCCTGATCTCCGCAAAGAGGCCATAGTACCTGGAAGCTGGTGAAATATTATGCCCTTAAAAGACTGAAGATTCATTTGTCCACTTCCCTTCTTTTGTTTCCTTTCTATTTCTCTGGGGTTAAGAAATAATAACAGTTAACACTTATATAGGACTTTCAGCTCTGCAAAGCTCTTTACATATATTATTTCATTTTAAACAGGGTGCACCTTATCAAACTCTAAAGGCCACTGGCCCTACTGGCCTATCCCCTTTCCATCTCTCTCTTCAGCAGCAAGAGCCTTTCCCTACTGGCACCCAGAATACCCTGACCTGAGAGCAACAAGGTCATGTTGCTGGCCTGGCTCATGGTATTCAAAGCCTTAGAACTAATTCTGTGATATAATGTAAAGCATGCTGAATTTTGCATCATAGGTCCTGAGGTTCATATCCTAGCTTTTTGATGTACCTTCTATGTGATATTGGGCAAGTCATTTAGCTTTTCTGGGTTTTAGTTCCTCATCTACAATATGAGGTGTTTGGAGAAAAAAGCACAGACAGGATAGTTTTGAAAGTAATATGTGGAATTTATTATATAGTTTTTTTGAAAAGTAACAGATTCAGTTTCACATTTAGTCTTTTTATTTTCTATTATGTACATCGATATTCCCTTTTTTTGGTATTAGAGTTCAGAATTTAAAAAGTGAACTTTAAATGGAAAAATAAAAGAAATTAGACTGAGAGTTATAAACTCTCAGGTTCCTTCTTTTACTAAATTTGTGTGGAATTCGGAGAAGGTGGGAGAAAAAAGAAGAGGGAAAATGTATGTAAAGGTCCAAAGGCTGAGTCCCCCAGCTTGGAGTGAGAGACTACTTCCATTCCCTAGAGCTAGGAATAGAGTTAGAGATTTGCCATCTGCTGTCTCAGGGTGTGCTTCCAGGTAGGCATGGGATGTGTGGCTCATCATGGTGGATGAGAGTTAGGGCTCTGGGACAGAGGAGCTGGGATCCCTGAGAGACCCGAGAATCTGACAGTATTGTCTCCTTTCTATAGGGTTTCGGACGTGCTCCGCATTCTGTCTCGACAGAAAAAATCAAGGCTCACTACCCCAACTATGAAGTCACCTGGGCTGACGATGGTTACTGATGGATCCTGGGTTGCTGCCTGTCTAGGTTGTCAGACCTCTCCTTGAACTCTTGTCCCTTGCCTGTTTGTTACGTTGTGTTGAGGAGACACATTGGTGATACCCTGATGCTTGCCTCCTGTTGTGCCTTCCAGTGCTGTGGTCCCTAGCTGGGCCTCAAGGGGCATTTAGGCACAGAGTCTCCAACTGGAATTAAAAGTGCTGGGCCCTGGTTTGTGTCTATGTGTATGTCAGGCCTTCACTCATCTTCGATACCCGATGTGGATTAAGCACCTGCTGTGTGAAAGACATTGTTCTAGGTGCTGAGATGACAAAGACAAAAATGAAATTCACCTTGCCCTTAAGGATTTCATTCTGTTGAGGGGGGATTCTCCACATACATCGAAATAAGATAAAAAGGGATGAAAAGAGAGAGGGCTTATAGCTGACCCAGAGTGGGGAAGAGAATCAGGAAATACCTCATTTAGGTAAGAGTATCTCTGGGGGACTCCTTTCTGATGTTATGACCACACAAGACCAGAAGGGGTAAGAGCTGGTCCAGTATCTGGGCTTGGCCAGCAAGAGGTCATCCTAGATGCCAGATCTTCTCCCTGCCCTTGGAAAAGCCCCTCCCCCAGTCTTACAATCTGACCTCCTGCTGAACCAGGCCAGGCCTAAGCTGGGTTTGGTTTTGTTTGTTTCCTCATCCTTGACCAAACCAGTCTCTAGGGACAGGAAGAAGGGTCCTGGGCCCATTTTGTGAGGGTCACAGTGAAGAATGCCTCCAGATCAAGCATTGTCTTTTTCATTCTTGCTACATCAAGTACCCGAGAACCTGCTGTTCCCTTTTTCATGGGCATCCGGCCTCCTGTGGCATGAAGGAGCTAGCCAGAGGTCAGTGTGTTGTGAGCTGACTCATCCTGGGGCTGAAGGGCAGGAGAGCACCAGTTCAGTCCCTTTGGGGCCTGATAAGGAGAGGAGGGGAACAGTATCTCCCCCAGCCCCTGTGCCTACTCCTAAGAGCCTGTCTACCCTAGTTTATGACCTGATTGCCTCTGCTTGAAGCCACTATCCTCAAGGACATCTTGGAAAGGGGCCCCAGCAGGACCTTGCGTAACTGAGATCCAGGTTCTGTCTTTGCTTGCGCAGACACCACCCAGCTTAGTAACCGTGCCCCTAAGTGTTCAATTTTCCTGGGTCTATACTCAACAACTTTTGGTAATTCCCGAAACTCAGGAGACTTGGAAATGGATTTATTTCCCTCCTGTGGGCCTCTATTAGTTCCCATATCCTTTAATGATGGAAACTAAAATGAGGTTGGGACCACCTGGGTAAAACCAGGCCTTATTTTTAATATTTTATTCCTGCTTTTTTGTTTTTATACCACAGTTACTGCCTGATATCTACCACCACTCCTGAAACCATTGTAACAAAGACAGTTAAACTGGACCAGTGTAGTGACTGCATCTGGGAAATGATTCCACATTCTGCACTTGTAGTTCTTCACCTCTTCCTAAATAGGGAATTATGTTTTTTCATCGGTTTTCCAGGACAGATTTTAGTCAATGTAATTAATCTACATATACTGCCTTTAAATGTAGTCACTGCTCACATGATTCTCCTGGTTCTAAATCTTTCCATGTTTTTCTGAATTCCTCAAATTTGTGTTTTCTCATGACACAATAATATTCCATTATATTCATACACTAGTTTATCCCAGCCTTTCCCAGTTGAGGAAACTTGTTTCCAGTGTTTTCTGCCGTGGTCCTCCTTGGGGTACAATGCCCAGTAATAGGATCAATCAGTGATTTTTTTCTCAAATAATAACATTTTTCTAAAATCGTGCAGATTTACATTTATAGATGCAATCAAAGGATATGTATAGTTTTCAAAAGAATTGATGTCAACAGACTACATGAAGTAATGCTCCAATTGAATAAAAATTAAAACAACTCCTAGGTCACACCTCACACCTTATATCAGAGTGTAAATGATGACAAAAACCAGAAATAGTCCAGGTGGCAAGATTGTGAACAGATAGGTACACTATCTTTTAGGTAGTAGAGGTATCGCTAATCTTTTTTATGGACTGGACAAATTCACCTTTTTAATGAGTTGGAAAAGTTCCAGGTAGCATCAGAGCAGAGGTATAGTCTCCTTCAGTCTTTTACAATAATAAAATCACAGTAGGCCAGCATGGGAAGAGACCCTAGGGATCACTTGACACAACCCTCACTAGAGATGAGATCTAGAGAAAGAAGTAACATTCTAGGTGACGTTGGGCTGGCAAAACGTAGCCTAGAAACTAGATTTCCTGTTCTCAAGCTGTTCTCCCCCATTCTTTCCATCTTCTGCTGCGTAATACATGCAAAGGAATAGTCCATGAGTTGCTACCTATTCATCTTGAATGAGATGATCAAGTGGTTTCAGGGACCTGAAGCAGGACAGTGAATTTGACCAGAGCCCATTAATGAAGGGGAAGAATGGGCAGAGCCCATTCTCCCATGCAACCCACCAACAGTGGAGTCAGCAATTGTTCCATCGACCCTCACTTGTGCTCCAATGACTTCCCTTCATTCTGCCAATAAACTCCCTCCTCTGCCAAATATGTCCCAGCTCCTCCCACAGTCTCTTATTTAGCCCGCTCTAGCTTTGAGTCACTTAGGCTTTTCTGGCCCTGTTTGAGGCACTCCATTCCTACCTAAGCCTGTTGCATGTAAAAGGCCAATAATCCAACAAACATCCATCTGTGCTGCCTCTTGACTTCCAGTTCCTGCCCAGTTCTCTGGTGAAAAAGGTTGCTTTTCAACTTAAATTTGTTCCGTCTCTGAGGGTCTGATCTTCAACATCTTTCCCATGGTTGATTGGTTGTTCGTGGTCTCACAACAGTGAACCCTGAGGGCAAAGCCAAGCTTATGTTTTTTTCATGTGCTAGACAGAGTACCATTGACTTACACACGAGTGTGGGGCCAACCATTCCTTAGTAACCTCAGTCCTCTTTTGCCCCTTGCTGGATCAGGGAGGCTTAGCCCTGACTCCTCTTTTCTAAGTCAGTCACCCGTCACCCAGTGCACCCTTCTGACTAGTCCACTTCAAAGTGGGTGGATGGCAAACAGGCTAAGGTATTTCTGGAAGTTTGTATCCTGCCATGTGGGGTCCAGGGATCAAGCTCAGACTTCAGTAACCCACCTCCCCCACATCCCATGGGGCCCAAGGGGCATAGCCCTCCCCTCCCTGGAATGCATTTTATAGCCCGATGTTCAGCATTGTCAGCGTTGGTTTGAGGGCTGAGGAGGGGAGTAGAGAACCCTAGGAAATGCTGCTTCCCTGGGATCAGTGCTGTTTAGCAACAATACACTGATAACTGGGGCAAAGTCCCCCCACTTGGGCTTTCCAAGTTCTACCTCCTCCCTGGTCATTGCACAGTCTGTCCTTCTTCGTGACTTCTCTCATCCACTCTCTCTCCTCTGCCCCCATTCCTCTTCACACAGCACCCCTCCTCTCTACTCTGCCACCCACCCTTCCCTAGACAATTTGCCCTGTCCCAGAGATCATGTACCTGTTCCTCCTCCTCTTCCTGGCCCCATGTTCAGGTGAGTTGTCAGGGGAGTCAGTTCCCTGCTGGAAAATTGGGGAGCGTGGGGGAAGAGATGTAGATATTTCCAAGAGGAGCTATGAAGGAGGTTCTCCACCCAGGAGCCTGACTGGGCTTTGGGATCTGGTAGGTGTCTCTTGACCGGGAAGGGTGGGAAGGGGAGCTAGAACCAGATCTTTGAAGAATACCTGCTATTCCTCTGCTCTCTGGCTCCCAGACAGCAGATAGAACACCTAGGGAAGCTAAAGGGAACTCTGCCCAGCCAGAGGGAGAGAAGATCCTGGGGTCAGCTCACTTCCAAGGCTGTTACTCTCCAACATGCTCAAAGTCTCAGGATCCCCTCCTGAGGAAAGAGACTTTATTTGGATCTTATGGGAATGTCACCTGGTTGGGGAGATGCTTTTCTTATCTGCTTTCTTGAGTAAATCCTATCAGACATGAGAATTAGACTCAGTAATAACTCCTTGTGGATAATTCCCATGACTCCTTTCCCTTGCCCTTGTAATGTTCAGCGACCCTACCTAGGTTCTCTCCCTACTTGGTTTGGACTCCCAGGTATCTATGCTTGAACCCCTCCTTGCAGGAGGTATCACTAATGCTGAGGTCTTGGAGAAGCAGAATTTTGGGGTCCTGTTCTCAGTCCTCTCCTGACGTCCAAGAAGAGCTCATTCCTTGTTCCCCCCTATAATAAGCCATTGTTGCACCAAATCATTTTTATAGGCTGGAAAAATCTACCCTTTCAATGTCCCTCTCCTTATCTTCCCCAGATCTGGGAGTTGTCCTAGGGGGATCTTCACAGTTAATAGGTTATGCAAACTTGGAAAGGCATCATGCAAACTTCCCTCAGGAGAGATCTTCATCCTAGGGCATATATACCTTCTGCCTCTACTCCTAATCTCAGTCTCAAAGCGGGAAGGATAGTAATGGGAGAAAGGTGGAGAGAATCCAGAACCATCCTCCAACCTTCTCTCTTCCAGATTATTCACTTGTTCAATCTGTAGCAGCAAGTTACAATGTGAACCTCAGGAAGATCTTCTGCAATTTCGTGTGTGACTTCTGGGACTGCTCTGATGAAAACCAGTGTGGTGAGAGATATTGCCAATGCCCTTCCCCTTCCACCCCCTTTAGAGGACAGCTCCAGCCTGAAGGACCCTGCCAGGCCAAATTCAATTGTTCTTCCCACCCTATCCCTTCCCCAACCCTCACCCTGGCCTCTGCCTCCAGGGGAAGACATGGTTATGAAGTAAGACACATGAGAGGACCCCCAAGGGATCACTGCTCTTGCACCAATGGAAGGACAAAGAAAAGGTTCTATTGCTGTAGCACCCCACTATAATTGCAGTCCTAAGTGAAAGCTAAGGGAACATCACTCTCCCATATCCTTCTATTGGACATCTCTGAGCCTACCATTGGAGGCAAAGTAATAATAGTCACTCCCTATTCTAAGGCTAGGGAGTCTGATTTGACATAACTTCCTGGGCATCCCAAGGTTACCACCAAGAGTCTCCTTCTCTACATGCCCCTTTCACCTGTGACTTTGAGCAAGATACCTGTGGCTGGCAGGACATCAGTACTTCTGGCTACCGCTGGCTCCGGGACCAGGCTGGGTCAATCTTTGGGAGTTTAGAGCTCCATTCAGACCACACATTTGGCACTGACCTGGGTAAGATAATGAGAAGTGTTTCTCCCTCATCCCTGAGATCCTCTATCATCTTCCCTGAGAACATATCCTTTCCCCTGAGGTCCTCATCCTGTCTCCTGAGTCTGGTCCTCTTTTCCTAGGCTGGTATATGGCTGTAGGCACCCACCAAGGAAAGGAATCAGCTATAGCTGCTTTGCGCTCCCCTGTCCTCCATGAGGCAGCCCCCACCTGTGAAATAAGGCTCTGGTACCATGGAAATATCCAAGGTAGGAGGCCACCAGCCCCACCTAACCTTACACTGCCTCTAATCTTCCAACTTCACTCCCCAAACACCAACTTTGCTGCTCTCCCCAGAATCGCCTGAGGCTTCTGTGCCTTGGTTACCCCCTCATACAACACCGTACCCCAACCCTAGGTTGGAGGAAGTGTTCCAAGGAGTGGGAGTCCCAAGGGAGAGTTCTGGAGGATGTTGGGAAGTTCCAGGTAGAAAGGACTCCTTGGAGAAGATCCCCCAGGGGGAGGATTAGGAAAACTTGAATGAATTGTCTGGGAATCTTCAGAAAAGAACTAATTTTCTCAATAAACACATTTACTGATGCTTCCTAGGGGTACCAGTCAGAGATGAATAGATCATACCCAGTTCATGGCCTCAGGAAGCTCACTATCTAGGGACACATTTTGCTTGGCCATACGTATTCCTATTTGTTATGAGGAGGGGAGGTAGGAGAGAGATAAAATAGATTTTTGTTAAGTGAAAGAAAAATTAAAAGGAAAAAGAAGGCATTAGATAAGGGAGCCTTGGGGTAAGGTGTACTTGTCTTGGAGAAGGCTAGAGGAGCCTCAGGGACCCGACAGAAATTTGGAAGGCATCCCTAAACCCAGCCTTTGCCCTTGTAGATGTGGCAGAGCTTCGAATGGAGCTAACACACAACTCAGAGACGCTTGTGTTGTGGCAAAGCTTAGGGCGATTAGGAGGAAGTGGCTGGCAAGAGCTGATGGTGGCCACAGGCCGTGTTCAGGGAGATTTCTGGGTAAGCTGTGGCCCACAGAGAAGGGCTTTAATACAGGGGGTGACTTTGTAGAGGAATCCCACACAGGCCTGGCCAGAACAGAAACTGACCTTCCCACCTGCCCTCTCTCCCTAGGTCACCATCTCTGCTAAACGGAATGCCACACATAGGGGGGCTGTGGCCCTGGATGACGTGGAATTCTGGAACTGCGGTCTTCCTTGTAAAATTCTCTGTTCCCTCCCCTGCTCCCTAAGACCTTATCCCAGGGCTCTGGAATATCAATATTTCCTCCATTCCTCCCTTCTAGCAGCCTCCCTTCCAGAAAGGGGCACATACACCACAAGGAACAGGCTCTCAGGCCTACCTACCTTCCCACAATGTGACCTTAAAGCATATATAGAGAGCACAGGGATTCCTAGGCAGCCTTCACTCCTGATCCATCTCCCTCCTTGCGTCTGGGTCCGGAACCACTGAACTAACCCTCTCTTCCTTGGCTCAGCCCCTCAGAACAGCTGTACCAGATACCAACACCACTGTACCAACTTTGCCTGTGTGGCACTGACTGAGCTGTGTGACAGGGAAGACAACTGTGGGGATGCCTCTGATGAGGAAGGAGAGTCCTGTGGTAAGGGTGACAATGGGAAGGGGATAGTGTGGCCCAGTGGGACAATGGATGAGAGGAAAGGAATGTTCCTGAGCCTGTCCTTCCCATCTACAGTTGGCCATAAAGTGACAGATTTTGAAAATGGTCTGGGTGAGTGGACAAATGAGACAGGGTGGATGATAACTCAAGGTTCTGAAGCCTCTGTAGCCTCAGCTGCACCAATCCGGGACCACAGCAAGAACAGTGCATCAGGTGAGACTGGGAAGAGAGATGGATGGAGGCAGCTTGAGCCCACACTCCAGAGGCTGCCTCCAGGAAAGGGAGTCCCAGCCTCCAGCCCACCCCTCTTCACTTCCTGGTCCTCCCAGATCTCCTCTAGCTTCTGTTGTCTCCTGAAACTTCATTGCCTCCTAACTCCCTCTCTACCTTTCACACCCCTGCTCCAGGCTTTTTCCTACTCTCCAAGGCTGATCAAGGAACTCCTGCTCTCCTGGTTAGCCCAACATTCCATCCTTTAAGTACCAACAGCTGTTTGGTAAGTCAACTAGGGCTATGGAGACAAAGCCCACATGAAGGGGATGCTGTTGGAGAAGGTGATCGGGATGGAGCTGAAGGGAGATGGGGATGACTTTCAACAAGTCCCAGTGCTGGAGACCCCAGGTCTACCTGGGGCCTTCATCAAAGTCAGGCAGGAGAGGGCAGGCATCCTCTCCTCAGACTGATTTCCATCTTCACTCTCCTCCTCTCCCCATCCTCCCCAGCTCACATTCTACTACTACCTGCATGGCTCTGAGGCTGGAAGCCTACAATTGTTCCTGCAGAGCCAGGACCCTGACTCACCTCAGACAGACCTCATTGGGTCCCGCCAAGGGGAGCTGGGGACCACCTGGGTCCGGGACAAGGTCACCATCCACAGCAAGCATCCCTTTCAGGTAAGTGGGGTCATGGCCTTGGGTGTTGTGTAGAAGATAGGTCTAAGGGCATGAAGACTTCTGGTCTTACAGATAACATCAAATTTCTAATTCAACAATGAATTCAATTCTGTTGCCTTTGTTAAGGACAGATTTCTGAAGCACCAACACACTACAGCTCAGATGTCTGTGGTGGGGAGAGGAAACCTGGTGTTCCCTGGAGCAAGTCAGCTTTGGGACATGCAATTTAGGGAACATGGCCAGATGTTTCCCTAAAGATTGGACATACAAGTAGCCCCTATGCTCTGAAGATACTTTTAGATCTATCCTTACACCCTGAGAATAAAATTTTTCTCCTGAGCTCCTCATTTCACCAAGGTGTCTACTGGACATATTCAACTGGATATCCCATAGACATCTCAAGCTCAACCTCTCCAATATTCATCTTTCCTTAATCTCCCTACTTTTGTCAAGGATACCACCATCATTCTCATCACCCAAGTTTCAATCCTCATCCACATCATCCTCAATTCACTTTCCTTCACCATATCCCGCCCCCTCTAATCAGTTACCTCACCTTGTCCATAGCATCTCCATCATATTGTCTGTATCCTTCCCCTTCTTTCCCCTCTCATGATCACCTCCCAAGGCCAGGCCCCCATGACCTCTTGACTCAACTATTACATTAACCTCCTAACTGGCCTCCCTGACTTGCCTCTCCTTATGCCAATCCACTCTTCACAAGGTTTGAATATGTCAGTCCCCTGCTCAAAAAATTCCAATTGCTCCCTTTCATATCTCTAGGCTACAGTGGAGTTTCCTTTGGTTAGCAGTTAAAACCTTTCACAATGTGGCTGCAGCTCACCTGCCCAGACTGATTATACTTTACCTCAAGTGTGCCATGGTCCTGCCAAACTGACCTGCTTACTATTTCTCACATATAGCTTCCCTTCTCCCATCTTCATCCCTTTGCATAGTCTAGCCCCTATGCCTGCAGTCCTTCTCTCCTCCACCTCTTATGGTCGTTAATTTCCTTCAAGTGTAACTCAAGGGCCAACTGCTACATGAAGTTTTTCTTGATCCTCTGAGTTTCTTGGTATCCCCTTCCTGCCTTGGCACCCACTTGGACTTTGTATTTACCTTGGACATATTTGGACTTATATTTTGTTTCCCTCTGTTGGAAATAAGCTCCTTGAGGGCAGGACAAATATATGTTTAAATATGTTTAAATAAATATGTTTGTCCTTGTGTTTCCAATATTAGCATAGTTTCTGACATACAGAAAATAACTTAATAAATGCTTATTGATGGATTGAGAGTTTAAAAAAAAAAGGCTTTGTTAGGGACAAAAGAAGCAGCATTCTGTGGGAGGGATGTCCCCTGGAACTGGGAGCTGAGCTCCCCATCACCTTTCAACAGATCCTCCTAAAGGGAGAAACTGGGCCTGGAGGGGTTGTGGGTCTTGATGATCTGATCCTAAGCCAACACTGCAAACAAGTGACCGGTGAGTGACACCCCACCCTTGTGCCTTGTGTAGTCATTCTGCATCTGCCCTGAGCTCCCTCCCATTCTATCCCTACCCCACAGAGACCAGCTTCAGAAACTCCAGAGGGCTTGGGGCCCAAGGGCTGTCACTGGGTCCCACTCGGCTTTCGTTGGGCCCACGACAGATAATCCATTTTATCCTCAGAGGCTGAGGATGCATCTCCCGCAAAGGCCTCTGTTCCTGGCATGCCTCAACCCTTCCAGCAGCTCCCCAAAATTGGTTCCAGGACTCAGATTGACAGTTTCTGCAAGCCTGGTTATTTCTCCTGTGGAGAATCATGTCTCTTTCCGGAGCAACTGTGTGACTTTGTGCCCCAGTGTGCAGGGGGTTTGGATGAACAGAACTGTGGTAAAGAGGATGTCCTGAGCAAGGGAAGGACCTGCTGGTCCCTCTCTCCAGTCCCCAACCCTTTTTTTTTTTTTGGACTGACCTAACTGGGAGAGAGAAGGGTGGTCCCTGAAGATCTGGTTGGGCAGAGAAGGGATGTATGTGTGTATGAGGTGGGGGAGGGGAGAAGTTCTCTGAGTGAGATTAGGAACAATCTAAGAGGGATAGTCAGTGGGGCTGCAGTCTGAGTAGATGCTTGGTTCCAGGTGGAACAAACTTTGAGTCAGACACTGGGGGCTGGGAGGATGCCAGCGTGGGACACCTACAGTGGCAGAGGACCAGTGCTCAGGAGAACTCTGACCCCAGGACTGATGCTGAAGGGAATGAAGCTGGTGAGATTTCCTCCCTGCCCTCCCCTAGGAATGGCATCCCTTTTGCTGATTTATTCTTAAGCACTTACTCATATCTTAGAGACTCTCACACTGGGTTTCAGTGACTCCCCATGCTCTTAGAGCTCTTCCTGCCTCTTCAAGCTCTCTTCTAATACAGAGGGCTCAGAATAGAGGATACAGAGTCCATGACCTGGGGTTCTATGAGTTGCAAGGAGGTATTTCTGAATTGGTGGATTCCTCCATTAAAAGGAGATTGTTTCTTTCCTCAGGATACTATCTGTCAGTGCAGAGGGCATGGGGACAGCTGATGGGGGTGGCCAAGGCACGCACCCCTGTTCTAGGCCCATCTGGCCCAGGCTGTACTCTCAAGATGGCCTATTACCTCCAGGGCTACCCTCAAGGTACTTTCCTCTACTTCTTCCCATTTTCAATTCACTTCTAATCTGCACCTTCTGCCAAGCCAGCTCAGAACATGGGTCTTCTGGGAACTTCCCCATACCTGAGTTTTTGCCCCTAAAGTTGTCACCAATCCCCATTTCTCCCTACCCCTGGCTTTTTAGTTCCTGGATGTTTATTGCAGGAAGGTACCAAAAGCAGTTTGGACTTCACTCTGTCCACAGGGTTCTTGGCACTCCAGGTAGTAGAGGATGGCACCCATAAGTTAACCTGGCACATTCAGAGAAACAGCAATGACACATGGACATGGGTGACAGTGCCACTCGGAGAAAGGCCAAGGCCTTTTCAGGTACCCAGAAATGGCCGTAGATGAGAAGCATTGAGTGCACTGGGTGACAAGGAATAAGGGGGACCAGAAATGTTTAGCTTGGAGGAAGGAAAACTTTTGGGATCACTGAGATCTTCTAGTCGAGCTCCCTCATTCCTCACACCAACCCTATAAAGTAGGGACTGTTATTGTAACTATTATAATGATATATTACAAAATCATCTAGACCGCACAGTGGGTAGTGTTGAACCTATAGTCAGGAAGACCTGAGTTCAAATCTAGACTCGGGTACTCACTAGGTATATGACACCAGGCAAATCACAACCTCCATCTGTCTTATTTTCCACATCTATAAGACAGGGATCATAACAACAGGAGCGTTGTTGTGTGGATCAAATGATATAACATTTGTAAACTGCTTTAGCGCAGCTCCAGACACACAGTAGGCACTTAATAAATCTTGTTCCTTTCCCTTTCTTATTATTCCCATTTTACAGATGAGGGAATAGAGACTTAAAAGAGGTAAAAATTTCTTGCCAGGGATATACCGCTAGTAAGTATCTGAAATAGGAATGGAATTTAGGTCCTTCTCACTCCAACTTCAGTGCTCTATCCACTATGTGCCCTATTTGCCTCTATGGAAATATTTGTTTGTTGATTGTTAACAATAAGACAGTTTAAAAAACAAACAGACTGAGTCTCTTGGAGGAGGGAGGCTGCTGCAGCCACAACTTAGAGTCACTTCAGAGGACCTCCCTGAGGTAAGGGAGACCCCTGAAGTAGGGGACACAAGCCTCTGACCCAGAGATGGGTCCTCCATTTCTTTTTACTCCCTCTTATTTCTTCCCTGACCTCCAACATGGACCCCAATGTTCCTCAGCTGGAGCTCCTAGGGATGGTGGATTTGAATGTCCCAGGGACAAAAGGGGCCGGAGTAGATGAAATTACCTTTGTGAACTGTAACCCTAATGTGACTACAGAGAAGGACACAGGTATCCATACTGGATAACAACCTATGACTCCTCTCCACCCACATTCTCCAACTATTACTGAAGATCTTCCTTTGGAAACCTCTCCCTAGAAGGACCCCTACCCTAAAGGGCATTCCCCTGCAGTAATTCCCTGGATGGGAGACAGGGATGTAAAAAAGAGAAGGGATGCTCCCCTCTACTTTTGCCTGGGTGGGAAATTGAAATCAGTGGAGGGTCCCCCTATCATAACTCTATTTGGAGATTTGGTGAGTGGGATTTGCCTCTCTTCACAAAGCCCTTCTCCTTCTCTCCCTTCTGGATAGAACTCTCATGTAACTTTGAACGGGACTCCTGTGGCTGGTATCCTGAGCACCAAACTGATGCCCTATGGCAAAGGTCCTCAAAGCAAGGTCCAGGCTATGACCATACCACCAACCACGGTAAGGTCAAGATGTTTGGATTTTCTCTGGCTGGACCCATGCCCTGGGTACCCTTGTCCTTTGTGCTGCCTACCTGCTGGAAGGGAACCCGCAGACTGAGCAAGGAAGGGGTAGGGGAGGGTGGGGAAAGAAGAGAGAGAGGAAGGGATGGTGGAAAGATTAAAGTAGGTATGGGGGAGGGGCTTGCCACCCCAAGCATTCCCGTCTCTCTGCAGGCCACTTCATGTATTTGGATCCTACAAGGCCTCCGGCTCGAGGAAAAGGTTCCCGTCTCCTTACAGCCCTCCAGGTTTCCCCAACTCACAATGAATGTCTCTCTTTCTGGTACCACCTCTACGGGCCCCAAATAGGTAAGTAGCCCTATGAAGAGGAGATTCTCAGACAAGGGGTGGGTTCATTTGAGCTGGGTCTGAACTAATTTGAAGGGTTTATCTAGATCCCCCCTTGGCTAACAGTTCCTTACCACCTTCCCAGGGACCTTAAACCTAGTGTTAAGACGAGTTGGAGAGGCTGATACATACTTGTGGGCACGGACAGGCACTCATGGCAACCAATGGCACCAGGCCTGGGCCACCCTCTCCCACCCTCCAGACTCTGTGACCAAGTACCATGTGAGACTCTTGTCCTTCTAACCTCCAGCCCCACAGGAAGTTCAATCCCAGCCAATCAGTAAACAAGCATTTATTAAACAATAGTAAATAGTGGGCCAGGCACCATGCTGGGTGTTAATACAAATAAGGCAAAAACAGCTCTTGCCTTCAATGAACTCAAATTCTAATGAGGGAGACCACATGGGGAGACTTGGGGAAGAAGGGACAGAGCTGAGCTTATCATTGTGAGCCTTAAAAACAAGAGCATCTTGGGCTCCAGACCTGGTGCCTATACTTGAGAAGGGAGCTGCTGGCTGGATCCTGAAATTGTCCTTAAGTCATGCCCTGGGCTGGAAAACCTCAGCCACCTCTTTCTTCCTCCAGCTGGTATTTGAGGCTCACAGGAATGGGTACCATGGCAGCATTGCAGTGGATGACATTACTGTGCGGCCAGGTCCCTGCTGGGCTCCTCGACGCTGTTCCTTTGAAAATTCAGCCTGTGGATTCCTATCTAGTGGGCAGGGAGTCTGGCAACGGCAGGGCAATGCTACAGGCAGTGCCATAAGGGGCCCACGAGCAGACCACACTACAGAGACCCCTGAAGGTGACAGGGATCAGGAGTAAAACCACAGTGGGGGTGGGGAAGGGGAGGAGGCTTGAGAGAGAATGTAAAGAACAGGGTGGGCCCAAGGTGCCCTGGGTCAGGAAGGAGGACTGTTATGGGACAGGCACTCTCTCCCAGGCCACTACATGATGGTGGACACAAGCCCAAGTGCCCTGCCCCATGGCCAGGCAGCCTTACTGACCTCTGAAGAATACTCACCCCTGGCCCAACCTGGATGCTTGACTTTCTGGTATCATCTGAGCCTCCAGAATCCAGGTGAGGAAGGAGTTGGCACCTTAGAGGATGGAAATCAGGGGGACAATGTCTGATATAGCTCAGGAATATCTCCCTCTCCAACCCCTCCCCCCACTCTGGGAAGAAAACACCCCCTCAGAGAAGTGAAAGAAACCTTTTACCAGGCTGATGAGGACTCAGAGTTCCCTGAGGGTCCAAAAAGGATTAAACAAATTTCTAACTTAGCTCATATAACAGTGAACTCTCTCTGAGTCACAATTTGGAGAAAGGATTCCAAGTCCAGAGGACAGGGGTAGGTAGTTGGCCCTGCCTTGCCCTGTTCCTCAGCTTCCCACTGGGGTATTGCCAGGCACGCTCCGTGTCCACGTGGAAGAGGACAAGAGACGCCAGGTATTCATTGTAAGTGCCCATGGTGGTTTCACCTGGCGCTTGGGCAGTGTGGATGTCCAGCCTGAAAAAGCATGGAAGGTGAGTGAGTAGGGCAGGGACAGAAGAATACTCATGCCAACCCTCTCTGAATCATGAAGTGTGCAATAAGGCGGGTTGTGACCCATCAGTCTTTGGTGTCAGCTAGACCGGATACCCTCACACCTGCTGGAATCTCTACCTCACACACTCCAGGTGGTATTTGAGGCGGTTGGAGCTGGAGTGGAGCACACATACATTGCTGTGGATGATCTGCACCTAAAGGATGGGCCTTGCCCTCAGCCAGGTACAAGTGCAGGATACCTGTGGCCTTGGGAAAGAGGCTTGAAGTGGAGAGGATAGAAACATCAAGGGAAGAGTTCAAGTTCATATGGCCAGGGCCAAGACATTCCCACTAGAGGCAAGGAACAATAGGTTTACACCTCATTTGCGTAGGATTAATTTGTCAGAATGTCAGAATCTTTCTTACCCAATTCCGTTCCTGGGAAAGGACACAGGACAGACTTTTCCCCAGGATGCCAAGTCTGAGTGTCCTCTGAGGACACTCCCTCTGGCTTGATGCATTAGGGATGAGGAGGGTGAAAAGGATGAGGTAATAACAGAAATAGGGATAGAAGATGACAGTGGTTGAAACAGTGATGGTGACAGGGGTGGGGGCTGCTTGCAGGCTCCTGCGACTTTGAATCAGACATGTGCAGTTGGAGTCACACACCTTGGCCAGGCCTAGGGGGCTATAGTTGGGACTGGAGCAGTGGTGCCACCCCCTCCAGGTACCTCCAGCCCTCTGTGGACCACACTCTGGGCACAGAAACTGGTAAGCACTCTGCTCGCAGTGGCAATGGACGTGAAGGTAATGTATTGCATTCCTAATTGTGTGTCTAGGGTAGGGGTTGCAGCTGGTCATTCTTGATGGCTGTCCTGGCTGGGATTCTCCTAATTCTATCTTTTATCTGGCTCCAGAGAAAGCAGATGTGACCCCAGCCTGTCACTCCAATTTCATCTCCATCCCCATCCTGGACAAATCTAACTGCTGTCCTTTTGCCCTCCTTCCACCTATCTTCAACACTTTCCAAGTCCCTGGAGGAATAGGTGCAGAACCTAGGGCAGAAGGCCTATGGGCCTTGGGAATGGACTTCAGGTTCTCTTAGAGAGGGATGCTGAGCAGGGGAGTTGAGGGATTACCAAATATAATCATTCAGTGTAATTGCTGGGGGCCAGAAGGTTAGTTTGGTCTAGACCTTTATAGATCCTGACAAAGGTGACCTAAACCCTTAGGGACTCCAGGTTGAGACACTCCAGTCATCTTTGGGATCAAGATCACCCCATCTGGGAGGGGTACCCTGCACCCTGCTGGGTTTTTCCTGGGCCTGTGCAAAGAGGGAGTGGGCTCAGAGCTTTCTTTCAGGTACCCAGCTCTCTCTCTGGTTTCCAGGTCATTTTGCCTTCTTCGACACCAGTGTTCTGGGCCCTGGTGGTCAGGCAGCCTGGCTTCGAAGTGAGCCTCTCCCCCCTACTCCCCTGGGTGGTTCCTGTCTTCGATTCTGGTATCACATGGGCTTTCCAGAGCATTTCTGTGAGTAGAATCTACATACAGGACTGACTGAGAAAGGAGGGGATCCAGATATAGCAGGAAGAGAAGGGAAGGGCTAATTTCCTGTGGAGGGAAACAAAGAAGGCCTTAGCAGTGATAAAGAAGGGCAGTAGGGTGGGATGGTGGTCAAGGGCCTACAAGACTACCTCAGCTTCTCCTCTGGCTGAAAATAGGACAATGGGCCTAGACAGGCAGGTCTCCTCCTAACTTCACTGGTATCTTGGCAGACAAGGGAGAACTGAAAGTCCTACTAATTAGCTCCCAGGGCCTGCTGACTTTGTGGGGAACTGGGGGACGTCTCCGGCACCAGTGGCTTGAAGGAAATGTCCAGGTGACAAGCCTGGTGGAATTTCAGGTAAGGATAGGGGTCAAAGGGATGGGGCTGTGTGGAAAGGCAGAGGTAGAGTAGGGTGCAGATCCCCATCTCTACCCGCTGTGATCCTTGACTCTTCTTTCTACCCTTGGTAGATCGTGTTTGAGGCCACACTGGGAGGTCAACCTGTTCTGGGCCCCATTGCACTAGATGACATCGTGTACCAGCCAGGGCAGAGCTGTGAGCCACCCATGCCTGTCAGAGGTGAGATGTTGTAGGGGTCATGGCAGCATAGGTTTCTCTAAGCAGGCAGGTAGTCTAATGCCCCCAGCCCTTGGGAGAGGTCATATATAGCCTTTCTATCATTCATACCTGTGCTCTCTATAAAATCAAAGAGCCATACTCCACTTAGCTAACTCTCACATGCTTTTCTCTTTTCTGTTACAGCCTCTGGCTTTTTCCTTCTTAACCTAAAACTAGAGCCCCGGGGGAGATGAGATATTTGGAATGGCACCATCACCAGACAGGGATTTTCTTCATTCTGCAGGAGAAATTTGAGACTTAGAATAGGGCAGGGACTTACCAAGGGTCCCATGGGTGCTTCCTCTTCTTGAATTTAACGCATTTATTCTTGAAACAGAAGATCACTTGATGCCTATTGTCAACAGCTTCCAGGACTAGTTTCCTAATTTCTTAGAAAGCTGCCACCTGTGAGGGACCTTTGGTCTCCTCATCACTTGCTTTTACCAGTTGGGCTCCACTGGCCAGGGGAAGTCCATCCCTTCTCTAAAGGTGCAAATATTTGTAAGTCTGAAGAGGTGTAGTACTGAGCTGGCTCTCAGCTGTGACAGAGAAAAAACAGACCTTGCTCCAAGGGGGAGCTCTATGAGAAACAGCTAAGGCCACCACCATCAACAATGGCTTTAGGGGAACATGATTCTTGATGCTGATCTCCAACAGAGGGCAAGTTGCTCACTACTGTTCAAAGCCCCAGGTGTCTGGGGTCCTCATGTAGGCCAGGACTCTGTGGCAAGGAAGGTCCCAACCAGGATAAATATGGGTTCCAGCGGAAAGCCTCAAATTTAGAAGGTCTCCTGGACTTCACCCTCTCATGATTATGGGAGCTCTGTCCATACTCTTCTCCACTCACAGAGGAATCCTCAAAATCTGTGACAATACCTGTGACGACAATCAGTCTTTTGGTTGCTTTGATCCTGGGGTTGCTTGCCTTTGTTGTATGGCGCCGGCTGAAGAATGGAGGCTACCCATTCAGGAGGCAGAGACAGGAGAAAAACACTTCATCTGGCTTTGATAATGTTGTTTTCAACTCGGTGAGTCTCCCATAAGGGAATTTGTGAAGGTGGGTGGAGCAGGGGACCAAGAACACTGGCTTCCCTCTCCCTTCTTTCAAGGGGAGGCCTGACCCCCAGTCTTCACATTATCTTGGCTAACCCGCTTCTCTTTGAGTTCCGGTTTCCTAAACTTGTAAGGTAGGAGGCACAGAAGGAATGGAAAGTATGCAAAACACTTGTCTGAACCAGACTGGAGTCACTAAACTTGGGATTCAAATCCTGCCTCTGGCCACTACCTGTGTTGTTACCTTAGGCTAAGCCCATGTTCTCATCTGTACAATGAGGGGTTTGGATCAGATGATCCTGAGATCAGCTCTAGATCTATGTTCCTAAGAAATGGGACATGTTTCACTGAAAGGGATTGGAATTAAGTAAATATAGCATGAATTCACTTACTTTTCGACATTGCTATATGAACGTGTCTTTGCCAAATTGGAGGATATCAAGAGAAAAATCAATGGAAGATCCATTATTTAGCTCCTAACAAAATGACTTGTGTATATGAAGAGAGACCTTGAAGGTTTTATCCAAGAATGTATACTAGATCTACTTGGGTCTTCTTTCACACAGAACTCTGTGCTAATCATGTTTAGTCATCTCCAACTCTTTATGATCCTATTAGGGGTTTTCTTGGCAATGATACTGGCATAGTTTGCCATTTTCTTTTCCAGCTTATTTTACAAATGAGGAAACTGAGACAAAAAGGGTTAAGTGACTTGCTCAGGGTCATACTGCTAGCATCTGAGGCCAGATATAAACTCATAAAGATGAGTTTTCCTGACTCCAGGCTCATCACTCTCTCCACTGAGTCATACAGCTCATTCAAATAACTAAACCCTTTCCATTTCAGGATCATGTCACCTTGCCCTCAATAACAGGTGACCAGTAGACCACCCCAGATGAAATTCAGGACCTTCTGTGTGGCCTCTTGACTGAGTTATTCTGAAGGGGAAAGGAGATCACTTGCCATTTGTACTGTAATTTCAACTTACGATACAGAAGAGAAGTGAGATAACCCTCACTGGGGCAGAGCCTCTCTCAACAAAGGCAGGCCAGAGGTGGCTGGCGTAACAGAAAGGTGGCATGTGCCACAGTTGCATGAGAAATATTTGATGCACAACTTAAAACTTCTGGAAATTCATTTCCATTGATGACTGTATTCTATACAAGGAGCCTCCCTTTTGGTTTTGAACTGAGATTTGACAAGAGTGGGAAGATGGTCCTTCTTGTTCTTTGAATAAATGTTACTTTGTGGTGTTGATTTCTTCAATTCTGCAGAAATTCAACTTTAATCAGTGAGAATATCACAGAAGTCTGGTAAAAGATGCTTCATGTTAATACTTCCTAAACAAACTAAAAACACCTACTTTCCATCACATTGTAGATACTTAGGTAGGAGACCATCAGTAGTTCTACCTAGGCTAAAGCATCATGAGACAATGGATGTTTGTTCTGGTGGAACCATTTTAGTCATCTGTTGGCAGGCTGTGAAATGATCCTGAAGGATGAATTGCTTATTTTGTATGACAGGAAGCTGAATTAGCAAACTTGCCAAGAAACAGAGATCCAATTAAGCAGGACTGGGAAAAGGCTAAACCATCCAAGACAGTATAAGACTAGAGACATGGCAGACTGGTAAGCACTAGGATATTTTTGTTCAAAGACAAAAATAAATAAAAATAAACACAATACAAAGCTGCACCAGGATTACAAAGGTCAATTCTTTCCCTCATCTGTCCTTGGGCAAAACCTTATTTCTCTATTTAAAAGGGGTGAAGAAAAGCTGCAAACATTACAGGGAAGAGGGAGAGAAGACAAACAAAAAAGCTCAGCCTAGGATATGGACTCGATTTAGAAGAGTGAGGGGCAATATGCCATCTTCAGAGGCCTTTCACTAGCTCTCACTAGATTCCTTTTTATTCATAGAAGATAGAGCTGTAGTACAGGAAGACCCTGAGAGGCATCATCTACAACACCAAGAGAAAAAAAAATCCAGAAAACATCTTTTTGGGACTTCTGTTCAGTAAGAGGGAGGAAAAAGCCAGGAAGAGGCCACAGATCTGAGGAGGGGTTAAGACATCCTCTGGAATCCTCCCTGCCACTGAATGCCGGTCCAGCTAAGCTTAGCAGTGCTTCAGGATGTCCCAAGCATTCAGGCTTTGAACACTTAAGGACAACCCCGACACAATCACCATTCTAACCACTGGCAAATTGGACTGAATGATAGGCAGTCTCTTTTGGCTTTGACATCTATTGCAGAATCACGTTTTATGTCCTAGGCGCTTTGTCTTTAATCCTAAACATCTCCAACTGTTTGGGGAGGGGTACAATGATTCCAACAATACCACAAAGTTCGCTTTAACACTTTACATAGCCTTCCTCATTAATCTGCACCAGATGTACAAAACTAAAATCCATCTGGCTAGACTGAGGTCTCAAGTTTCTTTTCAAGTTCATGGACATCTCCACTTTCAAGGTCTGAGACTTATGGGTAGAGTCAAAAGAAGCGATCGTTACTTATAGAAGCTTGAAGGAAAGTTTTGTTCCTACTCCACTGAGAACATGCGATACACACACCGGTAACGTAAATTCACCTTGTAGGGGAAAGCAGTTGTTCTCATACAGCAAGTTGTATCACCTCTTGCCAGATATCTATCTGAGTAAAAACGTTTTCAAGATGAAAACAAGTTCTTGGCAGAACTTTACCCTAAAACTTACCAGGTGTGGGGAACCTGTAGCCTCAAGGCCACATGTAAGTTTTAGGTCATTCTGAACAAGTTGTGGTATCTGAATGTGGGCCATAAGAAATGATGAGCAGGTGGATTTCAGAAAAATCTGGAAAGATGTACATGAACTGACTGATGTTAAGTGAAGTGAGAAGAACCAGGAGAACATTTACACAGTAACAGCAACACTGTTCGATGATCAACTATGATAGACTTAGCTCTTCTCAGCAACACAATGATCCAAGACAATCCCAAAAGACTCACAATGGAAAATGCTATCCATAGCCAAAGAAGAACTATGGAGTCTGAATGCAAATTGAAGCATAATATTTTCACTTTTTTTGGTGGCTTTTGCCTTTTGTTCTGTTTCTTCTTTCACAACATGACTAATGTGGAAATATGTTTACTTGATTGCACATGTGTAACCTATATCAGATTGCTTACTGTCTTGGAGAAAGGGTTGGAAGGGAGAAAAAATTTAGAACTCAAAATCTTATAAAAAATGAATGTTGAAAACTATCTTCACCAAAAAAAAAAATTTAATAAAAAAATAAAACGTAGACTATTACATTTTCTATAGTGCCAGAGGTCAAACATGAAGCAGTCCAACTACACTGCTAATTACACAGAAGGTCAAGTCGAAATAGCTTTGCTGAAGAAAAAGAGCTGCTCCCACTGGGTCTAAGCACAGGGCAGATCTTACTGATAACACATTTAAAGAAGTGGGGCTTTTATTAGGAGAAAGTCTAAATCTATTTTCACACTCTGGTAGCAGATTTTGAGAAGAGCTGAACTTCAGCAAACTAAAAAGTAACTCTGCCACAAACAAGAAGGGTAACAAACTTTTATTAGTTTCTCTTGAAAATGCAGGCTAGGGAGAACAGAGGTCACTTAAGTTGGTGACACATTTGCACTCTTTGCAAAACAGGGAGCAAGATCCCTGGATGCCAAACAGATTTAATCCCCTCCACACTAACCCTCCCCTTAAAACACATTAATTTAAATTGATCCCATTTCAACATATGCCCCAATGCCTTAAAAAGTTATAACTGCTTCTAGAGAGATAAACATTTACTGACAAAATTAAGAGGATTATTAGTTCTGGCTCCTCAATCTTCAGAAAAGGGGAAAAAAAAGTCAGGAGAATCATTTAATTTGCAAGGTTTTGTTTTTTGTTTTTG
>CM053769.1:294851767-294918728 GCA_028658325.1 Potorous gilbertii | reverse complement strand
TTGAAGCGGTCTTTAATGCTTGGCGATCACATCTCAAGAGCGCGTCCCTTCCCAAGGACCCAACATATATAGATCCTAGCACTTCCTGAATACCACCAACCAATCAGCGTTCCATTCTACTCTTATAATCTAATAAGGAAAGGCATTTGTGCTAAGCCCTGCCCCTCTCCCCTAGCCCTCCCCCCTACCTCCCCTAACAATAGGGGAAATTAGAATGCTTGGTGTATTGAGGTGGGGGGAAGGGACAAATGGGGAGAAAATTTGGAATCCAAAATTTTGTGAAAATGAATGTAAAAAGTGAAATAAATAAATTTATATTATTAAAAAAAAAAAGTCAAAGACCCTGAATAGAGGTCACTTGAATGTTAAAATACCTTTGGAAAAGAGGTTGTCAGTGACAAGTGGAAATCAACTCTGCTTGGTTGAGAGAATGAATATTATAATGAGAGGTGGACTTTTTCTTTTTGTTGTTGCTTTTGTCTTTTTTAAAAGTTTTTTTTTTTAGCTTTCAACATTCACTTTTATAAGATGTTGAGTTGCAAATTATTTTCTCCCTCTATCCCTCTCCCCCTTCCCCCTTCCCTCTTTTCTCCTTAGTACCCAAGATCCAAACAATTTGATAATAGGTTATACGTGTGTAATCATGTAAACATATTTCCACATTAGTCATGTTATGAAAGAAGAATCAGAACAAAAAGGGAAAATTAGTATGCTTTGATCTTCATTCAAACTCCATACTTCTTTCTCTGGGTATGGATAACATTTTCCATCATGAGTCTTTTGGAATTTTCTTGGCTCATTGTGTTGCTGAGAAGAGCCAAGTCTATCAAAGGTGGTCATCACACAATGTTGCTGTTACTTTGTGCAATGTTCTCCTGGTTCTGCTCACTTCCCTCAGCATCAGTTCATGTATGTCTTTCCAGGTTTTTCTGAAATCCATCTACTCATCATTTCTTATAGTACAATAATATTCTATTGCATTCATATATCACAACTTGTTCAGCCATTCTGAGCATCCCCTCAATTTCCAAATCTTGGCCACCACAAAAAGAGCTATCAATATTTTTGTACACATGGGTCCTTTTCCATTTTTTATGATCTCTTTGGGATACAGACCTAGTAGTGGTATTGGTGAATCAAAAAGAATGCTCAGTTTTAGAGGTGGGCTTTTTCTAATGTGGGGCTGGGTAAATGACTTTGATCTTGTCAGTGGTGTTGGACCAAAAGATTCTCTCAAACTGTACCACTCTAACCTGGAGCAATCTAGACAAAAGGATCCATCTCCACCAGAGTGGAGATGGGCTAGAATTCACCTAGATTAGATTCTCTTTACCTTTAAATAAAAAAAAATTTCCAGTTGGGTGGGTTGCCCCCCAAGATTGAAGAAAATGTTTCATTGTCAGCCTTCACAAAGAAGTAAAAATGAAAAAAATCCTGCTAATAACTGACCTACAAATAACGGGTTATTACTATAATAAGGAAATAACCTTTTTTCTCAATGCCTACATTGTATAAAGTTAAAAGCTGCCTAGTAGGATTGTGCCTACTCTTAAAATTACAAATACACATCACCATAATCTCTGAAGATGTCAGTAAAGAATCAGTACAATGGTTTGGAATAGTCTAAAAATTGGATTGGAGGTTGTTGCAGAAAAAACTCCAGGTTTCTTCGTCAGTAAAACGACTAACCTAAAGATATGGCTATTTCTCTGGTAGTGAAGTATTTAGAGAAGAGGGATTTACCCTGAATCTTAAAGGTATTCAAGATCATGACTTTGGAAAAGTTGAGGAGGTTATTGTGATAAAGGAAGATAGCATGCTTTTGAAAGAAAAGGATGAAATTTCAAATTGAAAAACATGTTCAAGAAATCATTAAACAGTTAAAGATTACTTCCAGTGCCTAAGAAAAATGAGTTAAATATGAATATGGCCAAACTTTCTGATGGAATAATTATGATAAAGGTTAGTGAAACAAGAAATATAGAAGTAAATTTTAAAAATGAGTTACTGATGTACTAAAGATTTCATGTCCAGGTTTTGAAGAAGGCATAGATACATGAGGTGGTTGTGCATGACTTTGATGTATTCTGAAAACCTTAGAAATTATAGCTCCAGATAATAAAGATTTTAAAAACTGGGGATAAAAATAATGAAAAGATACTGAAAATCCTCAAAGTAACTATTGCTAAGAATACAGGGGTTGAAGGATCATTGGTTGAAGAATTTTCACAGAACTCTTTAGAGATAAGTTATGATTTCATACTCAGAGATTTTGACAATACGATAAAAGAACAAATTGACCAAGATAAAGTTGTAAGACCTGCTTTGCTGGGTACCACTAATGTAGTTTCCCAGTTAATTACTACAAAAATTGTAATCACTGAAATTCCTGAAGAAAAGAAGGAATCTGGCATGGGAGGGATGGGTGGCATGGGTGGGGGCATGGGAACTGGCATAGTCTAATTTCCTAGACTTGTGGTCTATTATTATGAACTGTGATGCAAGAGATGACTCAAGGCAGAGGACCAACCTCAGAGGAGTCAGTAAAGACTGATGTTTAAGAAAATCACTCATAGTCATCAGGTACTGGTTTAATCATATTTTTTTTTAAAATGTGATGGTTTACTGCTATCATTATCTATGCGTACAGATAATTTATTTTGTACTTTTGAACAGAAAGATATTTGTATATTCCTAACAGTGGATGTCAGACTGATACTCTCCTTTCAACTTAAATCAGTTGAGGTATTTTACTATTTAACTGTGAAATCAAATTTTAGTGCTTGCTGTTACTAGAAGAAAAATTCAGAAACAGTCTTTCTATGCAAAGTAAAAAATAATTAAAATTATATGCAAGGAATGGAAATAGCTGAGTATTTGACAATCTTTGTGTAATTATTTTTTTTGCTTTAAAATTTTTTTTCTGAACTGAACATCAAATAAAACAGACATTTTCATATACATAGTGTTAACCAAAAACAATATCACAAGTCCATGAGACACTGCATTGCAACTAGACTTGTTATAAGAGAAATGAATATGTATGTGCATAGAATTCACAATTCATAAGAAATTTGCTTATTTATGACAGTACAACAAAGGAAGGAGAAAAAACAAAAATCCCCTCCTGAAAGGAAGTGATATGGGAGGGTGAAAGGTACAGTAGAGGTGGGAAAAGGACAAGACCCCTCCTGAAGGGGCAGAGCAAGGCAGTGGGAAAAGCAGCATTCTTTTCTATTAGGAATTGCTGGTCATAATAAGAACATGAAGATGGGAACAAGTGTTTATCTGCAAGGATCCCAGCTGCACAAGTAATTCTTAGTCTAGTGCAGACTGACTGGTGCCCATTGTGATTATCAAGGACACACAGTGAATCCAGATTGGGGAGCAAACAACAAAATATGTCCACTCAAGGCATTCAGGGTCTTTTATGTAATACTAAGTAAGTCCAATGTTTCTGAAAAATATGGCAACTAAAGAAGACAACTTCAGAGGACCCCTTACCATTCCTTAACAATAGTAAAACAGAAAATGAGGGTTATATCTGAAATTGATGATACCTATTATGTCTGACTTGCTTTGCTTTTTAAGTCTAGGGTTGAGCTTTCTAGTGCTATCATTCACAAGCCCCCACCGGTGTACTCCTCATTACAACCAATCAGTTGAACTCTATTAGCTTTTTTTTTTTTTAAAGGCTATACTGTGTTGAAATTACAGGAAGAATTGGTACAAAGCAATCTCCCTCTCCCCCACCAAAAAACCTGAGGAATACTCTCTTCTTGTACACACACTATCTCCAGGGAAAATAGGCTCAAACTTAAAACATAAAGGTAGTAAGATACATGTGTTTACTCTTATATCACTTCTACTTATTAGTCTGACATCACTGGAGAAGTCATATAAACTGTCAGACTTTATTCCCTCCACCATAAAATTAGAGTAATACTACCTATGCAACCTACCTCACAAGGTGATTGTAAAGAAAAAGTTTTGTAAACTTAAAAAGCTATGTAAATAAAATTATTATTTATTATTATATTTGTACTTTGACCTTCCTAGCTTGAGAGTAAGGGAAGCTCAGAGGCAGGGGTTTCTTTTTTCAGAAGCCCATGGGCGTAGGGTAGAGAATGTTGAGTCTGTGTAATGTTCAAATCTAGCTTCAGATACAAGCTTAGTCTCGTTTGCCCCAGTTTTCTCACCTGTAAAATGAGCTGGAGAAGGAAATAGCAAATCACTCCATATTTTTGTCAAGAAAACCTCAAATACGGTTATGGAGAGTAGGATGACTGAAAGCGACTGAACAAGAACAAAAACGTTTCTCAAACCACACCCTACTAACTCAATTCCCAGCTCTTCAGTGGTTAAAGCAAAACCAAGGAGGTCAAAGTTCACCAATACAGAGGCAACTTCCAGGAGGAAAGAGTTCATCACT
Source organism: Potorous gilbertii (assembly GCA_028658325.1). Taxonomy (NCBI): domain Eukaryota; kingdom Metazoa; phylum Chordata; class Mammalia; order Diprotodontia; family Potoroidae; genus Potorous; species Potorous gilbertii. Next base: position 294,914,296 of record CM053769.1, on the reverse strand, counting down.
CTGTCTCATTGTTTTATGGGTCCATCCTGATCACCAGCTTTGGGAAATAGCAGGGGCCAGTCTCTAGTTAGGTTGTGTACTAGGGTTCCCAGGCTATCTCTTATGCCTCAGAAAGCCTGTTCATTAGTAGAGGAAACAGACTGGCCCATAGTTAAAGATTCATAGACATATCACTATTATAATGTCCTCCTAACTGCTGTCCTTGTTTCCAGGGGATTCCTGTTCAGGTAGGTGTTAGACTACCTGTTCTCAAGAATGGATGGCAATTGAGGCCTTAGTGATGATGGAGCCCACCATCTTCTTTGGGGAAGCACACCCTGACCATAATAATATATGTCAGTGATGCCACAGATAGATGCCATTTCAAGATTCAACAAAGCAGGTTGATTTGGTGTTGATTGCAGAAAAATGTCAAATAGTGTCAATAAACTTGAAATATTTCTCTCCTTCAATGTTCTTTGTCTTCCTTTTCAACATTCTCTTACTTGACAACATCTCTTGTGAGAGCTGGGAGATCAGTTGAATTGACCCATCAATACATTGCTCAATGTATTGATAAGTTGTCAACTAGGATTAATATATAAACATGAATTTGTAATGTGAAATTTTTATCTTCAGTTCTGGGATTAAAAGAGACCCTGTCCAAGGCTTTAAATTAGTTCAGTCAATCACTATTGTTTTGTTGTTAATTGAGAGCAGTACAGTTTGGTCAGTGAATGCTTACTAGGTGATAGAGGCAAAGAATGCCTTGAATCTTTGATATTTGATATTGAGATCAGATTTTCAAAGAAGAGACAATTACCAGGCTGTATAGTGTATCACAAACTGCTTTGTAAATGGATATAGCTTCTTACTCTGGAAGGGGAAAAAGCTAGGCACGTTTTTCTGTCAAGGAAAAAGTATTAGCAAGGTAACACTGATCTGTCGCTGTTGGGTTAGGTATCAATGTACCTGCTTGGTCTGATACTTTCATTTCCTCATAACACCATAGAGATCAGAAATAGTGATATGTATTGTAGAAATTGAAATCCCACTGTAACAAGATATAAAAAATGAAGTTAGCAACATTCTCTTCTTTAATTAAAGAAAATACTATTTATGTCCTAACAATCCCTTTGGGTTAGTCTGTTCCCTAAAGGGAAAGCCTATAAAGCTACATATAAATTTTTGAGTGTATAATGGGAGCTCTTATGGGAACAGCAGACATATCTGCAGCATGTCCTGTGATTCCCTGTGTCTGCACCCCCAGATTTCCAAGAGCAAGCTTCTCCAGTGTCCTTGAATGAACTGAGATTTTATATCATTCCGGAGTCAAAGAGCCTGCTTAGTCTTATGTAGGTAACACAGGGTTCAGGCCTGGATCATTTGCACAAGACTTTCCTCATTAGTGGAGAGAATGATGACTGGAAAATGATGACTGGATGTTGCATGTCTCCATGGGGATGTACTTCATGACAGAGCTTTGAAGAGGAAAGACATTCTTCTTTCTTCCTGTTTTAAGAGAGTTCACATGCACAGTTCTAAACTCTTTTCATGGAGAAAGAGGAGGCAGTTTAAAAGGCAAACACGCAGGAGAAAACTGGCTTCTCAATATGTCCCTAATTTCTAGCTTCCCTCACTAGAGACTTCAGAGAATTTCTCCTTGAATGAGATTGGGATCTTTCTCTAGGTGGAAATGAGATAGTTTGTTTAATAGGAGAGCTCACTCGTGTTTATTGTGTAACATATTTTAATAATATCTCTGATTTCTGTTATCTGCTTGGATAAGTGGGTTTATTCATCATTTGTGAAGGTCTTTTGTGTAACTAGAATTTGTAGGGAAGGGTCAAACCTTCTGAAATAAGATTGAGGTACTCCTTTTTTAAAAGATCATGACCAGGAAAGTAGTTTTAACTTACTATAAAATTTATTCCTCTAGACTACCAATATTTAGCAAGGTAGTAATAGCAATAGCTAGTGTTCATATAGCACTTACTAAATGGCAGGTACTGTACTTGGCGCTTTATAAACATTATCTCATTTAACCTTCACAACAGCTCGGGGAGGTAGGTGCTATTATTATGTCCATAATAATAGCTGAGGAAACTGAGGCAAACAAAGGCTAAGTGACTTGCCCAGGGTCTCCCATCCATTCTGAAGCTGGATTTGAATTTAGGACTTCTCACTAGACCAGGTCCGAAACTGGTACTCTGCCCACTGTACCATCAAGCTGGCTAATCTGATATACAGTCTCCAAGAGTGCAGAGCTGCCTATTCTAAGAAGACTGACTCCTTCTCCTGTTCGCCTTCAGGCAAGAATCAAAGCCTTCATTGGAGAGGGACAGATTCCTGAGATACCCATCAAATCCTCATGTCTAGCTGCATTTATAAACCCATGTAGACATACACATAACTCACATAGGCAACACACATACCCCCTATATGTACTGTATTGTCTACCTTACTCTGCATTACTACACCAGTTTCTGTTACCTTGAATGAATGTTTGCTAACTAACAGTGATTGTCTTTATGTGACAAGCATGTGATTGGTAAGTGCTAAGGTGACCAAAATAAACTATTATCTCCCAATTTGGAATATGACTTTCCTCCCAGAATGACCAGGAAAAGTGGTTTTTATTCTGAAGCCCCTAAAGAGCATTGTGTGCCTAGGTTACAAATATCTGATGTGTAGATAGATATCCTTCAAGCATAGAGATAGGGGAGTGGAGGAGTAAACCCTAGCCACTCCCCTCTTCCTACTTCAATAAAGAATAGAAATGGGACTTTCTGGATCCCAGATATTATCTATTTATATCCCTACACCATAGGCAGTCTGGGACCTTGTGACTCAGGCTTAAACCCTGTGACATGAGCCAATCTGTATTTCAATAACTTTGTTTTTATATCATCTACATTTCGCATTATATTACCCTTCCACCCTGCCTTCCACCTCAGAACCATTCTTTACAACAAAGAGTTAAAAACAGAAGATGTTGACGGAAGTCAGCAAACTAACCAACTCATCAAAAATATATAACATTATCAGCCAGTATTATTTTCAAGGTCACATTTCTGACATTCCTAGAATGAATGTTTCCTCTGTATCTAGAAACTTGACAAACCTGGAACCAATCCATTTCCATTTAGTTCAATACAACAAACCTTTGTGTAATGCCTACTTGGTCTTGCTTGTCTTTTCTTCAGGATTCCCCCATATTCCTCACATAGCAAAGGTGCCAAATGGAGGGAAACTGGGATACTAACATGAAAGTAGTTGTCTAAACCTGTCAAAGCACGATCTATTTGTAGCACTGCAGCCAAGTCTTTTAAAACAAAGGCAATTGATTTCTTTATGGTAGATTGGCCAGACACACACAAGAGAGATGAAGCATTGGTAAGCTTGTATTGTGTTGTAGCAACTCTGCTAAACAGAGGACACTCTCTCCTCCCTCCTCCCTTTTCCTGGGCATTCATGGCTCTGAGACTACAACTTGTAAGCTGTTAATGAGGCTGTGGCTGCTTTGATGAAGAACTCACCAAAAAAATCTGGAAGAGAGATTGGGAAATCATGCCTAGTACACTGTATGGGCAGTGCAATTAATAATGGGGCCCAGATGCAGCAGGGTGAGGAGTAGGGATAAATATTAGAAACAGCAAAGAAAACTTCTTGTTAACCATTGCACGTCAGAATTTGCCCATCAATGAGCCAGGAAGCAGCCACAGTCTCTACAATAGTCAGTATAGGGAACACGCTCAACTAAATTTATGAAAATGTCCTTTTCTCCTCTTTTTAACTTGGATACTGAAGTGGGGGTGCCTGATACTTCCCTCTACAAGTCCTCTGAGCAAATATGTTCCCTTGCTGTGAGAGCAGATCTTAATGGAACCTTATACTAACACCAGTCTGTGGGGAGTTCAGATTCCTCAAGAACTTTGAATCACAAGCTGTTCATGAGTGGTTATTTTATAAGAGACATTCTCCAATTGATAAATGTAAACAGGCAATTGTTAGAAGAAATCAAAGCAATCTATAATCATGTTAAAAATGTTCTAAATCACTATTGATAAGAGAAATGCAAATTAAAACAGTTCTGAGTTATCAACCCAGATATCAGATTAGTTAATATGACAGAAAGGGAAAATGACAAATGCTGGAGGGAATGTGAAAAAGGAGGTGCACTTGGTCACTGTTGGTGGAACTATGAACTGATTTAACCATTATGGAGAACGATCTGAAACTATGTCCAAAAGGCTATAAAGCTGTGCATACCCTTTGACCCAGCAATACCACTACTAAGTCTGTGTCTAAAACAGATCAAAAGGAAAAGGACAGCTATATACAAAAATACTTATAGCAGCTCTTTCTTTTTGGAAATTGAGGGGTTGCCCATCAAATGAGGAGGGGCTGAACAAAGTGTGGCATAAGATTGTGATGGAATATTATTGTGCTATAAGAAATGACAAGAATGATTGTTTCAGAAAAAACAAGGAAAAGACCTATATGGACTGATGAAGAGTGAATTAAGCAGAACTAAGAGGTCATTGTCATGATGATCAACTGTGAAAGACTTGGCCATTTTGATCAATATAATAATCTAAAACAATTCACAGTACTTGTGTTGGAGAATGCTATCCACCTCTAGAGAGAAAACTGAAGAACTCTGGGTACAAACTGAAGCATAATATTTTTTTATTTTCTTCTTTTTTCTTTTTTTTTTTTTTTTGCAATGTGGCTAATATATAAATATGTTTTGCATGATTTCATATCTAATTTAAATCATATGGCTTGCTTTCCCAGTGGGGAGGGGTTGTCAGAAGAGAATTTGGAACTCAAAATTCAAAAATTTTTTTAAAATTAGTAATTTTTAAATAAAGCAATACGTTGTAATTTCATTTGTAATACTGCTTAGTAAGTCTACTATAAACAGTAATACAATTGTATATTTTTTCAAATCCCGTAAAGATGGAAGGAAATAAAAATCTTAATGATGGTAGAGGATGGGCTAATTGGGATAAATTTGTGAAATATTGTATGATAATCATCATTGCATTTTAAATTGTAAACTAAACAAATTGGAGACAGGACCATGGGAAGTCAGGCTGTTCTGTCTGTGTCTGGAGGGGCCTAGCAGCCTTATGTTGAAAGGAGGCCTGGCCTGGTAAGTGCCAGCTCAGAGCACCACCTGGTGGCTAACATAGAGATTGCAGCTTAAGTATATAGGCTTCCTATGCATCTGGGAGGGAAGAGGTAGTAGTCTAACCACCCACTTTGCTTTTCTGTCTTTAATGGCCCAGTAAGACAGTTGCCTTCTGTTTTAAGGAAAGTCAAGAAGTATTTGCTAAGCACCTATCATGTTCCAGAAAGAGGGAGGAAATACCTGTATCTTTGTATTTATTAGGCTTCTATAATATTTGAGAAACTAGAGAGGCAAAGTGAAAGAAAACCAGTCTCTGCCGCTCTCCTGGACCATGTCCTTACCTGAAAAAGAATCCCTTGCACTATTTGCATGAGAAATTGTCATCCAGTCTTTGTCTGAAGATCTGCAATGAGGGAACCTCCTATTTCTTGGGTAGCCCAGTCTATTTTTAGATTACTCTAATTGTCAGTATGTTTTCCCTTAAATTTGTCTCTTTGTAATTTAATTTAGGAATATTAATTCAGCAGTTGAGTGGAGAACAGATTGGAGAGGGGAGAGATTGGAAGTAGTAAGGTCAATTAGGAGGCTATTAAAATATCCAGACAAGAGATGATGAGGTCCTAGACTAGGGTGGTCAGCCATGTGAATGAACAGAAGACAACAGAGGCAACTGATGATGTGGAGATAAAACTGGCTGAATATGGTAGCTGATTAAGTAGGAGGGTTAAGATATAGAGAAAGGTCCAGGATGATTTCAAGGTTGTAAATCTCAGGAGGGTGTTGGTGCCCTTACCTGCCAGAGGGAAACTTAGAGAATGGATTAATCTGAGAAGGGGGTAGATAATAAATTGTGTTTGAGACATGTTGAGTTTGAAATGCTTCTGAAACATTTAAGTTAAAATATGTAGTTAAAACAATGCAGTACCAGGATTAAGGAGAGAGATTAGGGCTGAATAGATTTGAAAATCATCTGCATAAAGATGATAATTAAACTCATGAGAGCTGATGATATTGCCAAGAAAGAGGAAAGAAGAGGCACAGAAGCTCGAGGTACATTAGTGGGTAGGACATAAATAATAATTCAGCTAAGAAGGCTGGAAAGGATTATCAGTAAGACACTCTCTAGAAGTTTGGATGGGAAAGGAAGAAATGATAGGGGATGATAGTCTGAGAGGTAGAGAAATCCAGTCAAGTTTTTATGAATGAGGGAAACCTGCAGATGTTCACAGGTGAGCTTAAAGATGAGAGAGAGGGAGAACTATTGAAGAGTAAGCTTGAAAAAGATTACAGGCTTTGAGCTAGAAGGAACCATGAGTGCTTGTGTGACAGCTGAAACCCTTTTTATCTGTGGGAACCTAGACATGATCTATATGCAAGATAAATTCTAATATTCCCCAGGGTGACTCTGAAGTTAGTGTTGGTTAGTTGTTGTCCTTGATTCTGGAAGATGACAAAATGATATCACTATGTTAGAGTAAAACAGTATGGGTGACATCTTTTGACTCAAGCATGAACTAAGATTTAAGTGGGGCAGAATTGCTCAGAGTTGTCAGTCTCACTCTCTCTTCCAGAGTCATCAAAGTCCAGTGGTAAGACAAAAGTCAAGACAACTGGTAAAGGCTCAGGATGCAGTGGTATCTTTGATGGCTAACTAAGCTCTAAGGCCAGGGGTGGGAAACCTGGGGCCTCAAGGCCACATGTATCCCTCTAGGTCCTCAAGTGCAGCCCTTTGACTGAATTCAAACTTCACAGAACAAATTCCCTGAATAAAAGGATTTGTTATTGTATCAAGGTCAGTTTTGTAGGAGAATGGACATCTGGATTTCTACAGGAAGGTAAAGGGAAGAAGATGCTGTGCTGAAGACTGTTTGAACGAGCATCCAGACCAGAAAACTGCATCAGATGATGTGCCTCCCCAGACTACTGTATGAGAAGAAACTTCTAAAAGGACAATTCATTGATTTATCTTTTTCTTCTGAGTCTCTGTATCTGTATTTATGAAAGGGGACTGCCCTCTTGTAATTTGTCAATGCATAGTTCAACTTTGCTCCCTTCCCATATTGACTTAAAGGAGAGATAGATGAAGATTAGAACTCATATAGGACAATGAGGAGGTATTGATTGGATTCAGGTGGGGAAACAAAAATTATGATTAAAAGCGGGGATATGTGGGAAACAAAAAGAAGGGATTCTGTTTCCACAGGGTTAAAACTCCTCCCAGCTTTAAGTGATAGAGGTTGTGCACTAGTATGGTCAGATAAAAGTTCAAAAAGTTGTGCATAGGCTTGATGAGCTCTTTGAGGGAAAGCCTACCAGAGAGGAGAACATGAAGTCACGTGGTCAAGAGGCTTCACCTGGCCAACAGATGTCATGGCAAGAAGTTCAAACTTGGAACAGTATAAAGGGCTTACATTGGTCTGAACAAATTGTAGTCTTCCTGTAGCCTTCCTTGGGAAATAACTGTTCATTTAGGGAGGGGAATGAACATAAAAATAAATAAAAGCTTTCCTGATTTCAAAAATAAAATGAAAGTTTTTCTTCTATAAAACTTGGACTCAGTCAAAAGCCTGCTCCCAAGGACGTAGAAGGCCACATGTGACCTTGAGGCCACAGGTCCCCCACCCCTGCTCTAAGCACTCCACAGTACCTGCTTTGGTCGCCTTTATGGCTGTTGGAGCAAACTGTTTTGATCCGCCCGTTCCACCTTGTGGAGTGGTGGGGAAAACAAGCAAAAAGATACGATTTTGGAAGGTTGCTGCCAATGGGAAACCTGGTCTTTATAAAATCAGGTCTTAGAATCTGGGCAGTGAAGTGGGTAGCGGATTGGATTTAAGGTCAGGAAGATATGAGTTCAAATCCTGCCTCAGATGCTTATTATGTGATCCTAGTGTAGTCATTTAATCTTTCTCAGCCTCTATTTCCTCATCTGCAAAATAAGGATACTGGAGTTGATGGCTTCCACGTTTCCTTCTAGATCTACATCTCTGATCCTAGGGGCTACAGATTACATAACAAATTTGTGCCATATTGTGCAGGGTCCCGTTTAAGGTTTTAGGACGAAAATAAGATAGAACCTCCAGGTGGAGCAAGGCAGAATGAACTGTCAGTCACCCTCAACCTGAGATTCTCTCTCTTTCCCTCTCTGTCTCTCTGTCTCTCTCTCTTTCTTCTTGCCTTCTCTTTCTATAGTGGAGCTCCCTTAGCAACTCATTCCCCCTCTGGGGTATAGCTTTCTTTTCAAACTTGGAATGTTACCTTGCACAAGAAAGAAAAAAAATAACTTCCTGATTCAACTCAATCCTTCAGCAATATGGCTGTACCAAAAGTAGCTCAAGTCTGCTAGGAGTGTCTTTTAGGGGATTGTTTTCGTCTTTGGAATCGATTAAATAAAACAAATTAATAAAGCCTCATGTCCATTAAATGTGTGTTTGCAGTGGCAAAAGACAAAGCGAGTTTGCAAAACCTCAAAAATTCACTGATATTTTTGGAGGAGCATTTTCTAATTTGTATGAATGGAGCTGGAGAGACATGAAACCTTGCTGATTGGGCCACCGCAAATTTATGTAACAACCCCAAGGGGGCCCTCACTTCAACAAGACATGCCTTGTTACAGCTCCCTCATTGATTCACTCTCCACATAGCTTATTCCAAACCTTAAGATGCCAAGACACTCCCTTGCTCCACCTTATAAGCTGAGAACTTTGCCTCAATTCACAGAAAACAATGTGGCCATTCACCACGGCTTTCCTTATTTTATATCACTCATACATTTTCTCTTGCTATTTCTTCCTTCACTCCCATCTGAGATGAAAAGCTGACTTTTTTCTTTCCAAGGGAAGCCTTACTGTTGAGGTCTGGGGTGCTGGGGACCCCAAAATATAGAGAGTCCTGCTTGCAAGTTCGACACAAACTTTCTTAAAGCCAAAGGAAAACAAAATTTATTAAAGATTCGCCTTACTGAGGTGAATCTTTGAGGAGCCTAAGCATTTGTAAACACTTGTATTGAGAAGCAAGCCAAATACAATCTCAGCTAGGCTCAGAGCTGGATTGAATCTGAGAGTCTTCAAGGAGGCAAGATGGAATTTAAATACAGAAAAAGACTGAGGGAAGAATCCAGGTGTTGCCAAGTAGTTTGGGGGCCCCAGGGATGGTCTTCATTGGGGAAGTCAGCCTGGAATGTAGATCAAGTCTTAATTATTGTCTCCTTCCTTGCTGCCTACAGATATATTCATGTCTTTCATCAAACACTAAAAACCTTCATGTTGTCTTATTAGCCCTGTCATCAACTATCTTATATTTCTTTTCCTTTTTCAGTTAAACACTTTGAAAAAGCTATTCACAATCAGTACCTCTACTTTCTCTCCTTTCACTGTCTTTTAAACCTTCTGGTATATAGTTTCTGACCTCACTCAATGAAAACTGCTCTCTCCAAAGTTATAATCTCATAATTGCCGAATCTATTGTCCTTTTCTCAATATTCATCCTTCTTTGACCTCTGTTACCTTTGACACTGATGATCATGCTGTTCTCTTGGATATTCTCTAGGTTTTAATGATCTTTTACTCTGGATTTTCTTCCTTCTTGTTTAACCAGTTCAGTCTCCTTTGTTGGATCATCATCTAAATCACTCCCAATAACCATAGCTGTCCCCCAAGGCTCTGCCCTGGGCCCCCTTCTCCTCTCTCTCTATATTATCTTGTTTGGTAATCTCATCAGTTTCCATGGGTTTAATTATCATCTCTATGCAGATAATTCCCAGATCTATATAATCACCCCTAATCTATCTTCTGAGTTCCACTTACTCATCACCAATTGCCCTTTGGACATCTCCAATTATGTATCTCTTAGGCATCTCAAACTCACTATGTTCCAAACAGCACTCATATCTTCCTCCAAAAACCTCTCCTCTCCCAAACTCATGTCCTTCCAATTACCAAGGCTCACCTCAGTGTCATTTTCAACTTCTCTTTCTAACTCATTCCATATAGCTAGTCTGTTGCCCTGTCTTAGCATTTCTACCTTCACATCTCTTTTGTATGTCCTCTTCTCTCCATTTACATAGCCAGCACTTTGGTACAGACTTTCATCACCTCATGTCTAGACTGTTTCAGTAGTCTGCCTTGAGTCTCTTCCCACTCCAATCTATCTTCTCTCTACACAGCTGCCAAAGTGATTTTCTTAAAGCAGAGGTTTGACCATATATCATTGTACCACTCAATAAATTGGTGTTTCTCTATTTTCTTTAAGATCAAATATAAAATGCTCTGTTTGACACTGAGAGCCCTGCACAACCTGTCCCCTTCCTAGCTTTCTAATCTTCTTACACCATTCCCTTCCTTCTATACACTAAAATTCAGCAGTAGCCTTCCTGACTTTTTGCTGTTCCTGGGATACAACAACACCCTCTTTAGACTTTATGCATTTTCACTGGTGGTCCCTCATGCCTAGAATGTTCTCCTTTCTCATCTGTGCCTCCTGACTTTCCTGACTTCCTTCAAAAACTCAACTCATATCCCAGCTTCTACAGTAAGCCCTGTAGAAGGCCGGACTACCCCTCCTGCTCCAGCCCAATGCTAAAATAAACCCACCTCTTCTATTTTTTCTCCCATTAATTGTTAACCAATCAGAGTTGAATTCTGACGGTCAGGAATACTCATTCTTCCAAGGGTATTTAAAAGTTCAGTGGCCCCCTGCAAGGTTGGTCTTTGGTTTATGAGAAAAAGCCACAGATTTCAATTATTATTTGCTAACCATAATTAACAACCGTAATTAATAAATGGATTATTAATTACCCAGAAACTGTATCTTTTGAACTTTTCATTGGTCACACCTTCCTTGAGCCACTTTTCGGTGGCTTGCTTCAGGTTCCTTGCTTCAGGTGTCTCCCCCAACATACACTAGAATAATAAATTTCTTATATATGTTCTTTTCATTTGCTTGTGAGGCTGATGACTGTGCAACTCTGTACCACTTAAATCCAATTCATGTGCAAGTCAAGATATCACTGTCTTATGATGTCCATTGGTCTTCTTTGAAACAAAGGACAAACAACAATTTATATACCCAGCACTTGATATAGTATCTGCAGCATAAGGGCTTAATAAATGTTTTATCTGTCAATCTATCTAGCCATCTATCTCTCTCTGTCTATCTATCTACCTATCTATCTTTTCTTATACATAGTTGTTTGCACCTTATCTCTTTTATCAGAATGTGAACTCCTAGTGGAAAGTGATCATGTTTTTGCTTTTCTTTATATCCTTATCTCTCAGTGCCTTGCAAATATTAAATACTTAATAAATGCTTGTTGACTAACTTTTCCCATTTCTGTTGGTTGTTTGATTAGATAAATTTTACTTCCTATTTACTATCTGTGATGGTCCTTTATGTGGTGTTTGATGGGAAGTACTTAAGCTATGGAATGACATCCAGAGAAGTAGATTTTGTTTTGTGCTGATAGACTAACAACACTTGATGAGGCAGACAGATATAATTCTAGTCCGTTAATCTTCTTGGAGATGAGAGGGAAGAGTAAGTATCCAGCCTTGGCCATTCTCTGGCTTCCCTCAAGCTAGGCAGATAAGTGATACAGTAGACAGAGAGACTGGCTCTGGAGTCAGGAAGACCTGAGTTTAAATCTAACCTCAGATATTTACTAGTTGTGTGATCCTGGTCAAGTCACTTAGCTTCTACCTGCTTCAGTTTCCTCAGTTGTATGTATCTGAGTCCCAAAGCCCATTGGAACCAGACTCTTTCTTCACTGATGGAGAGTAATGCCCTGAGGAAGGGAAGAATTGGCAAGAATCAGAGAAAAGAAACCTATAGCATCTCTTTGGAGTTCCTTGAGACTTTTGTGTTTCTTCAGGATCAGCAGTTGCTTCTGGATTCCAATTTAGGAAGAGAAGATGGATAATACCAATCTCACTTCAGGTTGCTGAAGGAAAAGACTGATATGAAGCTTATGTGAAAGGAACTGGCAGTCTCTATCATGTCTCTAGTCCAGCTTTCTATTGCAGAGACTGGGAAATTTCCCTTATGTGAGGTCTGTGACTCTTGTTTGATTCAGCTTGCCCCATACCCTGTGGAAGAACACTTTCACTCTATCCTATCTGGTATACATTTTCCTATGATTCTGTTGGTATGAACTTGGATAAATGGGTTTCTTTGCTATGTGTGTGTGATATATTAATGAAAAAAATATCAAAAGTTAGTTTGAGGGAGGGTGAAACCAAATGCCAGAGTAACAGCATGGACTTTCTAGAGTGCTCCCATCAAGCCTGGCCAAATACCTGTAAAAAATGACTCTAAACAAATTCTGGAGCTGCAGAACCCACAGAATGACAGTGAAGCAAATCCCTAGCCCAAGACAGCCTGGAAGGTCACTAGAAGTGTCTATTATGCCACACAGGGGCAGGATACAGTCCAGCATGGCCCACACTGGCACAGACAGGACCTGAGCAGGCCTTAGGGAGACTGAATCTCTCACACCTGTGGTAGTTTCCAGACTTCATGACCCTAAAACATTGAGGATAAATTGGAAGGTCAGTGGGAAAAGCCTGTAGGACCAGTATGGGAGAATGGAGTGATTCAGCCCCAGGGTGGCAGAGAGGGGAGGGGGTGGAGGAACATATTGCAGTCACAGCAGCAGCAGGGCCAGCAGCAACCACTGTTTCTGGAGCTCTAAGCCCACAGATTGTGGAGGAATCGAGCTGACACTACAGCCCCACTGGAAGCAGAGAACAACCTTGACAAAAAGCTCAAAAGTAAAGTAAATGACTGGAAAAATGAGCAAAAACTAGAAAAAGAATCATACTATAGAATCTTACATTGGTGACAAGGAAGACCAAAATATGCAAACAGAAGACAATTAAGTCAAAGCTCCTCCATTCAAAGCCTCCAAGAAAAATTGGAATCAGTCTCAGGCCATGGAAGAGCTCAAAAAGGATTTTGAAAATCAAGTAAGAGAAGTAGAGCATAAATTGGGAAGACAAATGGGAGTAATGCAAGAAAATAATGAAAAATGAGTCAACTTCTTGATAAGGAGAGTCAAAAAAATGCTGAAGAAAATAATACTTTAAAAAATTGACTAACCCAAATGACAAAAAAGATCGAAAAAACCAATGAGGAGAAGAATGCCCTAAAAACCAGAATTGTCTAGATGGAAAAGGAGGTACAAAAGCTCACTGAAGGAAATAACTTCTTAAAAATTAGAGCTGATGGAAGCTAATGATTTTATGAAAAATCAAGAAATTATAAAATAAACCCAAAGGAATGAAAAAATAGCAGACAATGTGAAATATCTCATTGGAAAAACAACTGACCTGGAAAATAGATTCAGGAGAGACAATTTAAAGATTATGGGACTGCCTGGAAGCCACGATGAAAAAAGAGCCTAGACATAATCTTTCATGAAATTATCAAGGAAAACTACCCTGATATTCTAGAACCAGAGGGTAAAATAAATATTTCTAGAATCCACTAATTTCCTCCTGAAAGAGATCCCAAAAGGAAAATTCCTAAGAATATTGCAGCCAAATCCCAGAGTTCAAATATTGCAAGCAACCAGAAAGAAATAACATGAGTATTGAGGAAATACAATCAGAAAAACACAAGATCTAGCAGCTTCTACATTAAGGGATCAAAGGACTTGGAATATGATATTCCAGAAGTTAAAGAAGTTAGGGTTAAAATAAAAAATCACCTACCCAGAAAAAATGAGTATAATACTTCAGGGGAAAAAATAATCTTTTAATGAAATAGAGGACTTTCAAGCATTCTTGATGAAAAGACTAGAGATGAATAGAAAATTTGACTTTCAAACATGAGAATCAAAAGAAGCATGAAAAGGTAAACAGGAAAGAGAAATACTGTTTACATGCCTACATGGAAAGATAATATTTGTAACTCTTGAAACTCTTCTCAGTATTTGGAGGGATTATATATATGTAGACAGAGGGCACAGGGTGAGTTGAATAGGAAGGGATGATATCTAAAAAAACAAAAGTTAAGAAGTGAGATAGGAATATATTGGAAGGAGAAAGGGAGAAATAGATCAGGGTAAATTATCTCTCACAAAAGAAGCAAGAAAAAGCTTTTTCAATGGAGGGGAAAAGGGAGGAGGTGAGAGGGAAAAAGTGAAACTTACTCTCATCATATTTGACTTAAGGAGGGAATAACATGCACACTCAATTTGGTATGAAAATCTATAGGAAAGTAGGGGAGTAGGGGGTAAGTGGGGTATGGGGGGATGATAGAAGGGAGGACAAATGGGAGGAGGGGGTAATAAGAAGTAAATACTTTTGGGGAGGGACAAGGTCTAAAGAGAGAATAGAATAAATGGGGAGCAGAATAGGATGGAGGGAAATATAGTTAGTCTTTCACAATGTAACTTTTATGGAAGTTTTTTGCATAACTTCACAGATGTAACCTATATTGAATTGCTTGCCTTCTCAGTGGGGATGTGTGGGGAGGAAGGAAGGGAGAGAAGTTGGAATTCAAAAGTTTTAAAAACGAATGCTAACAATTGTTAGAAATCTATCTTGCCCTACAAGAAAAGAGAGGAGATGGGGATAAAGGAAGAGAGAGGTGTAATAGAAGGGAGGTCAGATTGGGGGAAAGAGAGATCAGAATGCACAGCATCTTGGGGTAGGGGAAGAGGAGAGATGGGGAGAAAATTTGGAACTCAAAATCTTGTGGAAATGAATGTTGAAAACTAAAAATAAATAAGTACATTTAAAAAAGTAAAATTAAAAAAAGAAGTTAGTTTGAATCTGAAAAATTATATCCCCCAGATAAAAATTACTTAATGAAATAGATAGATATAATTTTAACCCAGTATCCCCTCTCTCTGAGAAGAGCAGAATGGCCAAGCTTCTGGCCTCACTCTCCTGCTTCCCACCCTGTCAAGAAATAGTCTTCTTGGGGAAGAATGGGAGAAGGAGAGGCTAGAGAAGTCTATTTTCACTCTTTTTGAGCCACACAATGACACCCCCTGCTGGATGTGAGGGGATAGCCCTCACTACATGTAAAATAGGAATCACAATAGTACCTATAGCCCAGCATTGTTGTGAGGAACAGATTATTGTGTGCACTTAATCTTCCTTTCCTCCTTCCCTGCCTTCCTTTCTTTCTCCCTTCTTCTTTTTTCCTTTGCTCCCTCTCTCCTTTCCTTCCTTCCTTCCCTCCTTTGGCCAGGAAGAAACTTTAGTATGTCTTGGAGAAGTGTCAGACAGATTCCAGAGTATCTATCCATACTACCCTCTTGCAAGTCACATTTAGACAACATGTGTAGACAAATGTACCTTACGTGGACATATACATCTTGCATAAAGAATAGTATGTTTTCAGTTTTTATTAATGACACTGGCTTCCAAGTAGCTAGGATTTCATCTGTGTAGATACTTCCTCCACCTACGCACGTGATTACAAACAAGTCCCTAGTTCCTTTCTTCCTAGTTTCCACCTCTGTAAAATGGAGATGACCATACTTGCATCACCTACCATATAGAACTGTTCTGAAGAAAGCTCTTTGTACACTTTTATGCTTTTGGAGATGTTTTTTTAAAACCCATCTCCCAGAGATTAGCCTGTTGCCAGGTCTTTGTGCATGTTACTCCTCTCTAAGGTTATTGTGTGTCTACTTTAAAAGTAGCTCATCTATACTTATATGTGGAGGTGTTGCCTCCATTTAGAATGTAAGCCCCTGGAAGGCAGGGAAAGTTTCAAGCTTTTGCTTTTTCATCCCTAGCTCTCAGCACAGTGCTTTCTGACTAGTCTTTGGCCAATAAACATATAGGCTTACACTGAAAGATTTTCCACTTTGGAAAGACCTGTCAAAATTTGCAATCTATTGGAACAGCCTTTAAAAATTCAAGGTCACTTCAGTACTGCAATGAGGTATCTAAAGGCTATAGTCCTATAGTGTTAGTAACATTCTGAAAGTTGAGATTCAAGTTTAAAGGTGTTGTTGGTTTTTTTTTAATTTAAGCTGTCTGGTGGTGGAGAGGTGAGGTTTGGATGACTGTCATGGTACCAGAAGCACTCCCAGCAAAAATTGGCTGATGGGAAAATTCCATGTGAGCCTTTACCAACATTGTCATTAACCTTATTCCTCACTAAGGAATAAATATATTTACCCTTTAATCTGGGATTTGGCACAGACTTCCTAGCTCTTTAATCATTGTGACTTGGGCTGAGGAATTAGAAGGGCCCATTGGTCTCATAGAAGGATTTCAGCCAGGTATGCTGCTACCAGAAACTTCTTTTTAGCTCTTTTATACTTAGCATCAGTTCAGTCGTTTTTCAGTTGTGTCCAACTCCTTGTGATCCCATTTGGGGTTTTCTTGGCAGAGCTGCTGGAGAGGTTTGCCATTTCTTTCTCCAATTCATTTTATAGGTGAGGAAACTGAGGCAAACAGGGGTAAGTGACTTGCCCAAGGTCACACAGCTAGGAAGTATCTGATTTGAACTCAGGAAAAGGAGTCTTCCTGACTCTAGGTTCAGCACTTTATCTACTCTATCACCTAGCTGCTCCCATTAACACTTAGAATCATCTTTAATTAAGAAAATCTAACCATTTTCCAGTTGTTAAATAACTTTTTCATACTGTGAAAATATAGGAGGGAATTAGTACTGAAAATTAGCTGTGCAGAAGTCCTACTGAATTAGCTATTTATTTCTCCTTATTTGTAAAACTAAAACAGTAACTTTGGAGTCAGAGTACTTGGGTTCAAATTACGCCTCTGATACCATGAGATCTGTGTGACCTTTGCAACACTTAACTTCCCCAGGTCCCAATTTTCTCCCATTAAATAATGGTTTTTCAGGTCCCTTTTACCTCTAAATCTATGATCCTTTGATGACCAAAAGGAGTAGATTCTTGTCACCAATTTTTTGTAACATAGTTATAAAGTCTTTAAATGTCCAATTTGGGTCATTGATGTTGTTTGAATGGGTTTGGATAAATTTCTGCATATTTAAGTTCTAAGTCAAATTAGGAGCAATGGGTAGAAGTTGCAAAGAGAAAAAATTAGGTTTAATGGAAGGAACAACTTCCTAACCATTAATGCTGTCCAAAAATGGAATTAGGTAGTGGATTCCTCATCAATGCAGGTTTTCATGCAAAGCCTGGATAATTACTTCTCGCATGAGTGGTAGAAGGCACTATTTTCAAGTAGGAGTTGTACTAACTATGGCTTCTGAAATCCTGAAATTCTATGATCTTGACATCATAATATGGTTAACATTTTAAGTTGTTTTTCTTAAAAAGAACATACACATATATGAAGGGATTATGAAACAAGTTTTGATAGGCAAATAGAATAAATAGGAAAAGGATTGGCATGGGTATTTTAATTTAATTTGAATTTAAAATTTAATTTATATAATTTAATTTTGAATTTAAAAAAAGCAATCATAATGTTCAACAATCTCGAAAAGGATATGATTTTATATTCAGTGACTCTGAAGATTAAAGTACATCAAGACTTGTTTCTCCAGAAAGAATTTACCTCATTCTTTTGGATATTAATGAAATATTCTAAAGAAAAAATACATCAAGAGTAGCTACAATTAGATTAGTTTGATATTGTTTTATTTTCCAGGATAATTTGATTTCTTCTGATTAAAAGTTTCTGAAAAGAAGTGACTGCTATTCTTAACATGAAAGAAAGCAGCTCTTGCCTCCCCCAACCTTACTCCATAGTCATTTATTGTGAGCTGGTGAGGTCCCTGCTCCTGGAGGAAGTAACTTGGGTTATTTAAACAAATAGCTGTTACATGACAGTTCTCAAAAAAGCAAGATCCAATGAATAGAGTCAAGATGGTGGAATAAAGGTGGATACTTACCTGAACTCTCCTAAATTCCCCTCCAAATAACTTTAAAGTAATACCTCAAAGCAATTCCGACCCCCAGAACAATTTAGGAGGTTGGCATGAAAGATCTGTCAAACCAGGGTGGTGTTTGGGCCTGGAGACCAGTGCAGGCCTACCAAAACATCACAATTTTCAAGAAATTTTCAAGGGAAACTGCCCTGACATTCTAGAACCAGAGGGTAAAATAGAAATTGTAAAGAACCCACCAATCACCTCCTGAAGAGATCCCAAAATGAAAACTCCTAGGAATATTGTAGTCAAATTCCAGAGTTCCCAGGTCAAGGAGAAAATATTACAAGCATCCAGAAAGAAACAAATTCGAAGATCATGCAGCCATAGTCAAGATTACACAAGATTTAGCAGCTTCTATATTAAAGAACTGGAGGGCTTGGAATATGATAGTCCAGAAGGCAAAGGAGCTAGGATTAAAACTAAGAATTACCTACCCAGCAAAACCAAGTATAATCCTTCAGAAGAAAAAGAAATAAATATTCAGTGAAATAGAGGATTTTCAAGCATTCCTAATGAAAAGACTAGAGTTGGATAGATAACTTGACTTTCAATACTTGAGAAACATAAACAAAGTTTCTCTATGAAATGCTTCATTTCTCAAATACATAGAGAACTGAACAAAATTTGTAAAAGTATGAATCATTCCTTAATTTTGACAATTTGAATTCCTAATTTTGACTTCCTTATTTCGATATTTGACATCCAAATTCTGACAATTTGACTCTCTAATTTTAACTTGCTACATTTGTTATCCTAATTGTGTCAATTTTGCTCCCTAATTTTGAATTTATATTTTTGACTCCCTAATTTTAACTCACTAAATTTGACAATATAAGTACATAACTTTGACTCTCTAATTTTCACAATTAAACTTGAAAAGATTTTGAGTCATAATTCTGACCTCTTGATTGTGACTCTTTAATTTTTGCCAGTTTGACTCCCTAATTTTGCTGATTTGACTCCCTTGATGCCAAGGTCATCCACAATATCCTGGTCCATTGCCAATTATCCTAACTTTTGTCTTGCTCCTGGACTTCAACGATTTTGGAAGAGTGAGGCTGATGACTTCGTATAACTCTTCCTCACTTAAATCCAATTCATGTGGAAGTCAAGACATCACTCAGGGATGTCATTAGTCCTCTTGAAAAATGAAAGATGAACAACGATCCTCCTCAGGTCATCCTAACTGACTCACAAGTCGTAGAAACACAGAAATAGAGAGCAGGAACTACACAAAAGGAATCTCAACAACAACATATCCAAGAAATGAGGATCTGTCCTCTGTTTGAAGACCTTCAAGGATGGGAGACCCACCATTTATTGAGGCAAGAAATTCCACTTTTGGACAGTTCTAATTGTTAGGATTTTTTTTCCTGATAGCAAGCCTAAGTCAGTCTCTTTTAAACTTCCTCCCATGTCTCCTGGTTTTGTCTTATGGAACAAATGGTCAAGTCAATTCAACACACATTTATTAGGTGTTTACTAAGTGTCAGCAACTTACTAAGTGCTGGGAATATAAATGCAAACAAAAAAGAAAGACAGTCCTGCCCTCAAGAAGTTCATGTCCTAATGGAAGAAGCCAACAGATAAAGAAGCAGAAAAAAAGGGAGCGACATATTGGTAAAGTCCGGAGAGTCGGAAGTAGAGTTGAAAGAGGAAATGACTTTTAATTCATCATTCTTATACAAAATGGATGTTCTGGGTAACTTACCAATAGAAGGAGCCTCCAGGGATGAAGGGATGTTTCAGGGCAGGACTACAGGGATAAAAGGAAATTCAGAAGAAGTTTAAATTCTGACAAGACAGTTGTTTTATCAGGGTGTCGCCACTGAGTATTCTACAGCTTCTTGGAACCACAGTTGAGAGTTGGGTGACAAGTGGACACTAAAGAGAGATGGGCTTCCTTGAAGAGGACCCAGTAAACTCTTACAAGAAGAAATTCTAGTCTTCCCTGAACACCACATCTACTTCTCTTTATTCTTACAGGTATAAGGAAAGAACCTCGATACATGTACTAATAGGTATCTAAACCAAATCTTTTACTGAACTGGACAAAATCTTAACATTTTGTAATCTTTCAGCCTTGGTTGGGAAAATGAGACTAATGGGCATAGCATAAAGTTGGAAGACAGTTGAGAAGAATAAGTAACCTATTAACAAGATATGTTTAAGGCAAGTTAAGGCAAAGCAAAATTTTCCATGATAAAGAAAATTTCTCTAAGTCCTTCAAGGTAGCAGTATCTAATCTATTCACAACCCTTGGTAATAATGTTAATTTTTTTAGAAGTACAAAGTAAAATAGAGCTAAAACTTTGATTCCACACTAATGGATTTCATCTTATTAGATTCATCTCAATGTCTTAAATTGTTCAGATCTTTTTATATCCTGGTTCTATCACCCAACATGTTAACCAGAGGTGTACTGAAAAATATTTAATAACTGATTCTTTATCTTTATTTATATCTATCTTTATGATACACTTTGAAAATTTAATCTGCATTATTAACATTTTCTTCATCACTTTGTCTAGATAATCAGTAAAAAAATACATTTTGATTTGTAGAATTTGTCAATTTCCAAGGTACGAAACTTCTAATTCAGTTGTTGTGAGCTGATATGAACCAGCACCAGTACACCGTTGGTATTAATTCTCTCCCTTAGTTTTGTGTTCCCTGAAAATAAGCAGCCATTAGTCTTTATCCAAGTCATTAATAAAAATGGCAAGCAGAACAGGAAT
Source organism: Potorous gilbertii (assembly GCA_028658325.1). Taxonomy (NCBI): domain Eukaryota; kingdom Metazoa; phylum Chordata; class Mammalia; order Diprotodontia; family Potoroidae; genus Potorous; species Potorous gilbertii. Next base: position 294,893,554 of record CM053769.1, on the reverse strand, counting down.
AAATACAGAACTTTGTGGCACTCCACTATAGACCTTCTTCCAAGTTGGCATCAAATCCTTAGGACTGCTCTTTAGGTCTGGTCATTCAACTAGTTCCGAACATATGTAATTGTCCTATAGTTCAACCCATATATCTCTCCATCTTTTCCACAAAATAGAAAGAGGTACATTATCAAATCTGTTGCTAAAATCAGAACAAACTATTTATACAGTATTTTCCTGATCTACTAGTTTTCAGGATAAACTCTATGTGTACATATATATGTATATGTATACATGTGTGTATGTGTAGACACACATATACATGCATATGGCATTCTCCTGACTTACCAGTTTAGTCCTGCCCATAAAGGAAATCTGTATACAGAGCAGGCACTGTTTTTCTTTACTATTTGTATTTGTATCTAAACTACATCCCGATGAGTTTTCATTTGGTTGCTGCCAAATAACAAACAATAGGGAAAAAGTGCCTGCTCTCAAAAACTTATATTCTAACGGGGGAAAATAACAAAGAGAGGCAGAAGATTGGGAGGGGTCATCACTGATGGTCACCATGATTCAGTGCTACCCCTAGAACAACTAGTGAGCAATTTTTCCTTTTGAAGTACATATGAAAACTGTTTGAAGAACCATTTAGACTCATGAGATACTTGATTACATGAAAATGGGCTGAATTGATTCCTTTTCTGAGATTTTATTTACTTGAATGTTTTTGTTTCTGCATCTAAAGAGTTTTCTTGCTCCAAGTGCTTACAGTATTTGAAGGCAGGGAATAATTTAAAAACTCTCCCCCAAGCCCTTACATGTGACTAGGGGCTTTTACTTCATAAAATCATTTCTCATCTCTCTTCATTTTCTCATCTGTTAAATAGGTTAATAATATTTGTACCCCCTACTTCACAGAGCTGATGTAAAGAAAAGTACTCTGTAGGTTGTAAAGAGCTAACGAATTGTATGCAATTCACATTACTACCGTCATGATGGTCAGGGCAGGAATTCCTGCAGGAGATGAATGTTGAAGGAGGTGTTATGATATAGATTAGCCAATTCCCTGCCAGGTGTATTGGCACACCCCTGCAATCCCTGTTACTTGGGAGGCTGAGACTGGCTCTCTCAAGCTGAGTTCTGAGCTCTCGTAGGATGAGCCGGTTGGGAATCTGCACTAAAGTCTTCATTAATATGGTGAGTTCTCAGAAGGGGGTGTGTGCGAATGGTGGGGAGAGTTAGTAAGCTGTTTAAGGAGGGCAGACTGATCTAGGTCAGAAACGGAGCAAGGCAAAATTCCTGTGCTAATCATAACAGGTCCAGGCCTACAAGTTAACCTTACATTTCAAGGAAGGTAATAAAAAAAATAAGAATAACAGCAATAGCTAACATTTATAGAGGGCTTACTACGGGCCAGATACTGTGCTGCGTGCTTTACAGTGATTATCTCACTTGGTTTTCACAACAACCCTGGGAGGTAGGCACTATTACTGTCCCGTTTTACAGACGAGGAAGTAAACTGAGGCTAAGTGACTTACATAGGGTCTCACAAACTGGTGTCTACACTGAGGCTAAGTGACTTACATAGGGTCTCACAAACTGGTGTCTACACTGAGGCTAAGTGACTTACATAGGGTCTCACAAACTGGTGTCTACACTGAGGCTAAGTGACTTACATAGGGTCTCACAAAGTGGTGTCTAAACTGAGGGTAAGTGACTTACATAGGGTCTCACAAACAGGTGTCTAAACTGAGGCTAAGTGACTTACATAGGGTCTCACAAACTGGTGTCTAAAGTTGAATTTGAACTGGGGCCTTCCAGACTTCCAGGTTCAGTGCCCTATCCATTATGCCACCTAACTGGAAGACCTAGTCTAAAAAAATAGACCATAGTCGTAGCAGTTCACTACAAGAGGGGAAAGGGAAGTGTGACTAGATGATAGAAAAACATAAGGAAATTGAATTTCTAGTTCTATAAGTAGGCAATTCTATGTGTTTAGCTGACGGCATTAGAATGGTCTGACCTAGTGTCATTTTGTGATATTGTGACCAAGGTGGACTTGGATCTAACATCTATAAATGTGGGTGATGACTACATTTCGATTAGCAGCTTCTTGTCTACATTATGTTTATTATATGATATTGTGTATTTCTAAATGTGTCATATCCCCTGTGTCAGACTTAGGTCAAGGACACTCTGCTAGGGGCCATAGATCTCTTTTCTCTGCCAGCACTTATCACAGTGCTTTATATATAGCAAATACTTTCACAAGTGGTTGAATCATGATCATTTGTTTTTAACTAAGATCTCCTTAATTTACTACTGTTTTGATATCTGTTTATGTAAATTAAAATATGTGTATTTTCTAAGAGTGTGTGTATATGTGTGTATGCATGCATTTGAATTTCATAGGCCTTGTATTTCTTAGCAAAAAATTAGACCATCTCAGTATAGTTTCATGACTATTATAATCATGTTCTGGGGGGGAGTGGGGGGTAAGTCTCAAGATAACAAATGATTGTGTTTCACAATAGGTTTACAGATTAAGACTCCAATGAATGAATGTAGTTGTTCTTTCTTAGCCCTGTTTGAGAAGACACTAACATTCCATACCTGGCAGGGAAGAACAGACAGAAAGTTCATGAGTTTTTGCACTTAAGACAAGTTAAAAGTGTTTGCTTAGCAGATTTTAAAGAGTGACAGGCCTTCAGAAATGGCAAGCAGGCACTTCATAAATATGTTAGCCACTGTGAACGTCTTCCTCTGATGCCTCATCATGGCATGAAGTTTTAAAGGGTTATACTAGGTAAGAAAGAATTTTATAGGACTTTTTGAATTATAGGAGCAGTAATAGAAAATAAGTAGTTATTAAGCACCTACTGTGTGCTAGGCTAAGTGTTCTACAAAGATTATCTCATCTGATCCTCACAAAAACCAGTTGAAGTAGGTACTATTATCTGTTTTATAGTTGAGGAACCTGAGGCAGATAGATATTAAGTGACTTGCTCGGAGTCACACAGCTAATAAGTATCTGAGGTCACTTTTGAACTCAGGTCTTCCTTACTCCAGGCCCAGCACTTTCCACACTGTATCTCTTAGTGGTCTCTAGTCATAGATTGTGTGTTATCTGAGGACCAACTTAACAAAGCTCAGTGTCTCTGCTGCCAGGACAGCTATGGGTTCAATTCGTTTCTGGTCACAGAAACTCAAAAAGACTCTCCCAGGTTATAGAGGGTTTGCAATCTACTTTAGTAGAAGGAATACCCACACCCACAAAATCACAGGCCTTTAAAGTACTGAAAATATTTAATCAAGCCCAGGCAACCATTTCATACGGAGCATCCTTAACCCCAGAAGTATTCCTGATTTAAAATAACATTTTGCCTTTGAAATTTAATATCCAATGTCAGCATAATTGATAGATTTAATCATTGTTTTTCCTTGTATTGGACTTAGATGACATTGATATGTACACACACATACATATCTACACACATATACATATACACATATATACACAACACACACATATACAAATATTCATATATACACACATACATACACATACATAATGCATATACATACATATATATACACATATATGTAGGTATATACACATTTATTTGTGTGTACGTATGCATATGCAAAGTCACTCCTTCTAGTCTGACTTCTTGTTTGTTTGATGCTTCCTAAAGAGCATGTCCAGTTCCTGGTTTCTGGTACTCTTGGAAGGTTAAGGAGCAGTTTTTAGTGAGGGCTTTCAGAGTTCTTAACTGGTCTTATTTTGTCAATCGACCTGCATGAATACGTCATGTGATGTTTTAGGCACCATGGCTAATGTAGATCCTATTACTGGTGTGAACGATGGCAAAAAATGAGAAGAGTATTGCAACCACAAGTAAAATAATAATGTGCTTCTCAAAAAAACACAAATAACTATTTCCTTCATTACTAAACAGATCAAAAGCTTAAAGATATAAGATCCACTCAGGCTCTTTTCTTCTCCCCTCCTCTTTAGGATGTTTTTGAGATCAGAAAGGAGCTATTTTTGTGGCTTAGTCTTTTTTCTTTTGTTACTGAAGTGCCAAATAATAATATCGATAACAACTAATATTTATATAGTACTTGGTAGATTGCAAAGTGCTTTACAAGTATTATCTCATTTTATTCTCACAAAAATCCTGGGAGGTGGATGAAGAAATGAAGGCAGGCAGAGATTAGGTGACTTGTCCAGGATTATACCGGACAAAGTCAAGTGCAAGTCATGTCATCATTTCTCTGATGGCAAGGTCTTTGGCAATGAAGGATGTACACAACAACAGCTAGTAAGTATCTTTTTTTGAAGGGGGGGAATATATTCTATTTTTTCTAATTAAATGTAAAAATAACTTTTTTTTTTTACAGTTTTGAGTTTCAAGTTCTCTCACTCACTACCTCACTTAAACCCTCATTGAGAAGGCAAGCAATTTGATAAAGGTTATACATGTGCAGTCATGCAAAATATATTTCCATATTAGTCACGTTGTAAAACACAGACAAAAAAGAAAAAGTAAAAATCACTGTGCTTTGCTCTGCATTCGAATGCCATCAGTTCTTTCTCTGGAGGCCAATAGCATTTTGTATCATAGGTCCTTCAGAATGACCTCGGATCATTGTATTGCTGGAAATAGCTAAGTTATTCACAGTTGATCATTATACACGTTGTTGTCTCTGTGTACAATGTTCACCTGGTTACACTCACTTCACTTTGTATCAGTTGATGTAAGTCCAGGTTTTCCTGAAACCATCCTCCTTGTCATTTCTCATAGTACACTGGTAGTCTCTCACAATGGCGTACTACAATTTGTTTAGCCGTTCCCCAATTGAGGGTCATCCCTTCAGTTTCCAATTGTTTGCCACCATAGAAAGAGCTAATATAAATATTTTTGTACAGATAGGTTCTTTTCCTTTTTTTTGAAAAACTCTTTGCGACAAAGATCGAATAGTGGTATTGCTGGTCAAAGGGTATGCATGGTTTTATAGGCCTTTAGATATAGCTCTAAATTGCTCTCCAGAATGGTTAGATCAGTTTACAACTCCACCATCAGTGCATTAGTGTCTCAATTTTCCCATCTCCCAACATTTGTCATTTTCCTTTTCTGTCACATTAACCAATCTGATAGATGTAAGGTGGGTCCCTCAGAGTTGTTTTCATTTGTATTTCTCTAATTAATAGTGATTTAGAGCATTTTTAAAAATATGACTACATCACTAATAAGTACCTAAAGGCAAATTTAATCTCAGGTTTTCCTGACTCCAGATCCAGTACTCTATTGCACCAACTCATTGCCTCAGAGAATATCCTCTCTCCACTTTTTTTTCAAGTTCTGTGATTATATATGATGGGCTGTTTATACAGAAACAGAATTAAATTTGTTATGCTTGGGCCCAGAGGGCAAAGCAAGGAGCAGTCCTTGAAAATTTATAAAGAGAATGATTTAGGTTTGTCAACAGAATTTTAAACGTAGTCTGAACAGGACCAGTCTCTAAACCTGTGAATACCTGGAGCCACACAAAGCAATCCAGACATAGGAGTACTAGGAAACAGGTGGCAGTTTCATTAATTACCTTCAGAGTGAGGAATGCTCTCTATGCTGGTGTAAAGGCACAGTTAATATACATAAATCATGGGGGAAGGGGCAGAAAGGTGAATTGCAAATAATCATTTACAGGGCCTGAGTGGTTTTCCACAAGCCCACAAATGTAGGACAATACAGGTGTTCTGGAGTTCTGTGAGAATAGTATTGTTTCAAGTCTTTGAGGGTTGTTATTTGGCGGAGTACAGGACCAGAGTTCTGTGACGGGAACAGGTTCTACAGTCTTTATTTCACTTTCCTTAATGTACACAGGCACAGGAATTGGTGACTGTGAGAGCATTGTCAAGGGTTTGATTGATTATTTCAAGGTGCATTGTAAGCTTCTGACTCCCAAGCCAGAAGAGGCAGCTCTGATAAATCTAAATTATTAGTATATTTATTATACACATATCAATTAATATGAAAATCATAATTCCCTTCACTAATGCAGTATAAAGAATTTTCTAATGACTGGAGGTCTTTAAGCAAAGCATGACTACAACCAGTAGTATGTTGTAGAGATGATTATACTAAATAGCTTTTTTAGACCCTTTCTAATTTGAAGGTTTTGCAATATACTGACATTTCTTTATATTTGTAACCCTCAGATGTACCTATACTTTGGGGGCCATGGCCTGGGAATCACGATTACCTTGAGAGAGAGAGAGAGAGAGAGAGAGAGAGAGAGTTATTTATTGAATGACCTGGTATAGAAATATTTAATCATTGGAGTGATGGTTAAGACATCATTTTCCAATTTAGTTGATTCTTTATTAGAATATCGCTCAACTATTGTTGTAGGGTTATTTTTCTCAAAGTAAGAGAAAGATCATGTTCTAGAAAAGGCAATACAGAGAAAGGGCTTGGGTGAACAGAAAGATTATTCTCCTGATCTTACTTATCAGTGGTTCTCTTTTTTTAAAACTTTAGAAAAAATTTATTTTCTCTCTTTATCTTCCTCCTTAAAAAAAAAATGAAAATAAGAAAAGCAAAATCCTTAAAACAAATGTTAATATTTTGAGCAAAACAAATTCCCACATTGGTGATGTCCAAAAATACATGTGTTGTTCTGCATCTTGAGTCTATAACCTCTTTGTGAGGATGTGGGTAGTTCCTCTGGAACTATTATTGGTTCCTTCATTGGACAAAATTATTAAGTCTTTCAATTTTTTTTGTTTTTACAATGTTGTCATTAGTGTATAAATTTTTCTCCTTGTTCTGTTCACTTCACTCTGAGTCATTTCAAACAAGTCTTTCCAGGTTCCTCTGGAAACTACCCCTTTTATAATTTCCCATGATACAACAATATTCCATTACATTCATATTCCATTCTTCCATTCTCCAAATGATGGGCACCCCTTTAGTTTCTATTTGCTTTCTACAACAAAAGGTGCTGCTATAAATATTTTTGTACATATGATTATATTTATTCTCTGAGCCTCAGTTTCTTCATCTATAAAAATGAAGGAGTAAACTCTATGATCTCTAACATTCAACTCTAAATCTATGATCTTATGATACCTAAAGCCTTATAAAATTATATTATAATCATAACCTGAAACGAATTTATTTCTATGTATGTATTGCTAGAACCCCTCCCCTAGTCCATAGGAGCACTTAGGTATTTACCAAAGAGTGGGCCTTTACATTAGCTCAGAAAATATAGACCATTTCCTGCCTCTTACCTCTACTTCCTAGAATCCTTAGCTTCCTCCAAGCTTAGCTCATGTACTAAAAGTCTTTCAATATCAACTTCCTTATGCTCAACTTATCATGTACATACTTCCTTGTTTATAGGTTGTTTCTTTCCACTAGACTATAAGTTCCCTGAGGGTAGTGACTATTTCTTATTTTGTCTTTTGTATGCCCCAGCATGTGTGTCTAGTTTCCTTCCTCCAATGAAATTAAAAAAAAAAAAAGCTTTTTGCTTATAACCACTATTAGCTCTTTGGTTTCATTTTATTTTATTTTAGAGTAAACTGTGGTTGTGATAACCTGTGTGAACTCTTTGGTATTTTTCAGAATTGACAGTGGTTCCATAGCCACTGTGGCTATTTGGTTTTATTTTATTTTCCAGAGTTAGCAGCAGTTGCATAACCTGGACCTAATAACGTCTTTGTTCTCCGAAATAAACTCAAAGAATACCTCTTCCTATGTCAACAAGGTCAGATAGGGCTGACTTAGCATACTTTATGTGACCCTTATCAAAAGACACTACCTTGAATAATGGGACTTTTTCTGTATCTTAATATTTTGTGGATATATAGTATGTTATGACAAGTTAATAGTCACAGATATCCTGGGTCATAATTTCAATTGTCATCTCTGTTTTCTTATTGTATTTACAATTTTTCCAATTAAGAAATTCCTTTCTTATGGTATAGTTAAACACATATAGCATCCATAAATCTGAAGGACACAGATAACACATTTAAGCTTGGTCATTCTGGTATTAGTCGTTTTTCTGGCTCCATGATTATGTAACCGCTAGCTTTAAGGGAATAAACAATATGCATTCAGCCTGTTTGCCTTCTTTAGCCAAACTTCCAGGGCGACAGAGTGTACCCTAATTAAGTCAAAGGTAACTCCTATAACCTCTCAGAAAGAAAATAACCTTAAAAAGAAAAAGAGAAATCTTGTTTCAGTTGTGGTTGTTGTTCAGTCATGTACAATTCTTCCTGACTCTATTTGGGGTTTTCTTGGCAAAGACATGGGTTTGCCCTTTCCTCCAAATAGAGTCACAGAGAGACACAACTGAAGAACAACTTAAGATATGTCTATACCTATATATGTATCTATATATAGATATATCTTGTTGACCTGAAAACTTGGTTAAGAAAAGACATCAGACTAAAGGCATGCGTTATTAATTAATTAATTAATTAATTCCCCCTTAAAGATAACAGTCATAGCGCTATGGAGCCAGAGGTGACTCTGACTGACTCGGTACTGAAATTATCTGTCTTAAGTACATTTTGCTGTGAGGAAAAGAAAAAAAAACTCTCCTAAGAAAAGGCAATAGAACAATGTCATTTGGGCCTTGAGATTCCAAGCTGGTTAAACACATGTCTCGGTGACATACGATAAGAAAGGAAATCCCACCACTAATGAGTGGCAGGCTTCCTGCCCTAAACAGATAACTGACATAAGAAAGGGTAAACAAAAATAGAAATTACAACCTACGATGTCTATATTTTCTTTACCATTAAAATAACATAGTATGTGTCCATAGATAACGATATAGAGGAAGTCCCACTATTCAAGATAGTGTCTTAGGTTAACGGTCTTCCAAGGAATGCAGAGTTAGCCTTAGCTGGCCTCTGTTGACATAGGAAGAGGCATTCTCTGAGTTTGCTTCAGAGAGAACAAAGAGATTATTCCAAAATTTTATATTAAACATTATCAATCTTTATATATATACTTAAGATATATACATATAATATATATGTATATATATATATATATATATATATATATACTTAAGATATATCTTTATATATACCTTATTTGTACATGGTCAGTTACATGTTGTCTACCCCCATTAGACTATGAACTCCTTGAGAACAGTATCTATTTTTGTGCCTTTTTTTTGTATCCTGGGGGGCACTGGAACAATAAAGGAGGGCAGTAGTCATTTGAAATGACCCAAATTTAAAAAAAAAAAGTTAAAGTGTTAAATAAAGTAGATTTTGGGGTAGGGGAAGGCCTGATGAGTAATTTCTTTTTTAAAGGTGTCAGTAGTTCAAATAAGTTTGGGAACTTCTGAATGCCTGGAACATAGTAGAACTTCATAAATTCTTATTGACTTGACTTGACTTCCATGTCACATCCAACAGATTAGCAAAATGACCATAAAAGAAAAATGATTGTTGTTGGACAGGGACACTAATACACTGTTAGTGGAGCTAACAGTGAATAATATAGCCATTTTCATAAGAAATTTGGCACTATATTCAAAAAGTCAATACTTATGCATACCCTCTGACCCAACAATGCCACTAATATGTCTGTATCCCAAAGAGATCAATGAAAGAGGAAAAGAATTTAAATGCACAAAACTATGTATAGCAATTCTTTCTATAAAGTGGCAAAGAACTGGAAACTAAGATAGAGTGTCCATCAGTTGAGGAATAGTTGAACAAAAATTATGATAGCCGAACAAAAGTTATGATAGATGGATACAATGAAATATTATTTCATCATGAAAAATGACTTTTAAAAAGGGGATAGTTTTAGATATACCTAGGAAGATTTGTATGAACTGATGGAGAAAAAAAATGGATATATTCAAGAGTTGGTCAGTCAATAAGCATTTATTAAATACCTACTATCAGAGTCAGTTCTTATATGAATGAGGTTAAAATCACTATCCCAGGGGTGAGGAACCTGCAGCTCAAGGCCACATGTGGCCCTCTAGCTCTTCAAGTGCAGCCCTTTGACTTAATCCAAACTTCACAAAACAAATCCCCTTAATAAAAGAATTTGTTCTGTAAAACTTAGATTCAATCAAAAGGCCACAACCAAGGATCTAGAAGGCCACAGGTGGCCTAGAGGCCACAGGCTTCTCACCCCTGTATCCCATTTAGCCCTGATATCATGTAAGAATACATCTTAACCACTTAAGGCTGATATATTAATCAGGTGAAAACAAGACTCATTTAATCAATCATTCCAAGAGTTTAGACTAAGTGGGAAAATTATCAGATAACCTGCAGTGACCACACAGGAAATCTTTTGCAATCTAGTGAAAGACTTTGTGACATCCTATGCAGCCCATATGAAAACAGGGAGCCAATTCAAAAGCCAAGAGATTTGAGAGTAAAGAGAAGAGAGGGCTATTGAAAAGGAGGTTACTAGAACACCTCAATCTGCTGGACTAAAGCACTTCTTGTGGAGCTGAGCATATGCTCTGTGACTGCCGTGGATGGGCACATTTGTTTCGAAGGATTACAGTTCAACTAGCTAAACTCTTAGAGGGCTTGATTGATGGAGAGGAACACAGCTTTGAGCTCATTCTTAGCTTGGTCTCCTCTTTCTTACCCTTATTGGGAGGAAGTTTCTGCAAATTTTAAAGGGTCTGGAAGCTTCAGGATTTCCATCTTCCATTTGTGAATTTGCAACATCTCTGAAATACGTGATGGTAGTGTCTGCATTGAGAACCAAGGACATCCCAGACACAGATTCAAAGCTATAAAGAGCCCAACAGAAACATTACATCTTACCTAAAGAAAACATCTTGAGGACCCTAGCACAAGAATTTCAAGGAACTTTGAGGTACTTTTTTGCCACATGTGCTTCTAAGCTATGAGTGTATTTTCCCCTGGATTCTGAGTGTACTGATTGGAGAGTGGGGGAAAGTTTTGAGGAATGTTTGTACCACTATTCTACCCTAGTAAATTGTTGTTCAGTTGTTTCAGTTGTGTCTGACACTTCATGATCCTATTGGGGGTTTTCTTAGCAAAGATACTGGAGTGGTTTGCCATTTCCTTCTCCAGTTCATTTCAGAGAAGGAAACTGAGGCAAACATAGTTAAGGGACTTATCCAGGCTCACACAGTTAGTATCTGAGGCTGGATTTGAATTTAGGAAGATGAGTATTCCTGACTCCAAGCCTGGAACTCTCCACTGCACCACCTAATGCAGTATTTACCTTAGCAAATGTTTCATTTCTAAAAACTGTCTCGTTAATGAGTTGGTAATCAACTGTCAGTCATGTCAGGAATTACCACACAGACAGAGACTTGTGAGCTATCAAGCAGTAGAAATACAACATTCCCCCAACTCCTTGAAGTTGACCCTAAATCTCTGAGGGTACAAGGAGAAGCTTCTGCCATGCTCTGGACACCCAACCTGATAGTATGAGTTGGGATTGCATAGGAGTTTTAGAGTGTAAACAACAATACTAATGGAAGGCAAAAGATTTGTGTGACCAGTATTTCCTGATCGGTCCCCTTGTTTCCCCATGACTGAGGTGATCAAAGATGATATATTACTGAGCCAGGAAGAGCCACCCACCCAGCAGTCTATAAAAGGAAAGAAGAAGCGTCTCATCTCTCTTTTTCCTCTTTTAAGCACATTGCTTTGGGACTTTGCCAGCTCCTTCTTGGATTTCTGGAGAGCAGGAAGAGGGGGAAAAATCCCCTCTATTGCCAAATGAGTCCATTTGATCAATAAATAAAGAAACATTCATTAAGCACCTACCAAGCACCAGGAAATATGTTGAACTTCCTGAGCAAGCAAAAGTTTTTTCCCTACCTCCAAAAGCCTCTAATATAATGATGATTATGAACATATGTCCAGGAGAACATGTGTGTGTCTAGATGAGCCTGAAACTAGATCTCAAGTCCTGAATGCTTCTTCTGTTTTGTGTTTCTTTCCTTGAGCACAGGTCACTGATCATTAATCCTGAGAAACAGATGTGTCCACTCTTGGCAGTTGTAGAGCACATGCTCAGCTCCATAAGAAATGCCTCAGTCCAGCAAATCATGGTGCTCTCCTGATTCCCCTCTCTAAATATGCATGGAAGAGAGCCTGTGCGAGGATATGAAATCAGACGGTGGAATGTGTATGAGGAACAGCAAAGGCCAGTTTGACTGTATCATATAGATACAGATAGAGATCACAGTGTGTGTTGGGGCAGGGGAGAGAGGGTATGATGTAAAATTAATTTTGAAAGATAGGCTGGAGCCAACTTGTGGAGGGCTTTAAATTTTAAACAGAGGAATCTGTACTTTATTCCAGAGGCAACAGAGATATACCAAAATTTCTTAAGCAGGGGAGTAATGTGGCCAAATCTGCTTTAGGAATATTACTTAGGCCATTGTGCATAGAATAGATTGTAGAAGAGAAAGATTGCAAGGAGTATATTTAAATAGCCTAGTTGAGAAGTGATAAGGTCCTAGACTGGGGTAGTTGGAAAAGAGTCTCCTCTTATTCAGGTTGTTGTGAGTAGAAAAAAGGAGATGGATATGAGAGTTGCTGAGGGGGTAGAATGGAAGAGATTTGGCAAATGAGTGGATACACCACCTCATACTCATTATTACACAAAAACCCTTTGGTTCTTCCCTTATTAACTATGTCACCAACCATTGTTAATACACTAAATCTACTTTCCTCTCCTCAAGCTCAGTCCTTTACTGTCAGATTTTGACTCTTACTTAATTGAGAAAGTACAGACCATTTGCTGTTAGCATCTTCTCACTTAATCCATACCTCAAGTTCCCATTCTCTGTTGCTTTGCTCAAGACATTGAGGAAGAGATGACCTTTCCTTATCGAGGTCAAACCTTTTATGTTTGTGTACTTGATCCTATCCCTGGACTTGGTTGTTGCTGGAGAGGGTGGGTAGAGGGTGGATCCTGTGACTTCGTGTGGAGGGCCAGGGTGAGGTGCGGTTGACAAGATCAGGATAGACCTTCGGGAAACTGTTCTTTGAGACTGTGCTCATTATCATCTCGAATGGCTCTCCCTCCCCCTACCCCTTTCCTCTCCTTTAAGTTGAATTATCTTGATCCCAGTGGGAGTGCTCATTTATTTTGGGTACTATGTGGCATATATCCTCATATGTGTACTTTCTCTGGTTTCTGTTTTTCTACCAACTTGGATAAACTGGTTTCTTTGCTATTTGCTATGTACGTATGCATTGTAAAACTGGTATTTGTGGGAAGGGGGTCAAACAGCCTATAAAGCTTGGTTTTCCCTTCCTCTGTTAGGAAATAGTGATTGGAGTTTAGTTTTAACCTAAAAATTACATCTCCTAGACTAACAATACTTAGGGGAGCAAATAGATGTAATTCCAGCCCAGTACTCTCTGTCTTAGGAGAGCAGAGGAGTCAAACCTTTGGTCTCACTTTCTGCTTCCATTTCTGGCAGGAATTAAAGTGTCCATTGGAGAAAGAGGAAGGGAGGAGATGCTAAAGGGGTTTATTTTTGCCTCCCTGCAAGTCACATACAATAGTCCTTGCTATATTATAACAAATAAATATTGCTATTATTATTTACTAAATTAATATTAAAATATTATTAATAAATAAAATTCAAGTTAATTGGAAGTAGAGAACAATGTTAAGGTGGGGTGAAGAACCTACAAAAAGTGGCCCCTGAGCTGAGCCTTTTAGCCTTAAGAAGTCAGGATAGAGCGTGTGGGGGACACAACCTATACAAAGATGGGAAAGACAGAGACAGGAGCTAGAATACTGAATTCTCATAATATCAAGGAAATCAATTTGATTGAGACATTACACGCAGAGGAGAAACGGACAGGGTTGAGGGACTAAACCATATTGGTGACCCTGTAAGAGGAGAGCAAGGAGGGGAGGTGGAGAAAAGAGAGACGATAAACCAAGAATGACTGAAAGGAAGGAAGAGGTGATGACTGGTAGGTAAGCCATGCCGGTTTACATACTTAACCTCAGCCAGAGGCAGTGACGCACTTTGAATGTGAATCATCACAGATTTGGTACTTGGCAAAATTTAGGATAGTCTGTACTGCCATCTGAGTCCCCTTCTCCCATAGACTGAATTTATCGACTGAACATAAGAGAGATGGACATTTCTCCAATGCTCGGCCCTACTCTATAGCTGGGTTAGAAGTGGGAAGCTAATCTGATGAAATACCTTGGATTTTTGCAAGGGCAGGAATTTCCAGATCCAGTTTGGCTCTTAATAGGTTAGAAAATGCCAAGAGTTCAAAAGACTACATAGACCAGGATACATTGCAAGCTGTATTAATTGTTCCTCCAAGGAAAGTCAAACTAGAGGCTTGCTGAGTAATATAGTTCTTGGGCACTCTGATTTGGCCTCAGATTCTGCCAGTTCTACTACTCTCCAAGGACTGGGCCTTAACTTTTCACAAAGTCATCACAGAGACAAGGAGAAACCAGGTGTCTGGGTTAGAAAAGCCTGGGTCCAGAAACTGGAATAGAACCCAGGAGTTCTGACTGTTCCCTTTCTCCTCATCTCCCTTATTTTATACACCTTATCCAAGATGATTCCATTTCTTCATCAGGGCATCAAGAAGAGTCCATATAACCTGCTTGGTACAGAGTCCAGCAAGACCATATTACACATAACTGGGAAGAAGGCGAGAGAAAAGGGAAATCACTTGTATCCACCTTCTTGAAGACCAGCAGCCAGCTCAGCTCATAAATTCATAGGATGTAAAGCTTAAAGCTGAGAAAGTCTTTAGAGACCATCTATTCCAACCCCCTCATTTTACAGACAAGACAATTGAAATATAAAGAGAGTTAAATGTCTTGCCCAAGGACACACAGTTAGAGTAGCATAGGTAGGACTGAAACTTAGATTCCATATCCAGGAAGGTATTGGTTTAAAGTGGACATTATTTCTCCCTGGGCCCCTAGGCCGAAAGATCTGTTAGGTTACTGGGCAGAATAGCTTGCCTAGTAACAGTTTCCTTCTGTTGTTAAGCCCCTGTCAAAATGTTATTCCCCTTTGGTTTAATATCTGATAAATTGTTAACAGTCACTTCTTGTTTAGTCCATTTGCATGGTAACCACTTGTGCCCGCCCCCAATGTTAGCCCACATTGCCAGGTAACCACTTTCTGCTGAGCCCCCCCACTTTCCTGATTGGCTACCTCTCCTGGCACCTGATTTTTTTTTTTTATTAGGGTCCTTTACCTAGCAGTACCCTGACAACCACCTTCTGTTTGGGGGCTCTTGCCTAACAACAAGCCCCCCTCTTGCTCTGTCAGAACTCTGTTGTGGAAACAGCAAGGCTGTACCGAGTAGCGCCGAAATGCTTAAAATGCACTCACCCACCTCAGTTTGGGGCTATCTCCTCTGGATCTCTCCATGAGGCAGACGCCAGCCTGGCTAATAAATGATGCTCTCGAAATTCTCAATTAATTTTGCCTGTGATTTATTAATTCGGTCCATTTCAGGTTCACATTCTCATCCCAGCTCTGTTCAACCCAGCATCATTGGTTGGTCAACACAGGTCATTCTTTATGTGCTGTTAATAGTGATAACATAACTGAAGTTCACGAGAGAGGGCAAAGTAGAAGGAAGAGAACATAGGAATATTACGTCATTCATACAACAACAATAGAAACTAGGAGAACTGGGCCTGGAATCAGGAGAACCTGAGTTCCCAATTCAGTGTCAGAAACCTACTAGCTGTGTGAACCTGGGTAAGCCACTTAACTTCTGTCTGCCTCAGTTCCCTCATCTGTAAAATGGAGATAATAAGAACTCCTACCTCTCAGGGCTTTTGTGAGAATCAAATGAAATAATAATTGTAAAGTGCTTAGCAATGTGTCTGACACACACACACACACACACACATATAATATTATATATTAGTTATATAATGTTAGTTATTTTTATTAAGTGACAGCAATGAATTGAATTCAGGTCTTCTGACTCCATAGTCAGTATTTGACTCTTTTCATTACACAGTAGTGCCTCCTAATCCAGGGACTTGAAAGCATCAGCAGCCCAGGGGGGGAAATTCTGCCCCCAGACTCAATGCTAACAGTGAGTCAGAGCCAACCCTTCCCTTCCCTCTCCCCCTCTCCATATAAGCAATGCACTATACTTGTATACTAAACCCTGGCATTTGTTGACAGGGAGTATTAAATGATTTTTAATTAAATTAGGGCAGTCTATTTCAAAGGGAACTTATTTTCACTGTAGAGCTGGGTTTCCACAAGCCCACAATGTAAACAAAGACAAAGTGACTTGCCCAGGGATACACAATTACTGTCTGAGGTCAAATTTGAAGTCGGGTCATCCTGACGCGAGGCCTGGCACTCTATCCATGCAACATCTAGATGCCTCCATTTGATATGTATGTAACCCTCTGGTCCTTTAATTTCTCTGGGTCTCAATATTTTTTGTCTGTAAAGAAAGAGGGGTTCTATGAGATGATTTCTTTGGAGCCTTCCAGAATCTGACATTCTTGTTTAGTCTCCTAACTGCTCAACTCCTCTTCCTGTTGAGGGTCCTTGGAGAATCTTGACTAATTCAACTGAGTGAGGTATGGCTTCAGGCATTGCCTCAGATTAGGTCCACAGCCTTGTAATCAGCCTACTCTAGTCCCTGGTGTCACCAGATGAACTAGCATTCCACAGGATGCCTGTCAGATCCTTGCACTGGATGTCTCAGGAAGCATTTGTGAAGAATGATTGATCGGAGGACCTCCCGTAGGGCTTAAAGAAGTAATGCTATCTTTTGTCCAGCAGATGGCAATAACTCACTCCAATTGACTGCTTTAGTAACAATTTAAGTAATAAAGAATCATAATACCGGGGATGTCATGACGCTCAAATGAGATAATAGGTATAAGACAATTTACAAACATTAAAATGTTTTCATATGACTATTTTGTTGTTGAGTCATATCAGTTTGTGTCCAACTCTCTGTGACGCCCTTTGGGGTTTTCTTGGCAAAGATGCTAGAGAGGTTTGCCATTTCTTCCTCCAGCTCAGTTTACATATGAGGAAACTGAGGCAAACACAGTTCAGTGACTTGCCCAGACTCACACAACTAGTAAGTGTCTGAGGCCAGATTTGAATTCAGGAAGATGAGTCTTCCTGACTCCAGGCCCCACGCTCTATCCACTGTGCCATCTATAGTAGGAGTAGGAGTGTAGTGATAGTAGAGGTAGTGGTAGTAGTCATAGGAGAAAGATAGTAGGGAAAGTTAAGAGTATTAGTAATGTGGTGATAATAGGGGGAGGAGCAAATGGAGTCGGAGTAGAGCAGTCATCACCTGTCCTCCAACCAGGTGATGCCTTCATTCCCTAGCCTTCAACTTTACTCCTCCTGAGCTCAAGCAATGTTTATAAAACAATACAGGGGTATACTGCTGAATGTTTAATAACCAGATTCTTCAGAAGAAAACAACTAATGTATGCACACATTTTTAAGTTTGATCTGCATCATTGACACTTTAAGTCTGGCTAATCAACAAAACAAGTGACAATTTCTGAGGTGCAAGTGCTTACATTCAAAATTTAACAATCTCTGGCAAGCAAACCAGTTAGAGTTGGCTCCAGCACACCCCTGAATATTACTCTGTATTTTCTCAGAGAGTCCACAGTATCATCACTTTAATTCACTGAATTACTGTGAGTTATTTAAAAGGACTGGGGCAATTCTCGTACTGTAGGTGGAGACCCTGAAGCATTAGAGAGAGGAGTATTTGCCTAAAATCTCACAGTTAAAAAGGGTTAATCCCTGGAAGTTGAACTCAAATCTCTTCTGGAAGGGGAAGAGATTTCAAGATGTCACTGTTCTTAAAAACTACCTGCAGATAGCAGAGTATCCCATAAAGCAGTACAATCTATTCCTGAATATCAAAATTCATTAAAAACTCATTTCAATTGGAGTCTAGGATGCATTACATGCCTTATTTTATAATACTGCTACCTTAATTGGGTTTGATTTAGGCTAACATTCAAGAGAATTTGCATTTCCCATACACACACCTCCTGACAGTGAATGAAGGTGTTCTGGGTGGGAAAGGGAAGTCAGCCCAGAATTTAAAAGTTGCCATGGATAGATAATGCACAAGATTGAGAACATGTTCATATTCAACTAATCAAATCTTTGCTGCTGCCTTTGAACTGTGCTGTACATGAGCATACTTGCACATTTGTGCTTGTATCTGTGGCTTTGATGTCTGGTAAACTACCCTCTGGTGTTATTTTTGGAGGGGGATTTCTGAGCCCCAAGTATGGGGATAGGCCTTAATAGAAATGCTGCTGTCAGATGGTTTTAGAGTGATTATGAAACTAACCCTTTCTGAAATCCCAGACACATCATAAAGCTAGTCTTCAAAAAAGGAGCTTTTTTGAGGAACAATTTGGTTTGTAAATACAGTAAAATCATATCAGGGGTGTAGAACCTCACTTTTCCACAGATTCAGCCTACAGGCCAAATAATTTCCTCCTTATCCACAGGAAAATGATGTCTTCTCTTAGAACCCAGAAAATTAGTGCTGTTCTCCCTTGTCCTTGTCTTCTATATGTGTTATTAACAGATTGTTGTTTTCCCTTTGTTCTCTAAGAAGACCATGACAACAGGGAGGTGATGCCAGGACATGCAAGTGAATTGGATCTGAGCGAGGGAGGGCTGTGCAAAGTCACCAGCCTCACTTTCTCTTCTGGAGCCATGTCCTGATCTATGTTAACAGATAGTACTGTAATGCAGTCCTGACCCCTAGGACCTGGAAGATATGTGTTGGAATCGTCACCATATATTTCTTGGACTCTAATTGATCTAGGATTCAGAACAGACCACAATTTACCTAGTGTCAAAGGCAAAACTGTAACTATAGAGAACTTCTTACAAGGATACAAAATTCAGAGAGCACTAACAAAGTGTACTATCCTTCCAGGTAGAAACAATAAAGTTCAGCACCTTGCTTGCAAGAGACAGGAAGCTGCCAGATAGACAGCCAGCAGGTGTAATGCATAGAGTGCCTGGCCTAGAATAAAGACCTGAGTTCAAATGTGACCTCAGTCACTTACTAGCTATGTGACCCTGGGCAAGTCACTTAACCCTGTCTGCTCCAGTTCCTCATCTATAAAATGAGCTGGAGAAGGAAATGGCAAACCATGTCTTTGCCAGGACAATTCCAAATGGGGTCACAAAGAGTTGGACTCAACTGAAAACAAGTAAACAAACAGCTAGATAGTAGGTTAAGGTGAGCTTTTCCCTTGACCTACTCTGTTCCATCTACTCTTTCAGGGTGGCCTCCTCCACAGTAGATTCACAAAAATGCCCTGGAGACATCTATCTTTGTTTCTTCAGCTGAGGGCACAAATCATGCTGTTCTCCCTCTACCCTCCCACTTCCATCCCCTTTTAAGTCAATCATGGTTTGTCTCTAGCCAGTCAATAGTTTGTGGTCCTTACCCTAAAACAAATATTCCTCCTCATGGCTTTCATCAAAGGGACTTTAATAAGTAGTCTACACAGAATGCTAATTCATGTCATGCGGCAGATATCACCCCACTCAAGTCATACCATCAAAATCTAGAGTGTAGGACCAGGGAGGACCTGGCTCATGAGAAGGTCTCTCTTTCTGGACCAGAGTAGCTCTAACTAACTGAACTCATTGGTATAAATTTCTATATAAATTCAATTTGCTATTATCATCTAGTATGTCATTAGTACTTGATACAGTTAGATGTAATGGAGTCTGGCACATCAACAGAATCCTTCAGGTGGTATTTTGCCACTTAGAGGCCAATGAGGAGCCTATTTCCAGTAGAGTAGTGATAATATGGAATGGAAATGACTTTAAGAGACTGTAGAGTAGTTATGGATGTTTTATAACTAGTTCTGATTGGTCAGGTAGATGGGGAAGAAGAGGCTCTTTGGGTACACAACATTCAGAAAGACCTGTTAGACTCAAGTTTCCTTGCCTTCATTGTCTCAGAGACCTTATTGACTAACCTTTACTCTTAATGATGGATAAAGGGAAAAGAGACTATGCCTTTGTGAGGAAGGTCTAGAACATGCACTAAAGTATCCTCAAATTCCAGAGTTTCGGTTTGCAGACAGTGAAGCTGATACACTTGAGATATGAAGAAAATAGAACCTTCTTCTGTATTCCATCATTCAAGTTTGGGTTTGCAGTCAATGCAGCACTGATGTCCTGAGGAGCAAGGTATATAATCTTCTGAACGCTAGCTGAGTGGCAGCTAAGAACAGGATTCATGCTACTTGTTCATGGGCTTGGTGAGATCTATGCTATGTAGGAGGGCAGCTAGGTGGTGAAGTGGATAAAGGGCCGGGCTCATCTTCTTTGAATCTATGAGTTCAAATTTGGCCTCAGATACTTTTACTAGTTGTGTGACTGAGTAAGTCACTTAACCCTACTTGCTTCAGTTTCTCAACTGTAAAATGCGCTGGAGAAGGAAATGGCAAACCACTCCAGTATCTCTACCAAAAAAACAAAACAAAACAACCCCAAACTCAAATGGGGTCACAAAAAGTTGGACATGACTGAAGTGACTACGAAACAGTAACAAATGCCACATAGAAAATGAGTTTAATATCTCCCTAGATATTAAAGTAGTGTAGTGGAAGAGTTCATAGCCTTAAGATTTTTAGGGAAAATATCTACACATTGCTGTTGTCATATCATTAAAGTAAATATCCTTTTGGACAGAGCTTAAGTGGTTAAATGGCACAGGGATGGTATCAATGGGGACAACACTGGTAAGGGTTTGAGTCAATGGCAGCATAGAGTACTCAACCTCCCAGGGTATTTACACTAGAACCCTGAGGGAGAGATGTCATTTCCTGGCTCCATAAAAGTGGACCAGAGTATTCATATTACATCTTCTAGGGGCCCTATATACTCCAATGTCTCTATAAAGCACTTCCATACTGCATCATCACAATTCTCTGAGAAGAAGACTCCCCAGAGTCCTCCATATGGACAAAAAGACAAATGAAAAATTCTATGCATGCACAAGATCTTTCCCCCAACATTACATACCTTGTACCTCATTTGATATTTTTATTGCAGAGGTATTTCTGATGACTACTCCTTGTAGATATTCTACTTTTTATTTTTCCAGTTATTTCCCAAACTGGTGTCATCTTCCAGATGGGGAAACTCAAACCTTGGGAACCTGGCATAACATAGAACCTATATGGTGGAAAACACACTCAGAGTCTTGATGCTGATCCTTGATCCTGATATAGCAAAGTTACATTTAAAAATCAAAATGTCACATTATGGACCTTCTTTAAAGAACATGGCTGAGAAGGACTGAAATTAGCCCTTGAAATGTCAATAATTAAGCTACATGTTATCAATAAACTCCCTGTCAGAGTTTTTTGGGGTTTTTTTTTTTTTGGTTGACTTCAGTATTTGTTACTGTTTAAAGTTCACGAAGCTGTTTCCCCTAAGTCTGTCCAATAAGTGAGACATATAGTTTATGATATTCATTTGCTGTTCAAAATCTGAAACTTCCTGATCAGGCTTCGGCAGGGAGAGTTTTACTTTCTTTTCTGTAAAAAAAAAAAAGAGAGAGAGAGAGAGGGGGCGGGGGAGGGGGGAAAGAGAGAGATTACTGAGAATCAGAGACTGCTCAGGGACCTGGAATGAGTCACCCTCTTTTTTAAGCTAGTAAGCAGCCCCTCCCAGTGTGCTAAAGTAACATGACGTCAGATTTGAGTCTTAAGTTCTACAAGCCCCAAGTACTCCACTGACTTCATAAGGTACTAAGGAAGAAGACGAGGAGAGCTAATTCTGTGGGTGTGTCACAATTTTCTCTAGAGGTAGCATGGACCTTGATTCTGGACTCCTGGGTCATCTTCCCAATTCTGCTGCCAATCTCTTGCGTGACCTTGGTGGAGTCACTGCTCCCCTTTGCTCCTCAGTTTCTCCTTCTGTACCAATGGGGAGATTATTTTTCAACAACAGGTAACATCTGGAACTGGAATTTATATTTTTTTATGATGGTCGATGATCTATTGTATGTTTCAAAATTGGCATGTTGAACTTTTTAAAAGTTTGAGTATTCTGGTTTATTATTTCTTTTCATCTCCTCAGGGCATTCCATTCAGGTGAGCAGAGACAGCTTGACACTCCTTGGAGCCTGATATCAACGGAACATGGGCAAAATTCCGTACCAGCTTCTCTGACTTCTGGGCAAGACCCTGGACAAGTAGTCTCTGATACTGAACCCCTTACTCCAGCTTTGGATCAGGTAAGTATAACTTGGATAGTAACCGAGAAAATTCTTTCATTAATTCAACTGGGGCTACTAATTAGTTAAGGCTTCGGAGTTACCCTTTGGATGACAGTGATAGTAAAATTGGAGATAAGGATTTCCAGGGGCTGTGTAACTGGCTGCTTATTCGGGGAAAAAGTATGTGGTCTGAATGAGGGAACCCCCTAGATTCATTTCAAGGTTGAAAAGTTGGGAGATCCCCTATCTGCCCAGCTTTTCTGAAGAGCGTGAAGGGTTCCAGTGGTGGTTTGGCATTCTCTGAAATGTAGAGGTTAAGGGGAGGAAGGTAAAATATCTCAAGGTTCTCTAATACCAAAGGTTATCATCAAACCATCTGGTAGTTTTGTGTCTAACTCCAGGGAAAATATATTTATAATATTTTATTATAAGAAATAATTTTGTTAAGCCCTTTCATAATCCTTTTCTTATTTTTTTCCTGTATATATTTTATCTTATGGAACTGAGAATTTTTTAAATTAAAAAATTAAATTAACCTTATAATCTGAGAGAACTCTACCTCCTATTTTGTGGAAAAGTGATGTAGAAGGTAAAGAGTGAGGTAAAGAAATATTACCTTGGTTAATCCAGTGGATAAAAGGACTGACTTCTCTGGCAGGGGAGATATTGGTGAATTAGGCAGGGGTGAATGTCAACTTCTGAGAAGACTAAGTTTAATTTAATTAATTAGGGAAAGTTTAATTAATAAGGGAAAGAGAAAAAATGCAAGAGAAGCTAAAAGCCAGAAGAAGGAGGCTTGTGTTAGATATTAGAAATTACCCAATCTCAGGGATTCTCCATATTAGGTTTAGAATCAGGACAGGAATGCTTTGAAGAGGGAAGGGCACACAGGCACGGTCAATAACTGAAGCAGTTTATGAAGGGAACACCCAGGGTTTGGTGCTATTAGGGAAAAGCAGAATTTAAGCCAAGCAATTGAATAAGAATGTTGCAATGGCATTTGCTGATTTTTGGACTAGGAAACATGGAATTATACAATTTCAACTGTATGTCAAGCAGTGTAATAGGAGACCAGATACACAGGAAATAGAATGCAACAGCTAAGGTGTATAGGGCACTTTAAAACCTGCACTTACAATATTGTAAGTGCAATTACCATTTTGGAGCAGGGAGTATTTGAATACAGCTATTTTCCACTTTGAGTTCAACTAATGTTACTTCTGAGAGTTCCAAAAGATCATCTGAAGGAAGAAAAGAAGCATTTTCTGAGTATCTACTATGTGCTAGGCAGTATGCAAAGCACTTTACAAGTATTATCTCATTTGACTCAAGCTTGGGAGTTAGCTGCTATTGTTATTTCCCTTTTAGAGATGAGGAAACTGAGTCTGATAGCGGTTAAGTGACTTGCCCAGGATCACATGGCTACTGTCTAAAGTCAGAATAGAGTTTGTGTTTTCTTGATTCCAAGCCCAGAGCTCTATCCACTGTATCACCTAGTTGTCTCTTTAGGACACATCATCCCCTTCATTATTTCTCATTCCACTGTTCCTTTAAAGTAATAACATAAAATCTCCTTCACTGGAGATGAAAGGAAAGGAAAGAAAGCCAGTTTAAAAATTACAGAAAAATTTAAAATAAATTCAATATTTTTCTTTCAAGGACACAGAGTTATTTTTTTTAAAGTACTAGGCTTACCTTGTTGCCAAATAATCTTAATAGGAAGTTTTATAAAAGGATTTATAGTTAAAGTGATAGATTGTACACAGATAATACTTCCGAAGTGTTTTTAAAAACTTTATTTTCTTGAAGGATAGAGACTGGACCTTTGATTTCATTGATACAGGGAACTCCCTGGAGGACTTGCTTTTCCCAGGCTAGGTAGGTCAGCAATCTACTTCTCTATAATTTATAGGTTGAGAGAGCAACCTAGAACAGAGATTAGGTGACTTGCCCAGGATCACGCTGAGAGGCAGAATTTAAACCTCCCTAATTCTGCCTTTACTTCCCAATCTATTAGACCATGCTGACTCTTTTTCAATGTCATTTTCTATAAAAGATAATAAATTTATTCAGCAAATAACATTGCCAGTAGGGATCTTGGAGATCATCTGGTCCTGTCCCCTCATTTTACAAATGTGAAAACTGTGACCTAGACAGAGTATCAAGTCACTTGCTTAAGGTTAATGTGAGAATCAGCTCTTTTGACTTAGCCTAAACCAGTGACTTTCCCGTTTCTTAACAAAAGCAAATTTCATCAAAATTATTCAAATGTTGAATGGGGGGTGGTGGCGGTTGAGTCTGAAATTTTACTGTAATTCCTCAGAAATTAAATGACATAAGTAAGGTTGAACAACTTCCTCATACCCTGGTCCACACAGGCTTCCTCTTAAATCTGATAGTGTATTAACAATATCATTTGGGGCTGTCATTTCCTTGAGATTCTATAATATAGTAGAAAATATTTGAGGGCTAGGTTATCTATTTGGTTTAAAATAAGGCCCTACGGAAGAGACATTGACTTTTCCAATCAATGGTCAGGGAAAAAATTTCTCCTTGCTATGACATAAGCCTCATTCTCTGGGTGTGTCTAATTTAATGCAATGATAACTGAGACTGTCTTCATCAGTAACTCAAAAGGTCTTGTTTTATTATAGGAGTGGCATAGGTTTGGGGAAATTTCTACTCTAAGCAAAATGTAATATAATGATAACTCTTTACCTCTTCAACTTTTAGGGTATTTGTTTCAGATTATTTTAACTCATTATAGAACATCCTTATAGCTATCTAAATCAAAGAATGCTAGAATTGAGTGGGAACTTAAAAATCAAATTATACAACTCCCTCATTTTAACTTTCACATCTATTGATCTAATTTTATCCTCATAACAACTCTGTTCCAGGGAGCAAGATGTTGGTGCTGGCTTTAGAGTCAGGAAAAAAGGGGGTTCAAGTCCTGCCCCGACGACACATATTAGTCTTGAGTCCATAAACCAATCACCTAAATTCTCAGTGTTCCAGACAACTCTGTGAGACTATAAATTTCAAGAAAATTAGTTTACCGAAGTGCATTGGTAGAGGGAATTTCTACATGGGGAACTGCCTATCTTGTTGAAATTGTAGGTCCAGATTTCTTCTTTCCCTGTCCACCCCACTTCCCAAGAGGGAAAATAAATCCCACCATTTTCATGAAGTAGGGACTTCTCGTCTGACAGCTGAGGCAAATGAGACATAGTACAGATCACATAGATAGTTGCTGGCAGCCCTGGTTTTAAGAACCCCAGAACTCCAGATTCCTAGCTTTCTGCTGCTTAAATTAGACAATCCTGTTTCAGCTCTAGCTGAACAGGTATCTGTTCTTTGACTTCAAATATCCTAATGTCAGGTACTGCATCTTCCATATAGATGTATACCAAGAGGAGTTCTTAACTGGTTAGGTTTTCAAAAATTACTTTCAAGTAATTTAGAGATTCCTTCTAGTGTAACATTTTTTGGAAGGTACCAGAGTATTCAAGGAAAGGTCAAATTAGTTTGAAGTAGTTATATTTAATTTCTTCTGTACTGGTTTGGAACACAAGTCTTAACCTTAAAGACCAATTACTTTGGATAGGTGCAGAATCAGATCCACCGGAAAACATGATTTTGAAAAAATTGTCCAATCCAGGGCATTTTCTAGGCAAAGTTTCACCGTTCATGATTTTTATTCCCTCCTTCTGACATAAAACATTCTATTATAGTACTTATTGCTGCTGCCCACTGAAGAGAATTGTGTGAAACTATGTACAAAGTTGTGATTTGGATTTGAGGTTACCTGTGTCTGGCTCTTGGTTACAGTGGCTTATATCACACTTCATTCAAGGTGAAACCAGCACGTTTTGGGGGCAAGGAGTGGTGTTTTTAAGCTAATGAGTCTTCACGTTGGTCAAGATCCATTATCTTTCAATATCTATTAAGCACCTATTGGGTGCCCTGCATGGGAAATAGGAAATTATTTTTTCTTTTTAGAAGGCATAAGAAGCTTACAGTTGAGTGGAGGGACGGGAAGACAGGACATAGACATACATAGGACAGAAGGGAGAAGGGGGAAAAGAGAAATCTGAAAAACGTGAGAATTCCAGGATCATTTTCAGTAAGAAAAGGTTTTTTTTGGGGGGCAGGATTGTCAAACTTCTCAGGCTGGGTAAGGCTGAAGAGAAGGGGCGATGCCCTTGGCCCCGGGGCCCAGGCGCTAGGGTGGAATTCTGTGCACAGGGCCTCATCCCCCCCCCATCAATGGCACACCTGTGTGCGTATCTAAAAGGTCTCACTTCTTCGAGAAAAAGAGGGGCATTTTTCCTCATTTCCCCCCGCCCCCGGCGCCCAAGACTAGCCATTACAATTTCTGTTTGGTTTCAATTTAGTAGGAAAAAAATGTTCATTCTTTAAAGAATAAGTGACCAAGATACGGAGGGTTTCCAGCTCGGGCTGGACCGCCAAACAGGGCGGCACCTCTCGGCCGGAGCCTAACCCCCCGACCCGAACTGCTCAGGTAGGGACCCTCCCTCACACCTCACCGCCCCGGGGGGAGAAGAACTCCGACTGGCTGGGAAAAGGCGGGAGGCCGACTTAAGTAGTAACGGCCGCCAACGGGCCAGCCAATCAGCGGCGGCTGCGGCTCCCCCCCCGCCCCTTCTTCCCCCGCCCCGCCGCTCCGTTCTTCTCCCCCCCACCACATCGCCGCCGCCGCCGCCGCCGCCGCCTCTTGGGCCCTCCTCCCGCCTGTCAGTCATTGCCCCGGTGGGGGGGTGGGGCCGGCGGCGGCTGCTGCGGCGGCGACTCAGGCTCCAGTTCCGGGGCGAGCGGCGGCCGTTGGGGTGAGTTGGAGGCGGTGCGGGGCCGCTGAACCCCGGAGCGGGAGAGGGGGAGGGGGAATTCCGTGGCGATGAGCGGGGCCGAGGCGGCCCGGGTGGAGGGGGCAGGCGGCTGCGGCCGCGGCCCCCCCGGAGGGGGCAGGTGGGCCGGGAGCTGGGGGCCCTCCTCAGGTGCTCGAGGAAGGGAGGGGGCGACGCTCGCTCCGGGCCCTTGGGGACGGGTCCTCCCGCTCCCGGGCCCCGGCCGCCCACCTCCACCCGGGGCGGGCAGGCCGGCTGGGGCCGGGGCACGCTCCTCAGCCTGGGCCTTGCCCTCCTCGCGCCGCCCGGGCCGACCCTCCCTCTCGCGGAAATTGGGCTGGGGGTTGGGAAAGGCGTGGGGAGGCCGCGGCGGGCGGGGGGAAACCGAGCTTTCCCAACTCCGTTTTGCCCCTATTTGCATCGAGTCCTGGAGAGAGGAAGTCGGCGGGGGGAGGCGGGGAAGGAGCCGGCGAGGGGAATTTCCAGCTCTTCTTCAGGATCGGGGCTGGACAGGAAGCGCCTCGCCGGGAGCCCGAGCTCGGCATGTTTCTGTGCGGAGGAGAGGAGCTCGGCCCATGGGGGGCGGCCCCCCGCAGCCCGGGGCGGCTTTCCCTCGGGAATCGTCCGAAAACGGAAAGCCAGGTGTTTATTTAATTGTTGTTTGATCTGAGTAGTCCCTGAATGGATTCGCGGGCTGACTTGGCCCCCTCCTTCCAGTGTTCCAAAGATTCCTGGCTTACGTGTGCATGCATACCTTTCCTAGGACAGGCCTGAAGTGTTCTGCCTGGATGGAAGGGGTCCTGGGGTTCGGGGCAGGGCAGAAGGGGCTCCAGCCATTAAAATTCACATGGCTGCCTGTACGAAGAACTTGGCTCGCTTGGTTCTCACACTCATCCTGTGGAATAAGTCGTACCTATCATATTTTTGACTGTTTTGCAGATAAGGAAGCTTAAGAATCTCAGAAACTTTTAAGTGACTGCGTGCCTAAGTTTATGCAGTGGCAGAGTGAAGACCTTATGCCCAGTCTTCAGACTCCTAGCACACTGCTCTTCAATAGCATGTTCTGTCCCCATTAGGACCTAATGGCCATACAATGTATTACCTCCCAAAGCCGGCTGCATTTTCTTGGGTCACCGATCAAGGGTGTGAGTGGCTCAGGGTAACCTCTTATCACGCTGGAAAGGCAGCTCAAATTTTTTTTCTGTTTTTAGTGGAGTGCCAACTTTTCAGATCAAGGACAGCACATTCTGTAATTTACCAGGGCTTAAAACCTTGATAGCAAGGTTTGGAGGTCTGATTAGAGTGAGATTGAGCTCTCCTTATTTGGAATCTCAGGTTTGGTTTCTAGTCTCAGTCGTACCATTTTGAGCAAATCCCTTTATCAACAGGTACCCATTATGTCACATAGCACTGGAGTAGGTGTCTGGAAACTTGGATTCAAGCGTTAGCTCTTCACTAGTTAAAAATGAAGTCTTGGGCAAATCATTTTGACTACATGGGCCCCGGTGTCTTTATCTGTAAAATGGGGGAAGAGGTTGAACTAGATACTGTCAGGATTTTTGGAAGTTGGAAAAGAGGCAAACTCTAAGTTTATTATAAAGAAAAATTTCCTAAGAGTTAATTTAGGCTATTTCAGAGCTCGTGGGTCTTTTGGGGAGCTAGTCTGTTTCCCTTCTCTGGAAGTCTTCATTACAAAGCCTGATTAACTAGTTGCCGGTCTCTAGTTTGGTGATTCTTTTTTTGATTATGGGTTGAACTATAGTTAATCTCTTGAGGTCCTTTCCAACTCTGAAATAATGTGATTCTTTGCTTTTTCTCTTTAGCTTTCTCCAAAAACATTCCATGGGTCTCAACACTGAATTCTAGGTACTCTAGGCAATATAGAAATATAAGATATGGTACTGCCTTTTGAGAAACTTGTTTTCTACTAGGGGATCAACTATAAGCCACTGGAAAAAAAAATTTAAACAGTTAAAATACTGAACTGTATAATATTGACTAATGTATTCATAGGTAGTCATCTTAGGATAGACTATATGGACTGGAATAGTCAGAAAGCTTCTTAGGACTTAAAAAGTACATAAGTGTTTGGTCCTTTGGTAGGAATGGGTAGGATTTAGGTGGTGGAGAGGGGAAAGTGCTACATTTTGAGTCTTAGGACCTGGATTCAGATCCTGCCTCAAACACTTCCTATATGCCCTTTGAGCCTCAGTTTCCTTATCTGTATGAAGTAGAGGTTGGACTAGATGACCATTGAAAGCCTATCCAGCTTTATAACTACGATTCTTTGCCCTCTCTGGGACACAGTTTCCTCATCTGTAAAATGAGAGGAGTTGACTAGATGACTTTTGATTGAGGTTCCTTCTCGTTCTAAATCTGTAATCCCATGATGATTTCCAAATTTCTGATGCCAGACTCTTTACCCTATCCATTATGCTGCCTATCTACCCACAGTCTAGCAGAGGCAGCTAAGTGGCTCAGTGGAATTGGAATCAGGAAGACCTGAGTTCAAATCCAGCCTCAGACGTTTACCACTAGTGTAACTCAGGGCAAGTCAACTAACATCTCTTCGGCTTAGTTTCCTCCTCTGCAGAGTGAGGATCATAGTGGCATCGTCATTCCAGATAGTTGTTAGGATAAAATGAAAGATTTGTAAAGTGCATTGTACACCTTTGAGGCCATCTGTGTTATTTTCTCACAGGGTTATTGTAAAGATAAAATAAGCAGTGAAGTCACTTCAAGGGGTAAAAATACTTAATAATGAAAGAGTATTTTTCTCCTGCAATGTGTCATACTTTTCTTTTAATGAAAAATAGTATTTTGTAAGTATTTTCAACCGAGGCTAGTATTTTATCATTATCTAGTATTTCTGCTTTGTGGAATGTACTTCATATTGCCTATCTAAGCAGTTTTTGTGAAGAGATTGGTGTAAAATAATTGTTCTCCACGTTAGTATGAAAATTTATAAAAAAAAAATTTATTTCAGGGCCTTTTGTCTTTATTTCCAGATATATTGCTGTACTACTCCTTCCCTGGCAGCTTTCTCTTGTGGCAAAGAACAACATTTAAGCAAAACCCAGTGGCATAGCACCTATGTTCAAATTCCACCAATGACACTCTGTGATTTTAGACATGTCATTTTACCTCACTGGGCCTCAGTTTCCTTATCTGTAAAATGATGGAGTTGAACTAGATCAACTTCCAGTTTAGGATTTATGATACTGTAGCTGTATCAGATTCTATAGCCATAGTCTCCTACCTCTCCAAGGAGAAGAGGAGGTGCATTTCTTCATTATTTTTTTCTTGGGTCAAGATTGGTCCTTACAGTTTTACTGTTTTGGTTTCAGTTTAGCGGGAGAATGCTATTTCTGATAATTGTGACATTTAGATTGATGTTTTGATTAAAAATAACAGCTTATGGTTAAATGAAACAACCTGGCCAATTTTTGACCCAAAGAGGAGCTAGATTCTGGTAGTGTAGTTTTTTTAGTTTGTG
Organism: Potorous gilbertii; assembly: GCA_028658325.1. NCBI lineage: Eukaryota > Metazoa > Chordata > Mammalia > Diprotodontia > Potoroidae > Potorous > Potorous gilbertii. Next base: position 294,862,914 of record CM053769.1, on the reverse strand, counting down.
GTATAGTTGTAAAGACTGCATCCTTTTGCCATATTTGATGGTGCTCGCTCCTTAAAATCCCTCCCTCACTGCACTCGTAAGCTCTGACACTTAGATGCCTAGACTGTTATTGAGTGATATTTTGTGGTGTTTGGTACAATATAGGACAGCTGGTTAGAATGTTAGTGACCATAATATGACGTTGGTTATGGGCAGAAGTGTGCTGTAGTACATTCCTGGCTCTTGACTCAAATGTCTAACAAGAGGTGAATTTGAGAACTTTATATCATTGTAAAAATTTCTTACTCACTGGGAAGATTTACTTAGATGGTGAAAAGAAATTGTTGTGTCTTCATTGAGGCAACCAAAATGAAATTATGGATGCTGGTTTCTTTTTTTAATATTTTCAACACTTGGTATTTTCAGAGTTACTTATAAGAATAATTTTAGGAGTGTTTCAGTTATTGAACTGTTTAATATTCATAAGAATGGATTTTATATAGCAAGGAATAATTGATAATGTGGTTAGCTTCATGAGGGCAGAAACTTAGTCTTTGCACATTACAGTACTTCCTCGAACTGGTCTCTGCTCAGTAAATATTTGTTGAATCCATGAAAGGTGGCCTTCCTCTTAAAATTAAGTAATTTTTGTGTTGAACTTTATACAACAATCTAAACAAATATACATTTGCATCTATTGATACTTAAAAATTAATTTCTACATACAATATGTCCATAACAGTTTATTACAAAGTAGTTTACACATAAGCTGATCCTTAATGAGGAGTACTTGTGAAATAGTGCTTCCTGTTGCCCCTTATATTCATTCATCTCTGTACTGGGGCATGGTTTTTTTCACAGCAAATAATATATAAATATTTAATTAGTATCTACTGTGTATCAGGCATTAGGGATACAAGTAAAAATAGTAAAATATTTCTATTTTCGAGGAACTAACTTTCTAATAATAGCATCTATAAGTGCTTTAGGTTAGCAAAGCACTTTGAGTACATTGTATCTATTGATCTTCATGACAGTACTGTGAGATAAGGACTCTCCATTTCATAGATAAACAAATTGAAGCTCAGGTCAAATGACTTCTCTGCAGTCACAAAGCCATTAAGGATTATTGGGTCAAAGGGTATGCTTTTTCTTTTTTCTTTTTTTCTTTTTTTTTTTTTTTTTTTGGTGATTCTTGTATTGCCAGATTGCCCTCCTGAGAGGTTCTTCCAATCTACAATTCTGTCAACAATGAATGAGTGTACTCAACTCTGCCAGCTTGTTTTATTACATTTTTTCTAATTTGATGCTTATAAAAGTAGCAATAAATCAATAATATTTGTTATTAATCTACTGTGTGTTGAGTGTTAGTGATGCAAATGCAAAAGTAAGACAGACTTGCCCTCCTTCTGGAGGGGTGGAGAGAGATGATTACTTAGTTTAAACCGTCCCAGGGATAGTGAGTGGATGAAGAACAGTAGATTATCACACTCTTAAGTAGTAGCAACAGTATTGATTTGATTATTTTTTGTGATCATGAGGTGGGGCAGGGCTTAGAGGGAATGGCCAGTAAATGGGACAAGACAGATATGCCACTCAATTAAGCCCTGCTCTACCCAGGCAGTAATGATAATGACAGTAACTAGCATTTATATAGCACCTGCACTGTTCTAAGTACTTTGCAAATATGATTTAAGTTGAGCCTCACAGCAGTCCTGTGCTTTTACTATCCCCATTTAACAGTAGAGAAAATGAGGTGGATATAAGTTAAGTCATTTGCTCAGGGTCACATAGGTTGGCCTTGAATTCAGGCCCACCTGGCTCCAGACCCAGTACTCTATTTACTCTGCCACCTAGCTGCAGAGTACTGTATTGAAAATTTAGCAGTTGTAATTTAAGTTTAAAACTTTAACTTTTAACTTGGCTTGAAGCTAGATGGGGGTGAAGAGGGGAAAAGAGTAGTTCAGAATTGTTTTAAATTTAATTTTTTCTGATTATTGGTGAAATTGTTGAGATTGTTTATGTTCATATTTTTGACCATCTAATGGGGACTGGGTGAATAGTTTTTATAAATGTATACCTTAAGATTTTACCTATTATATTTGGTGTAAATTTTCCTCCAGCTTACTATTTTTTAATTATATTGTTTTGCTTTCTAGAACTTTACATTTTTTGTAACGAAAGATAATTTCTTCCATTTGTTTAATAATTGATGTCTGTCTTCAGTTGAAATAAATGTATCACTTCCTTTTTTTCCAATATTTTATGTTTATTTCCTTGCACTTTGGTCTACCATGCAGTTGGAATTTATTATGGCATATATTGTTCTTTTATTTTTAAATTAATATTTTAAAATGTTCCTAAAATAAATACGAATAGTAATCATCCTTGAGTGCATATGGAATGAACTGTACAATTATTAAATATAATTTAGTGACTATAAACATTTATGAAGCACCTATTTTGTGTTAAATACTGTGTTAAACGCTGGAGATACAAAAGGAGGTGAAAGACAGTTGCAACTCACAATGTAATGGGACAGGCAACAAGCTACAAATATGTACAGACAGCTATATACAGAATAAATAGGAAGTAAATAAGGGAGGGAAGATAGTAAATTTAAGACATGTTGGGAAAGGCTTCCTCTAGAGAAGATGGGATTTTAGTTGGAACTAGAGCCTTAGAATCAGTATATACGTAATATATGTGCACATATATTCAATAATTTGTAGTTAGAGAAAGGATTTTCTCTTGAGAACTTAATACATTATCAATTATTTAACTTTTTCTTTTTTGACGTACTTGGGTCTGCCCTCTTTTTTTTCGGCTAAATGAAGCTGAAATCTGCTCATGGCTGATCCCATGGGAGTATTATAAAAGATTAATTAATATCTAAAATTAGTTAGTCTTCTTAAACTATAACCTGAAAAGTTAGGTCTAGTCCCTGTTCCTGCTTCCTTCTTATGAAGTCAGGGTAAAATCTACCTATTACCTATGTTATAGCAGTGTTATAAGGACTGATGAAATTATATGTAAGATGAGTGTTATCTGAAACTGTGACTTGGAGAGTTAATTAGAGCTGAGCTCTTCTACCATTTCTGGTAAAAAAGAGATAATAACTACCCAAGACTTATCTCACAGAAATGTTATGAAAATTGATGAAATGTCTACAGTGTTCTCTAAAGTGGTCTAGCTGAGATTTTTAATGGTTTTTTCCCATGCCCTGCTCACTGTCTCCATGCCTTTTTTAGAAGATTTTGGTGTAGGAAATCTTGGTTACTTATAATAAGCAAATGAAACAAATCAACTTAGACAAAATAAATTAATTTATATTGCTTTCTACAATAAAACTTACACTTTTTTTACTTAAAACTTTTAATAAGCAACATTGTTTTGCTTTTGCTGCAGTTACTTGTTTTATGGAATTTGGCATAGTGTTCTCAAAGTTTTGAGGTGTATTCTTTAATGCTTTATTATGAAACCACACTATCACATTGGATATTAAGCGCAACTTTGACAAACACTCCATCTTTCCAAGTCTATCCTTGATGATAGCCATATAGGTTTTGAATGGGGTTTAAATCAGACATATTCCCTGTTTTTATCTCCCATCTTCTGGTTAATTTTTTGTTATACATGACATGATGTAAAGTCATGTTGCAATAGGCCTGCTCTATTTGAGAATTTCTGTTACTCTCAATTCTATATATTATTATATTTACCAGAGCTCTTCATTATGTCGAGGAGGCCAAGACTCTCAGGTTATAGAATTTTTGAAGTCCACTAAAACTTTTTTTTGAGTGGGTATTTTATATCCTGATTAAGAAACTCGGGTCTTAAAGGCTCATATAATGTTTTTGACATAAGATTGAATAAGAAAGTCTTATTGGTAAAGAACAACAACAAAACAATTTTTAGTACTCCAGGCCTTATATTGTCATATTCATAATAAGCTTTTTTTTTTTAAACAACATTAGTTAGCAGCTGGTGTTTGTTTTTTTTTTTTAAACTTTTTCCAATTTTGGGAAGCCTGTACCATACTCTAAAGGAATCAGTAACAATTCCTTTAGCTGTCAGTTTCCTTTGAAAGTCTTTTGTTTTTTTGTGTATATTAATAAGGCTATTTTGCGTGGACAGTTTATTGATTCTTGACGTTTTTCTTCATTTTTGACTTTACTTTGCACTTTGGTGCTGTTGATACTGTTTCACTGTTAGTTTTAATGGGGCTTAACACCTTATTTCTCCTCAGCAACAGCTGTCATATTATCTGTCATTGAAATGTGCTCTTGCATGTTTCCTTGTCGTAACTATCTATTCTTTAAAATTTCATAGTTAAATAACATAGGAGAGCAGTGAAACCTAATTAAAGATTGTCCACCAAAGTGACTTTTGTAAATTACAGGTCTGACATTGTCACTTCCTTCTTCATTCAGCTGCAGTGGATCCCTATCATATCTAAGATCAAATACAAAATCTACTGGTGCTGTATTGTTGTGTGTGTTCCTCCTTTGTTGCCAAAGAAGACCATGCCATCAGAAAAATAATGACATGACTTGCACATGATTTTGTTTTGAGTGAGGGAGGGCTGTACGGGTCATCAGCGTCACTTCTCCTCCAGAGCCATCTGAATCCAGTGACCTGATATTCATCAGGATGAGTGGAGATGACCCAGGATGAAGCATTTGGGGTTAAGTGACTTGCCCAAGGTCACCCAGCTAATGAGTGTCAGGTGTCTGAGGTGAGATTTGAACTGAGGTCCTCCTGACTCCTGCACTGGTGCTCTATCTACTGTACCACCTAGCTGCCCCACTCGTGCTGTGTAGTGACACTCTGGATAATAAGAAAGTACCTTGAAGATAGCAGGAATTATCGATATCAAATGATGGCATTATTTGTAGTACAAAAGTGAATCAAGTATTCTAGAGTTGAGTCTGTAGTAAATGGAGTTTTAAAAATGTTACCAACACAAATACTAACATTGCAAAATAATGCAATTGCTGTAGGCAAGTATTTGTTCTCCACCCCCCTGTCATGTTAAGGTTGCATGTATAAACAAGAATCAGAAATTGTAAAATTGGAAATTCTCCCAGCAACAGCAGTTTGCTTTATTTACTTTCATTACTTTAGCTTGACTACCTGTATTTTAAATGGGTCCTAAAGCTTTAATTCATTTTTAATCCTACAAATAATATTACATGTGAAATTTCAGTCTGGTAGGCTTTTAATTAAATTCACAACTTACTCTCTAGCAGGTATTAAACAAGGGATTAAAAAAATGGTAGAAATATGCTGCAATGGAGCACAGGCATACCTTGGAGATATTGTGAGCTCAGTTCCGGATCAATGCAGTAAAACGAATAATATAAATTTTTTCGTTTCCCAGGGCACATAATGTTTATGCTATACTATAATCTATTATGTGTGCAATAGTACTGTGTCTAAAAAAAGTATATGCCTTAAGAAAAATATTTTATTGCTAACAAATGTTAAATGTTAACCATCATCTGAGCCTTAAGGTAGTCATAATCTTTTTCCTGGTGGAGGATCTTGCCTTGATATGAATGGCTGCTGACTGATTGGGGTAGTGGTTGCTGAAGGTTAAGGTAGCTGTGTCAATTTCTTAAAATAAGACAATAATGACATTTCCTACATCAGTTGACTCTTCCTTTCATGAAAGATTAAATAGCATTTTACCCACAATAGAACTTCTTTCAAAATTGGTGTCAGTTTTGATTGTAATCAATTGGGATCAAAAATCAGTCCTCTCAAACTCTGCTGCTGCTTTAGCAACTAATACTCTTCAATATTGTTGTGTCTCAGACAGTAGGGAAGGCCCAAGAAATGAAAAGAAAGACTGAGAATGGCCATTCAGTGGAGCACTCAGGACACATTTATTGATTAAGTTGGCAGTCTTAATGGCGTGGTTTATGGCACCCCAAAGTAGTTGTAATATTAGCATCCAAGATCACTCATCATAGATGACCATAACAGATGTAATCATAATACTGAAAACATTTTAAATATTGCAAGAATTACCAACATGGTACTCAGAAACAGGGTGTAAGCATATACTGTTGGGAAAATGGTGCCAAAAGAGTTACTCAGGGCAGAATTGCCACAAACCTTCAGTTTATTTAAAAAAAACAACACATTATCTGTGAGAAAGAATAAAATTGGGAGATGCCTGTATTTGGCGTATTTTATATCAGTCAAACATTTATTACATCCTTACTATGTGCTAGGCACTAGGCTTACAAAGAAAAAATAGTCTCTGTACTCAAGGAACTTATATTCTGAAGAAAATGTATGCATATAAGTAGATATATAATCTCTGTAAAGTAAATATAGGATAATGGCCACTAGGAACTGGTAACACCAAGAAAGACTTCTTAGGTAGCCTGACCTAAACTAAACTTTGGGGTGAGTTAGATATGTTAAGGTGCAAAGATGAAGAATGAGTGAGAGAAGGAATGTTATGTATGAAGGATAGCAAATAGGTCAGTTTAGTTGGATTGTGTAGTATATGTGAAGGGAAGTAATACATAATGCTTGGGAAAGTAAGCTGGAGCCAGATTGTGAAGGGTTTTAAATGCCAAAACAGGAGTTCCTATCTTCATGCTAGTAGCAATAGGGAACCCGTAGGACCCTTTAAGAAGGGAATTGACATGGTCTGACTTCCATTTTGGCAACTGTGTGGAATATGGATCAAATAAGGTAAATACTGGTGAGAAAGTAACCAGTTAAGAGGTCATTTTAATTGTCTACGTAAGAGGATCTGAACCAAAGTGGTACCCACACGTTAGTGGGGAAAAGACAAATGTAAGAGATGTTGGGGTGGTGTGTTTGTCCTGTGTTGCTGAAGAAGACCATGCCATCAGAAAAATAATGACTTAACTTGCACTTGACTTTGTTTTGAGTGGGTGAGTGAGTGCAAGGTCACCAGCCTCACTTCCCCTCCAGAGCCCCATATTTCTTACATGAAGCCAATGAAATGTGATAGCGTTCTCCGGGTCAATATATCTTGTGAGGCTTATATGTATCATACAAGTAGAGATACCATTATGTGTGCTTTCAAGCATATTTTGGGATAAAGGATAACTGTAGATAGGAAGTTTCTCTCTGAGTTTTGATAATGATGCAAAACAAAGTCTTGAGGTGTTAAAATGCCTCTATTTTGGTATTTTGTTGTCAACTTGTCCATAGCCTGAGTGGAGACATATTTTTCTGCTTTCTGAAAGAGATTATATGAATTGGAGGCAAAACAATGATTTAATTGTAAAGTTCTCAAAACAAAACTACTTTGCCCAAGAATAAGAGGTTTAAATATTCCTGTACTGGTGTACTTAGGTAGCTTGCTATTTACTGGAATTAATAGGAGAATCCTTTTGTAAAGCAGATCATTAGTTTATCCTTATTTATTTGCTTTTGTAAGTTGAGATCTTTTCATATGTTTTTAAACTGTAGTATACAAAGTGCACACATGTTTTTGACATGCAGTGTGTGTAAATATAAAACCTTTTGTTGAGAAGCTTCCCAGTTACCTTCGGATTAGGTAAAGGAGTTCCTTGAAGTTATTGTGATTTCCTTGTAGGAAAACATTTGTGTGGTCAGACTAAGTGAAAGACTAAAATAATGGTGAACAGAGCCTATAAAAAAGGACCTTAACACAAGGTAAGACTTTTTTAAAAGTACACTTAGGTTCATTCCTAATAAATTCTATAAAAATGACAAAGCAGCTTAGTAAAGTTCCTTTGGGAAACTCACCATTTGTATAGATACTAATGCCTGCCTGGAAATAGTTTTTAAAATTAAGTTTATCATTACTGAGGATTTTTTTTTAATTATAGAAGAAGCATACAAAAAAACTTGTAACCAACTACCAGAAAGCTATTTCATTAGTCCAGGGATGAAGTAATGAGGACCTGTACCTGAGTGGTAGTAATGTCAGGGGAGAAAAGTAGGCATATTGGAGAGATGTTGCAAAGGTGAAATCAATAGGCCTTGACAACAGTTTGGATATGGGGTGGTGAGAGATAATGAATAGTGACACCTAGGTTGCAAGCATTAGGGATTGAGAGAGATGGTGTTGACCTTGACAATAATAGGGAAGATAAGAGTGGTAGAGGGTTTAGGGGAAAAGATGAGTTCTGTTTTTATATGTTGAGTTTAAGATGTCTATTGGATACCCAGTTTGAGTCATTTGAAAGGCAGGTGGAAGTAGTTTGGATGTCAGCAGAGAGTTTGGGGCGGGATAGATAGTTTTGAGAATCATCAGTATGGAGCTAGTAGTTAAGTCCATGGGAGCTGATGAGATTATCAAGTGTGGTGGTACAGAGGGAGAAGAGAAGAGAAGGGTCCAGGACAGAACCTTGGGGGATACCTGTAGTTGGAGGATTTGATCTGAATGAAGATCCAGCAAAAGAGGCAGAACAATTGGATAGGTAGGAGAACTAGGACAGAGTGATATAATGAATATCTAAAGAGAAGAGAATATCAAGGAGGAGAGAGTGATCAAGAGTGTCAAAGGCTACAGAGAGGTCAAGAAGAATAAGAATCGAGAAAAGGCCATTGAATTTGTCAACTAAGAGATTATCAGTAACTTTGGAGAGAGCAGTTCTGATGAAATAATAAGATCAGAAGTTAGATTGTAGGGGGTTATGAGGGTGAAGAGAGAAAGTGGAGACACTTCTTGTTGATGCCTTTTCAAGAAATTTAGCCACAAAGGGCAGACAAGATATAGGATGATAATTTGAAGGTCTGGAAGGAACAAATGAGAGTGTTTTGAGGATGAGGGAGACCTGGTCATGTTTTTAGGCAGTATGGAAGAGTCATTAAACCAGGGGAGCCTGAAAATAAATGTTGGAGGAGATGGAATGGAATGAGATCACTTGAGCAAGTAGAGGAGTTCGCCTTGGTAAAGAGTAAGGCAACCCTATCATGTGAGGCAGGGGTGAAGAAGATGATAGTGGCAGAAGGCATCTGAGTTAGATAAAATGAAGAAAAATAACAAGAGGGAGCTTATAGTGAATGGCCTCAAATTTGTTTTCCTATAAAATATGAAGTGAAGTTCTTATCTGAGAGGGTGGGAGGGAGAGGGGACCATGGGAGATTTGAGGAGTGATGAAAAGGTTTAGAAGAGCCACTGTGGAGAATGGGATGGTGGATTGTTAAGGGAGTTATAATAGCATTGCCTAGCAGCAATGAGGGCCTAATTGAGGTTGCATAACACAAATTTCTAGTGGACCGAGTCAGAATGGTTGCATGACTTTCTCCATTTTCATTCCGCGTCATTTGTGTAGGAACTAAGGCAGTGAATGGTAGGAATGATACAAGGCTGAGGCTCTGCGGGGCACATTCAGTGAAATATTAAGGGGGCCAGGGATTCAAGAGAGGTCACCAAGGGTTCATATGGGAAAAAGAAAACTGAGTGGCAAGGGAGATGACCTGGGAGAGAATTGAGGAGTTAAAGGATTGGAGATCATGGTGTGAACAAAGAGAAGGGTTTGGCAGAAGGAGAAGTGGAGAGCAATAGATTATGATTGTATGAGATTATGATCGGATTTCAGAATTATCAAATATGGAAGTAGTACTTTTTGTGATCAAGGCATTGAGCTTATATGTGATGGAAGGGGAATGGGGGAGTAGCTCATGGGAAGTGAGCAGGTTGAGGAATTAAATGGTTAGGGTGTTTGAATGAGCATCTGTGTGTATGTTGAAAGCCCTAGCATAAGGACAGGAGTTGAGGAGGAGAGAAAAATTGTGAGTCAGATACTGAACTCATAGGAAAGAAGGGTGTGACCTGGAGTTGTATAGACAACAACTACTCCGATTTTAATTGGGAGTTAGAGATAAAATGTATGAATCTCAAATGAGAACCAAATCACTAATGGTAAGAGAAATGCAAATCAAAACATTTCTGAAGTTTTAACTCATGCCCAGTAAATTGGCAAAGATGGAAAAAGAAGAAAATTGTCAGTGTTGGAGCTGTTGTAGTAGGAAAGGCAAGCATTTATACATTGTTGGTAGAGCCATGAATTGACTTGACTGTACTAAGAAAGTGACCAAAATGTTCATACACTTTGAGCTTAGGATCCCACTGGTAAAACAAAGGACAAACAACATTATACATCAAAGAGGTCAAAGACAAGAAGGATCTCATAAACACTAAAATATACATTGCTTTTTTTGTAGTAACAAAGATTCCAGTTGGTTGGAAAGGGTCAATCAAATTAGCAAGCATTCATTAAATGTTGTACTTAATACCAGGGATACAAATAAAGTAGGAAACAATCCTTGCTCTCAAGGGGGAGAGAGCTTTAAATAACTAGGTTCATCCAGAATAGTGAGACACAGGTACTGAGGAGGGTCATAGAGCAAGACCTCCTCCAAAAGGTGAGATTTAAGTTAAATCTTTGTAAGAGTCAAGGAAAAGGAGGTGTAGAGGTGAGGAGTCTGAGCATTGTAGACATGGAAGGGGACAGCTGCTAGTGGAAGGTATGGAAATGAGAGATGGAATGTTTTGTGTGAGGAACAGCCAGCAAGCTGTCTGTAGCTGGATAATGTAGTATGTGGAAGAGAATAATAAGAATATTTAAATAATATTTAATAATTTAATAATATAATAAGAATATTTAAAAGATAGGAAGGGACCAAATTTTATGAAGAGCTTTTAGTGGAGTTGGAGTTGTCATTGGAGTTAATATATTCAGTAGGGAAATGACATGGTTAGATGTAAATGCCTCAGAATTGATATGTAAATGTAATGGAATATTACAATGCCATAAAAATGGTGAATACAAAGAATTCAGAGAACCATGGAAAGATTTACATGAACTGTTGTAAACTGAGGTAAGAAGGACCAGGAAAGCAATACTTATGTATATGTGTGTATATATGACTAGCACACAATAAATGAGAACAAAAGAAATTGAAACTTAATGCCTTGTAATTTTCTTTAATTAATTAATTAATTTTTAAATGTTCTACAATCACTTCCTTAAAATTAAGATTTTATTCCCCCCCTTACCCCCCCCCCCCGCTACCCCACTCCCTCCCCATGACAGCATACAATTCTGTATAGGTTCTACATATACTTTCCTATTGAGCACATTTTCACTATAGTCATGCTATGTAGTCACACTAAAATAAATGGAAGAAATCATATAACA